>VZRU01016787.1:813948-1088915 GCA_013398155.1 Pedionomus torquatus | reverse complement strand
TTTTTTTTTTTTTTTTTTTTTTTCATTTTTCATAGACTTGTCCCTAGCAAATTTAGTTTCAAGGTCTTTTATTTCTGTTTCTAAAGTAATTATCCTCTGGGCCTCTTCCTTTCTTCCTGGTATGATGCTAGACTAATTATTCTTCTCCTAATGAATGCCTGAAATGGATCCCATATGGTGGCATATGTGCCTTCAGATGGAAGCTTCGTTTGAATAAAATAAGAAAATTCTTCTCTTGGGGCTTTCTTAAATTTTTCATTCTGTAACAATGATGAGTGAAATCTCCGTCTTGGGGATAGATGCAGCCAACTTGCTTTCTATTACACTTCCAGCTTTCTCTGAACTGGAGGTTTCCATGTCTCTCCCTTGCTATGGCCACAGGTAGCTGTGGAGCTCCTAACTCCACATCCTCACAGAGACTACTCAAAAGCGTCAAAGCAGCATTATACTTGATCTGAAAGCTATTTGTGTTTCCTTAAAAAATACTGTGTATAGTGTTTCTCTTGCAGTTATTGCCTTTCTCTAGACCTACCCCACATCATGAAATGCCCCTTTTTTATTGCCTTTATCATTCAGTCTACACAGTGAATTTTTAATACAATTTCCTAAGAAGTAAGAGACTAATCCCAGTTTATTTCTTTGCAAGCGATGACTTGAACCTAACAGTTCCCAGCAAAATCCTTTATCTACCAGATTAGTGAATATTTTATGGTATGTGTCAGTCTTTGTATCTATATGAAAACAAATACATTAAATGCACACATTTAAAATGAAGGTCTGTAAGCCCTGGCTGGCAGTGGCAGCACCAGAAGGAATGGCTGCTCCTTGCTTTTGGAAATGCAGCATAAATTCACACTGCATTTGTTTCCCGATCACCTTTCAGAAGTATTGGTAAAACATCCAATGGAATCTGCTGCTGCCCCTTTACTTTTCTCTAGATGGAGAAGTTATCACTACAAATTACTAGTTATATTGCTGTAGAAGTCCTGGTCGTGGATGTGTACAGCCTTGCACTGACAGCTGTGCAATGGAGAGTATTTTAACCAACTTTAAAAATCAGGTAAAAGTATTTTTTGGAAGCATGTATAAGTAAAACAGATCACCCAGATAGCTTAAGCTGACATTGAACAAATTAAAATAAGTGAGACATTCCAACTCTGCCATCCAAACTGTTAACAAATTCAGGGGTTTTAGTGCTTAAGATTGGTAATTTTTCTGTAGAATTAACTTCAGTTCTGGTGTGTTTTCTGCATGGACTAGTGTTTCATTTATGGAAATCTCTGATGCATCATTTTGTTCTTAAACACAAAGCGTTTTTCTGTACAATGACTGAAGTAGGCATGGGCAAGTCTGTGTTCTGGACTTGCAGCTACCACACCACTTTGTGCTTGAGCTGCAGCGAACGAGTAAGACTGCATCTTCTCATCACGGAGGTGATGCTAACAGCCTGGCTCAGCCTGGAGCAGGGTTGTGATTTGGCACTGCTGCATAAAAGATACTCAAAAATGGAAATATTTGTAGATAAATGAAGGAGGAAGTGAAATGCTGGTTTAAAAACCACTGATTCCGCATAAAGTTATTTTAGTTGTGTATCACTTGAATCATGCTAATCGCTTGTGAAAACATAATCATTTTATCTGATGTATGTATTTGTTCTTGCTTTCAGAGACACAATGGGGAAATTATTGATTTTCATTAGAACATTTGATCCCAAGTTGATAAAGAAAAGGACAGTAACTAACTGTGCCACTATTAATATCGAGCTGTACTTGGATTTTAAAAAGACCTTCAGCAATGTGCATAATCTGCAATCAGGGAGAATGTTGGGAGTAGGAAAAAAAGCCTGATTTTCGGAAGTGCTATGAGGCCTTAGTTTCGGTTTAAATGGGAAAGTGTTTGCCTCTGGGTGGTCTCAGCTTGAGAATATCAAGCCAACAGCTTTGCAAAATACATACTGTACTTTTGTGAGTAAGATTATTTTTTTTTTTAGATGCTGGCAGTTCCTTGTTTTGTTTTCTCTTCTCTGAATGAGTAATTGTTAGCATTCCAATAACCCAGCTCAGGCTTTAAAATAACAGACCACAAAACAGATTTTAGCTCCTTTAACAATCTTCAGGCTTGCACATTCTTGTAAGGCATAATCCATGCTTTGGATCTGTTCTTTTTTGCTCCATTTTATCCTATTCTGTACAGAATTTTCTGATATACTTGTGAAGATTTTTAACAGACCAAACCTGGAAGAGTCCCCGGTGATCTGTTCAATAGCTTGTGTCCTCTACCTGACTTTCAATCACTCGCTACAAATAACCAAGGGAACATAAACCATTTTAGGGGATAATAATTTATCTTTTGCAGAGCAGTTGGTTTCTTTTCTTTCACCGACTCAATGCGGTGACCATACAGAATGCTAAATTCATAGTTCAGACAGCAGTATTTTGTTCAGCTTCCTTTAAAGTCACAGTGTCGCTTTCTGACAGGGCAGTATTTGCATATATAAGCTTGATGAAAGGCCAGTTACCAACAGGGCTAGGGAAAGAGGTCATTTCTTATCCATATCTCATTACCGGTTGTTTTCCCTGCTGGAAGTTGGTTCTGAACACCCTCTTTAACAAGATATGCTACTGGATGTAATAAATAACTCTGGGAATCTGGGCAGCAGCAGCTTCTCTTAGAAAACCAAAGCTTTCAGTGTTGGCTACCTGAAGTCAGGCCCCTAAATTCATTGTTAAGTACCCAAAACAAATTGCTATGATGATGAAAAATTCCACTTAGCCACAAATCTAATTTTGACAACGTGAGCTGTGAGCACTCAGAGCTTTGTAGCTGCAGACCGCTTTGATCTATGTAATCACATTTGGCATTTTGTCTCTACTTAGATCTATCCAGGAGCGATGTTTCAGGAATATTGTTCAGGCACTATCAAGTGCAGGACGCTGTCATCTTCCTGACAAGGTTAGAAACTTTCTGTTCTCTTTTCCAGAGTTTTTTTCACTCATTGAGCCCTAGAAGCAGAAATTTCCAGTTTGCTGTAGCATGAGGGAAGGTGTGAACTCAGCAATACCCACGTGCTTCATAGCACCAAGTCTGACGCAACATTTTGGGGCCAGAATTAGGGAACTATGATGGCATTCAAAGTGTATGTACGTGTCTGGTGTGATCTACAGAATGTGAACTAGGGAGCGGGATTCCACTGCCTTCCAGCAGGAGTGAACCGCCTGGTCTGCTCTGTCCATTTTGAAAATGCTGTGGGGGCAAGAATCAGGAGAGAATCTGGTATTCATACTTCTGATACAGCTGATATTGCAGGACAAATTCTCAAGACCCAGTAAAGTTCTCTTGAAAACTAGGTACCAGTTTTACCCACTGTCAGGAATCCACAGCAGTTACATAAATAGCTTTCTTCCTGTGGAACTGCCATCACCTTGCTGCTGAACAGCAACTTTCTGCCATCCAGCCCAAATTTATATCTTGAGCAAGGTCTATCTGCATCATTATGTACCTAAAATCCTTTTAGGGATCTTGGCTGTTGTGTGTTCTATCATAAAAGCCCCACAGGCTACATACAGGCCTTGCTTTGCCTGCCGCAGGTGTGGCAGGGCACTGTGGGACGATGCACTCACCTGCGTCACATGAAAAGGATGATAAAGGAAAAAAGGAAAGTTGTTCATGTGTTGTGCCCAGTGAGAGAAGGAAATGGAGAGTCCCACTGTTTACCGATCCCACTTCATTTAATGCAATCTGATGTAGTGACATAATTATATCGTGCTAATAAGTCTGCAAAGTCATGAGCTCTTTCATGGCTCTGTAGCTACAATACAGTCTTCCAAATTTTACAGTTTCTTTCCTGCAACTGGTAACCTGCTGTGTCTTGTCACCTGGTAAGAAGCATAACAAGACAATAAATACAAAGGAGCAAAGACATTTGAAAAGCGCTAAGCAAAACTCTCAAGGACCCTTGCAGATGTTTTGCCTGACACTTTATATTTAAAAATTAATCCAGAGCACCCCCACAAAAAATCTATTTTACTTGTTTAACAAAATGGAGTATTGATTTGCCAAAGCCTAAACAAAGCAGCCTACATGATTCATTGATCAAGAATTTGGGCTTAGTCCATGTGATCATTAACTTCTTTGTCAGATGCATTCATTTATTCATAAGCTTTGTTTATGGCAGGCCCTTTTCACTGGCTCATTTCAAAATAACTGAAACCAAATGCCTTCTCTACCTTCCATTTCAGTGAATCCAGAAGACAAAACAGAAGGTGCCATCAGCTTCAAAGATGTTATGAGCCTTTTGAAGAATCCAGGAACTCTGGAGGCTTTCATATGAGCCCAGGCTCCAGCATTATTTCAGAACTAAGCATGGTGAGTATAAAATTCTCCAAAGAAAACAACCCCTTGTGCTGCCATGTGGGGAACTAACCAAATTGGAGGAAGTCAGTAGTTAAACTATGAGCACCTCCATCTACCTTTGTACCGTTGTTAAGGAAATGCTGGTTGCCTGATGTAAAGCCATTCTTTTGATGGGCTGTTGTTGCAATTAAATAGGTATGTTGGAAAGTTCTGATACATAGGTTAAAGGATTGTCGAACAGGATCTGGTTAAAACCCATGGCTTAATCACAAATCAAAACCTTTCAGCTCTTTCTGAGTACATTTTCTGTGGTTAGCAAAGCAGTGAGAAGCAAAAGAGTTCTGAATTCTGTTTTTTTGAACACGGTACTGTGCTGGGGAGTTTAATAGTAAGCAGAAGATACTAACAATGAAAAATAAGTCCTTACAACCAATTTCTGAGTATTTGCTGCCCTCCATTAATCCTGTATCAAAAAGTAACATCACAGTCAGGAAGAAAGTATAATGGGGTAAGTAGGATGTGATCTTACTTGGAGTTAATTGGTCTGTGATAACAGACAGGGTTCAGCATTGTCCCTGAAACACAGGTCTCCCCTCAGGGGCCGTGGGCTGCGCTCCCCGGGCTGTCCCTCCAGGTGCTGCAGGTGACAGGCACACTCGAGAGCGTCACCTCCTCAGATCTGGTGCGCTTCCCTTCTCGTAATTCCACGGTGAGCCTATCTCCTTAGTGTGCAGCTGTCAACCTTTTAACATCAATAATGAAAAAAGTGGGAAAAGAAGATCAAACAGTTCGTGATTTTTTGGGTCTTGTTTAAAGAAAGAATAAAGTAGTCTCACTCTCAGTAATTTATACAACTGCAGTCTGATTTGCATGCTGGATGGGCTACAACGCCAACTCCGGAATCCAGCCCAACTTCAGGAGCTGGGCTGTCTCTTGAGGGTGAGGAATTATGTCTTGACGCGTATCTCCTCATTCTTGCACAGACGGTAGCAGCAATCCCTCTGTATGAATAAGGATGTTATGGAATAAATAGCATAAAGTACTGCTGCAGGAGGAAACACAGGACTCATCCGGAACCACGTGGAAGAGGCAAGTTTTTCCACAAACTGTACGCAGTGGCTTTTAGATGAGACAAGTCTGTAGTTGGTACATGGCTGTGGTGATATGGACAGAGAAGTTGGTAGCTCAAATTTTATAGATTCGGGTGGGAAAAATGAACTTTATCCTCACAGAACTTAGTGGGGAGAACTGGGTCAAAACTCCTGGCTAATAAGAAGTGAGCTGAGCACACCTCCTCGCTGGGTACTGTTGGAAACCTCAGTGACACACTCTCAGAAAAAATTGGGGCCCACTCTTAAAAATGGTGAACTGGTGGCATCTCATGCCACACTCAAGCATTCTTTACCAGAGATAGGCTGATTTTAAACTTAGCTCCGGTGTAACTGCTGATTTTGTGCCAACAATGGAACAGAAAACAGAATCACACTTTGCCTGAGGCAAAGTTCTCACACAGTCTGTTCCATTATCAATACAAGTCACAAACCTCTTCTGCAGTGAGAGCTCATTACAAATATTTTTATGCTCTGCAACATTCATTGGATTTAACCTTTCTTCTTAAATTTAAACTATCACATTTGGACACAGGCAGTCATGTATTATGAGCAATAAAAAATGAGACATCATCAATATGTACAGTGTAGGCTCTGCATCTATAAAATGTATACACACAGGCAAACATATCCAGTGCTCAAGCAGGCTCAGAGAACAGAAAAAAAGTAAAACATTTGCTTAATACTAATGCTATACATATGTATATATACATTTTTTCTGTTAGCAACATATTTGCACTGTGCTTTTTTTTACAGTTAGAGCTTGACTACGTGCCTCCAGAAATAGGCTTTAAATGGATGCACAATAGCTGGCTACAATGGGTAATTTCATTTAGGCATAGAATTACAAAGTAGCCATTTTTAACTTCAACTAGATTACACATTTACTAAACCTTCCATAAATTCATCATTTGGCTGAGTCACATTGAAAATTGTTTTAAATAAATCTATGTGAAAATTAAATTTAAGTTGAAAAGCAGCAGGAAAAAAGATGTATAGTAACTACTTCATTTGTTGTAATAGGACTATTTGGAAGGAATACAAATGCGCTTCAGATTGTAAAGAGCATAATTATTTTTCTCTAGAAGTTGAATGAAATAGAGCAGCTTCTGCCTATGTAATATTTGATAGGAATTATCCTCATAAAATTCAAATTGTATTTTTAAAATTAAGTGTTTTCTTGGTGTATAGGAGATTTCCAAATGAGTTCTCCATTTCTCTGTTCTATCAAAATAGCCAAAAAGAACATAAGAATTGTCTTACTGCTTGGACCTGTAGCTCAGCTTCTGCATTGTACCGCCTTTGGCAGCTGATGCCAACAGATAATGCTTCACAGACATTTCAAAGACCTGTTTATTACAGAAACCAGGGATGGGGACAGGATGGGACATGAAGTGCAAAACCCTAAACCTGAAAGGACCTTAAACGGGTCCTTAATTGTATCTTGTCAAAGTGAATCTTGGTTTTAAGGTCACTTTCCCTCTCTTGCATATCTCACAAAAATGGGACTGTGCAGATTGTCTATACGATGCCTAATCCTTTATAAATGCTATATTGGGGTTAGTGGCTTGTAGATGGCTGCAAAAGCTCCGGAGTGCCGTGTCATAATTTGTTGCTAACAGATGACTGCAGGGATTCTGAGACATTTTGTATCACATGGGTTTGGTTGGGAATATCATCAGGAAGGAGGATATTGGTCCAGCCAGCCATCCATCAAGTGACACTTAGGAGCTGTTAAGAAACAACTTCAGACTTAACGACTCTACCTCCTTTTCCAGAGAGCCTATGGAACTTGGTCTGACAAGAAATATTAAGGACTTTGCAACGTGCCCTCCCACTCCCCCCCCAAAAAAAACCCCAAAATGTGGCAAGATTTAAAGTAGGCGTTTTTTTTTCAGAAATCTTTGCTGCACAGTGGAGCTCTAAGCAGCTTCCAGAACTGAGAGCACTGTGTTTACATCAACATGGTGCTGGGCTGCCTGATGTGTGCCGCTGAGAGGCAGATGGTCTCAGCTCGGAGCTCTGTGCTCCCACAGCAATGAGCTGTTTGGAGTCTGAACAAGCATCCTCCACAGCAGAACGCCAGGCTGTGTGAAAGCACCAGCTCAGGTTCACATTTCTTCATCTGCCTGGTGGCTTTCCTTGTGGAGTCAGCCACAGGGGAACCAGGATAATTAATTTAGGGTCTCTGCAAAAGCTACTCCGACTTAGGCTACCTACTCCCTGCCGATCCTTAAGCCAGCATTTAAAAAATCTTCCCTCCAATTCTCTGTCCTTTCTTGTTTTTGTCTTTCAAGATTTATGCCCACAGCCAAATGCCAAATAAAGAGTACTTTTCCTCTAAAAATGTTATTCTGGCACTTACCCTTCTCCATGCAGAGACTCCTTTGTGGAGTTTAACCTCCAGGGTACGAATGATTGATGCCAGGCGTTATCGTAGCCCAGGGCATGGTCTAAAAATGAAAAAATTGTAAATTCCCCTCCAAGGTGGCCTACGAGCCGGGGATGTGTGCTGGGCAAGGGGACACAGATGGAGCTTCTGTTTAACCATGATGCTGCAGCATGAATGACAATGGACAGTCACACGGTGTCTTAATAAACCACTATCTTTTGTGGGTTTGAACTGCACTGCCTTTGTCACCGTTAGAAAGTTTAAACAAGAATTTTTCTTTTACCGTGTCTGGCTCATCCATAATTTTGTATAATTGCACTGTCTTCACTTTCCGTTATCACTGTTACGTTATTTATCCTTTTTGAGACAGTTCTGATCTCTACTGTGTGTGGATGCTGACATTCCTCAGGTTTGATACAGTATTAATTAAATACCATTTGGGTTCTTTTCTTAGGAGAGGCAACACTAAACTCTTTAGAGGCTTTGGCTTAAAAATAAAATCGTGCCAAAGAAGCCGCATGCATTAAATGCCTACTTTGTAAAATAAGTAACTGCTTTTGGAAAAGAAACAAATGCAAATTTTAGTTACTGTGCTTGAAAGAGGTGACAAGAAGAAGTGCCAGCATCTTGGCTCCTGATGCTGCTTTATTGTCACAAATTGTTAGTTACATTTGAAAATTACGGATCTCTCTCATTGTGGAAGTCGTGTCTGCCAGTTGGTGCCTGTACACTACAGCGGGTTTACCCAATTAGCAGAGTTTCCCATGCAGGACCTGGAATAGCTGTGCACACGTCCTGAACCTTCCCGCAGCTGGGGCTCGTCCTGGGATGCTGGTGCTCTGCAGACAAGGGCGGTACCAGGTGAGCTCGGCGCAGAAGGAGCCACACGGAGCACGGCTCTGCGGAAGGCAGCCTCGGCACATCCCATCTGGCTGGATTCCTCCATAGCTCTGACATCTGTAGCCCGCCCTGGTCACACACAGCACAGCAGACAGAACAGTATTTTTAACCCCAGTGCACTCCTGAAATGAAAACTGGTCATGGAAACAGTGACGTTTAAGCACTACTTATAATCTACATCATGGGGCATCTCAAGCTTCTTGCATCTCTTCTGGCACTCAACTAAGCAAGGCTCAGCCTGTGTGGAGCAGAGTCCTACCCAAGCCGCATCCGAGGCTCATCCTAAGATGATGGGAGCGACACCAGGTAACTGCTTCGTGGGAAAATCATCTGCGGGACTTACGAGACCGATGTCATGTAAGAATTCTAAGTTAAAGAGGAGGCAGGAGTGAAGGAATAGCAATCTGAGAAAACAGGAGCTTAACTGCAGTTCTTCATCTGCCAGTGGACTGAACTGCATGTTCCCTATTTTCAGTTTCATTAAACCATGGAAACGTGGTGTTGCAGTCTCCCATCAGTAATGCAGGGCCACGGACCTTTCCCTGTCTTTTACCTTGTTGCTGTCAATAGATTTCTGCACTTGTCTAGAGCAGGTAGGTAGACACGCCACATCGCCAACTGAGTCCCAGCTCCGAGATTACACTGAACTTCAACTAAAAGCTATTGTGATCGAACGCATTATAGAATAATATGTAACGATGGACTATAACAAAACCATGAAGTATTGGCCATCCCTACAGGCAGATGGCCAGAATGTGAGCATTAACAAGACCCCAAACGTCCCTGTAATTACAGCGAGCAAATCACATCATTTCCCTTTCTTTAAATAACAAGCAGGATGTGTAGCTAAGCTTTTGTTTCCCTGGTAGGCACTGGAAATGATCACTTCTTCATAGAAAGAAACAAAGTCGCTATAAAAAAAATCACTGTTTTGATGATGTACAGCTAATGGCAGGCACAGCTTTATTAATTGGTCCCAAGTTAACAAATCAGCTTTGTTCACAGAGCGGTTCCAATAATAAGTGCTGGAAAAATGCTAAACTTATCAATAGCTGTCACTCTTATTTTAATGGCTTGAGGAGCATCCAAATCTATCTAGATTACTTTGAAAAAATGTCATGAATTTTATTTTAGTTGATCTTAACCACTATAAGGCAGCCATGTTCTAAATATTTAATAACCTTTTTTTTGTCTTTTCTCTTTTATTAAAATTAATTTCTAATTTATCGTGTATAGTATGAACCAAATGCTATTCTGTAATGATCATCTTAGTGCTAAACAGTAACAAATGTTAATATAGTTTACTCAGAAATAATGTATTTTGTATTGAGCATGTCTCTTCAAAATTCCTCTTTTTTCTTCCTTAAAAATACAGCTCTGTTCATTCTGATAGTTGGGTTCCTAAAAACAGCTATGTGTCATTTTTTCCTTTAAAAACAGACACAATGGAACGGTTTTAATGGAGATAAGTATAAAAATAAGATACAAAACATTTTGATTGAACAATAACGTATAAATAATTATCCTGTAATTTATTAAGGTATTCTCAGTGAAGGAGAAAGGATGTTCTGCCGAAAATATTTTCCTTTTGTACTCTGCTAAGCCGTGTTTTAGTTTTTCTCTCGAATGTTTTTGTGGTTGAGATACCAAACCAAGCCATTCATTATTCATCCCCATCTAGATATGGATGCTCTGGATGCAAGCTGGGACCCCCAGTTTCAACAGACCTTAATTGTTCTCTACTTTCCATTATTGATCAGTCACATTTGTTATGTTTTGAAGAGTCACTGTTAACTTTTACATGCCCCAAGTCTCATTTTATGTAGCTAAATGTGGGCTCTAAACGAGCGCTTCCATTTGTGGCATCTGTCGTGTTTCCCTCTCCAGCCACCCTGTATGTCCCTCCTGCTGGGAGAACCTGAGCTGACACAGTTGCTGCTGGCGGTGTCACTGTCTGCTTTTCATCCAGAAAAATGAGTTCTGTGTCTTAAACACCCTAAAGGAGGCTGAATTGGATGCTTTATGTCATTCTGCATTTTACTCAAGCAGCAAAGGTTACTCCTTCTCTATTCCCTTCATACCAGTGAACATGTTACTCAATAGCAGCGTTTCAGAAAGGCTCTCATGGGAAACGGGGTGAATGAGATCAATGCAAAATTGCAAAACCCTGGGATCCAACATTTTCGAAGCACTGATTTCACTAGGAAAACTGTAAGCTGAGTTACGTGTCATTTTCAGCATCAAGGACTCTCTTTCCTATTGTAAACTTTCTCATTTCAGGGATGTAAGATAAAAAGAGCTTCTGGATGCATTTCATTTGGGTATATAAGAAAATAAGGCATGTTTAAGCACAGATCTCAGCAAAACAATGACTACCTGCATTTCTACAAGCAAACCTTTACTGTGGGCTGACACTACTGAGGAAACCTGTATCAGAGATTGTCTGTTGTGCTCCTTCAGGCACAGTATGAATCTGAGGACCCACAGATCCATTTGAATTTTAAAAGCATCTTTGCTCTATGTAAGAGATCAGCAAGCTGTCTGACCATGATTTGTCCAACAGCATGTGCTCTGCTTGGGCACACTCCCCACCTCCTCGGAGTCCGGGAGAGGACAGCAGCGATCAGCCTATTAACCAGTTGGGAACAGAAGCTTAATAACTTACTTCCCATCAGCGGAGCTGCCAGGACAGAGCAGTGCCATGTGTCCTCCAGCCTGCCCCTCCCCAAGTGCAATGCAGCCCTCTCTTAGCCTGAGCTCTCCCCCCAGCTGTAGCAGCTGTGCGGCAGGGCAGGCGCTCCGGGAGCACACCAGCCCAGATTCAGCTGGTTGCCCAGGAACTCCTTAGGCCACTGTAGTTCAATGTCCGAGCCCCATCTCTCGTTTTGGAACCTATGTCTTTCTTATTTCGGAAACGTGCTCTCCCCTCAACAAAAAAACCCAACCCTCTAACAACCTGAAAAAGATTAAAGAAACTTTCAAGTTTCTCTAATCTATTAAATGCTGTTGTTCTCAGTTCATTCAAATTAATGGGAGGCAGCTTAGCGCATTTAAAGGGAATAAAATGAGGTTGGAGGTTTGAGCTCTGATACACTTGACATATTTTGCTATGATAGGGAGGTTTTGCTTCACAGAAGTTTAATTGCCCCTCATGCAATAAACTTTCTAGGTCAAGGTCAGGATTCATAGGTGGCAAATAAGAGCCTTTCTCCAAATTAGTTCTTGCCCTGAAGACAATAAAATATATTTCTGGAGCCCGCATGGGAATGCTACTTGCAAAGACCAGATTCTATTTTCTCCATCACTAGTAAGAACAAAACTATACCAGCACAAAATGCTCATTTTTAATTTCATGAGAACGTTAAAATTTCATGAGAACTTTAAAATGTGGTATTAGAAGAGTACAAGAGTGATCATTGGCGGTAACTCTTTATATCCACTTGTCAGAACACAGTGGAGTGCAGGAGGTCTGTTTTGAGTTACTGCCTGTGGTTTAGGGAATCTGAACCTACATTTTTCCCTCTCCCAGGAAAGTGTCCTAACCATAAGTTTAGACTGTAAAGGAGCGCGTCTGCTAATCAGTATGGCATGCAAAATAAACTGCTTCCCTAAAAAAAAAGAGTAACACTCTGTCGTATACAGAATCTCAGAATCTTCATGGTTGGAAGGGACCTCTGCGATCATAGAGTCCAACCATACACACACCAGAGAAAAAAAGAAGAAACAGTGTTTCTTAAATGCCTCCACAGCTGATGGCTCGACCACCTCCCTGGGCAGACCGTTCCAGTGCCTGTCCACCCTCTCACGGGTATATACTTACAGATATACACATGGTACAACATACAGCAGTGATGAGGCACTCTCCAGACAAACACATACAGATTTAAATTTGAATTTCACTTCCCTGGGTAGAAGAAGTGGTGAACTGAAGTACCCTACCTCTTCAGTGGGGCAGCTACTGAGCTAAATGAGGGTAGAAGGGGAAACATCTGCTCTTTAGTCACCTGTCTGCCTGAAGGAAATTCTCCTAATTTATTCCAAAGAAACTCTGAACAAAGCTTAGCATTTTCTCCTACCTTAAGTCCACAGAAGGAGGTGTTACTTAAGACATACCTTATCCTGTAGGTTCCCAAATAAGTGCTTTACATGTCCCCTCTGTCCATGCTTGCTTTTCAACTCCAGTTCTTTATTCCTACCATAAAAACGAGGCTGAAAAGCAAAAGCAAAAAAATACTTGAGATTTCTTTGTTCAAAATCCTTCATGAAAAACATTTGGTTTTGACCACTAGTAATAACAAATTTGGTTGGGTGTCTGGAAAGAAGGCGGCTCAAAGTCCTTTGAACATTACGTACTGGCTTCTGCCAGTGGAAGTACAGCTGTGCTGGATGCGTCAGGAAGGAAGTTCCTTTTCCACAGTGAGGTCTAAATTCTAACATGGCTTAAGTTTAGCTGGTGCCCTGTGCCTGCACAGCGCCTCCGCTCCAGGGTCACTGCGCTTATGGGATCACCCACTTAAGACCATGTAGTATATTTATTCATCGTATTTCCTTTTGCACAGCAAATTTGTATGACACTTAAGGCCAAGTAAGCTTTTTTTTGGTCTTCTTCCAATACAATTCCTTAAAATCATTCACAGTATTAATTATTTATTATATCTATGTAAAATATTTTATTGTTATTGTCACAGAACAAAAATACCAACCCAAGTAATTGCATAACCTTTGAATAAACAGGAGGCTTGCTGTTTTCTCATGGCATTCAGTATTCCTAACTCATTCTCCTTAGCTAGAAGCAGAAAGTAAATGCTTGTGAAGCCTTATACAATCCTAGTGAACAAAATCCACCCCGTCTCAGGTTGATACAGTGTTAATTTCCCCCAAAACAGTCATGTAAGTGTGCTAAAAGAACTTGTATTTTGGCTGGATTTGCCAAAAGCGTTTTCCAAATAAAACTCCAAGACCGCCTCCTTTCTGAGTACCTTCAGTGCTCATGGAAAGGCAGGGGGTGCCCAGGGCTGAAGTCGCCCGTCCGGGCTGGACGGTCACTGCGTTCCTGCTGGCCTCAGCGCTGGTGGCTTAGTTCCAAACTGAAACCTAAAGGATAAGGGACAAATGCATTCTCTCTCAGTTCAACTAGTTCCTCACTGGAAAAAACACCCCCAAAGAAATCACACTTGGGTTTTTTTCCTAGCACCATCTTAGAAGTATTACTAACACGAACCTTATTCCGTTGTTCCAGATGGAGAACCGGAGGATTTATGGAATTAGTGCTGCTGTGACTTACCAGCGGCTCAGCCAGTGGTCAGGCAAGGAACCGGTGCAGTTCTTCAACGTTTACCCAGTAACAGATCTGCTGGATCACCTTTCCTCTGAAGGAGCAGCCTCTCTTGATTTTCTTAACAAATATTTGGTCCAAGACCAACTAGCAACTGCAAGAGGTAAGTTTTTGACCGGATTACAGCAAGTGACTTAAAAATAAGAACTTCTTTATTGTATAGTAGAGCAGAAGGCATTATTTCCTGGGAACTGCAATCTGCCCATTTATTTACTTAGTGTGTTTACTTGGATTTTGTATTTAGATAGAAGAGACATTGCACTTTTACGGCCTATCTGCAGCTTGTTACGTTGAACACTCAAAAATTATTTAATCATTTACTAGTCATGCTTTGTGTCTGGTTAAAGATGACAGATCATAAGAGTTTATAATTAAAGGACAAAAAATTAAGTTAATATTGTCTGTTTCTTGGCACCATAAGGTCTCTAACTATTGAAGAAGTATTTTGAATATTCAGTGGAATCTCAGTAACTTGCCCTAACAGTTGGAACATTCACAGAAGTTTTGAGTTCTAAATATTACTGAGAGAATGCTCTTTACTTGGGAAGAAATTCTCAAAGATACAAATCGGGAGACTGCGATCTCTTTTCTTCTGCTGCTTCTTCCCACCGTCTTCATGGACAGACAATCTCAAATGGACTTTGCATGACAGCATTTTACCTCTAGTGATTATTACTTGCCATAGGTCACGAAAGTAGCTTAAACTGTTCTGGAGTTTTTGATTTGGCTGTATAAGTACAGGCTCTCTGTGTGCATATTCCCTGGGATTATGCAAAAATAATATTAGCAGGCTTCGTTACAGTGTTTCAGTAAATGTTATGCAGCAGCTTCTGGAATACTGTAATGCCAGATGTCATAAAGCCAAACTCTCATCCCAGCAGAGTATAACATTAAAAAAATTGTTACTTTTGGTTTTAATTTACTGCTCTATGGATGAGAGAGGTCCCATCTGCTTACTTTATTTTTAAATGAAAACATAAATGTTGTCCTGTGGTGACATTAGGCTAGACGATACATGGAGACAGAGACCCCAAGCAGCTAAAATTTACATCTAACAAATATGTTTTCTTACATACAACCATCTGCATGATAAAAGCAATGAAGAAGTTTGTGAAGTTCCTGTAAACAGGCCTCAAAGTGTGACCCATTTTGGCGCCACTGTGAGAATTAGAATAACATTTCAGGAAATCTGGAACTGTAATTTCTCCTACGGGAGACAGCTGGTGACATGGGATAAAGGGAAAATCAACTGCTGGAAAGATCAGATCTGAAGACAGTAGCAATTCAGCACAGCTAAAAGCATCCAGCTTTTGAAGGATTTCTCAGGACTTCAGAACCACCTCTAAAATCTTAAGCCCATCTCTGATCCTGTGTCAGTGGGAGTTCTGGTTTCACAACTCGCTGCTGTAAAAGAGCAGCTGAACATAACAGAGAAATGAAGAGACTGATTCATTTCAGTATGAAAGGAAAGGGGAAAAGATGATGGGAATATTAGAATGTCCTTTCTCTCACATGCACAGTTCCTGTCTTTGATTGCCAAAATACAAATGAGCCCGTCAGAATGATTTTCTGGGATCACTATTAAAGAAAGAATCCTTTTTCTCTCTGGGGAGGTGCTCCAGCGTGGACAGTTCTGATAACTTGCTGATCATGTTTAGCTTTTCGGAAGAATGTGTTCATGACTTGAAGAGCAAAATGTGCTCAATAATATGATTTTTGCTTCCCCACACCCTGGAGCTACCTTTTTAATACTGAACTTTATTGCTTCAAGCCTAAACTTCCTTCAAATCCCCCTTTAATTTGCCTTTGGAACCGAGTATTAAACGAATGACTTGAGAAGGGAGTGACTGCTGCCACAGCTGAAGGTATCATACATTTTGGCCAAAGACTAACATCTGATACACTGAACTCTTTTGTAAAACCTTCTATTTAATATATACAATGGTAAACAAAGGTAAGATCAATGATCAGATCCCAGCAAGAGGAAGGACCTGTTGAAAAGGCAGGAGGATCTCCTAAAATTAGAGTTCTCTATGTTTTGCTGCTCAGGTGTCATGGCCGGGCTGGAACAAGCCATATAGGAAGACTTGGGAATTCAGGAGAGAGTGCAAGTCCGAAGCGTTCAAACGATATGTCACTAAGGAATAAATTACCAAGTCCTTTCTTCAGCCTCCTTCAGTACTTTTACAACCATACCCCATGTATGAAGCAGCAGCTTCCATAAAGCAGCACAGAAAAGCAGGAAACAAAGCTAATAAACTTACTACTTCTGCAGTTTGGGAGGAAGAAAAGACAATTGTTGTCTTTCTTCATTTAGTTAAGTCAAAGGAAAGGGCTGATGCCTTTGCAAGATAAAGATAAATATCATTTAAAGTAGAAAGCACTTGACAGGTCCTAGGTTTCAGCTCTTGGTGAGTGACTGTACTCTTTAAAGCACTTCTGAAATGCTGGTTTCACATTTGAAAAGCTCCTTCAAGACTCCTACTGTAGAGAAAGATAAGAAAAGATAATTATTTACTTCCACTCTGAACTATTTTTAAAGCATTCTGACTTCTCCGAGTGTGAGAGCACAACTGCTGGACCTGATCTCAATGGAAGCCTTTTCATCTTCAGTGAGCTTTTAGCAGATGCCCAGAGATAGATTAGGAACCAGGAATTCGCAACGAATAATGTGGTTCCGGCTGTGGCTTTAGCAGCTCTTCTGGACTTTCTGATTTGGTAAAATGAATAGGGATTCTGCTGTTTACCTTCCAGGCAGATTGTAAAAATTAATTCTTTGATGCCCCTTGTAGAGGGACAGAACTGTAACTGCTGATCATTAATATCCTTAGATTCAGCAAATACTCAGAGCTTTCATGAAGCTACAGATTTCAAGGCCAGGAGGGCCTTGATCTTCTCTGATTAGCTCAATCAGTCTGCTTCCTTTTATATCATTTTCAGACCTTTTAATTGCAGTTATAAATTGTTGTGAAACACAGCAGTTAGAGATGCTTCCTGAAACACTATGAGGTAATGTACATTAGCATACATGCATGCCTTTTCATATAGATGGATATATGGGTAAATGAATGAAATCACTAATGTAGTGATTTAGCAATAAATTAGGGAATTCACTAGTATTTTGTGTGATCGCTAGTCTGCATTGCAAAACAAAGCTTGAAGGGCTTGGCAGCAGTCTTGCTCTCCCATATCCTTTCCCTTTCCATTTCCTTTGTCCTTGGAGATTGTCATAATGCAGCTCTGTGCATTTTCAGCGAGACTTTGCCAGATGTCTATTTCTTGCATATATTTGGAAGAAGTTAAGCTTAATTTAATTGTGCCCCAATTCAAGAGAGTATCCCTATGCTGGCAAGTTGATTAAGCATGGTGGTAATTTTAATTATCTTCTTATCTCTCACTGGAGTGCAGTTAGTGGAGCTGATGAAGTTAACCCCATAGATAAATACCCTTTTTAAACTGGGGCTTCAAACAAAAAAGGATAAAGCTTTCTTTTCAACACCAAAAATTAGCCTTCACCTGTCTGAACCATTTCTTCTCCGCTTTGCTCTCTATCTGTGGATCACTTTCTTGAGAGAGCCTGACATTACAGTCGAATCACCTTTATTACTGCCTTTATTTTCCCTGATAGTTTTGCACTTCCCCGTGATCCGGTGCTGTCTCTTACCTGTGACGATGCTACCTTGGCTGCTTGGGCCTTTATTTTTTTTCTTTTTGCCAGCTGTCTCCCTCTCCACATGACTAAGTCTATTGTGCGGGTTCAACGGAAGCGGCACCAGGCCAGCATGTAAAGGATGCCAGTCAGTGTACTGAGGGTTTGAGGAGACAGTGTCAGTTCTACATGTCACATTCATGATCAAATCACAGAGGTACACAGGGCTAACATTTCATTTTAGAGTCAAACACACTAAGATACCTTTTTCAAGTGTTGCATTTAAGTGCCTTGTAAGTAATTTAATTTTGTTTCTGAAAATACCCTGTCAGAAGCCTGTAGGAGAAACAGCAGCATAATTTAAATGTCACTTTGCTTCCCAATAATGAGCTCCATATTCATTCTACTCCAGTGATAAAGCTCACATCTCTGCTAGCATGTTTCTGGTCACTTGGCCCTGTTTTCAGCCCAGTGTGCACAGAAGCTCGAGTGCACTTTTATATACTTAATCGTCTGGGTTTTAATTAACACCGAAGAACAACAGCTAGGAGAGAAGAACAGAGAGGGACTCCATAAATGCGAAGGTCATGCACAAAACAAAGGCAAAAGGTCCTTACTGTAACAGAATGGCAACATCCCGGGATGCAGCATCTGAACTTTTCTTAGGCTCTATGAATGTCAGGCATTTGCAGACTTTCTGTGCATCTCAGAGTATTAATAAATACGATGCCTGCCTTACTAATACACACACTCAGCATTCGGCTGCAGAGACATTCAACTTGCCCTGGATCGTCAACCTGGCAAAACATCTGAATACACTTCAACCTAAGGCAGTACAAAAAAGAACCCCTGATCTATCTATGTATGTATGTACATGCATGTATTTACACAGTCCCTCATGCCCTGAGAGGCAGAAAGCTGGCTGTGCTGGTCAAGCAGCGTAATCCCACATCATTTTCTTACAAAGCTATCACAGGGACACAAGAAAGCTCAGCCTGTTCACATCCAAGAAGAGTATGGGGGAGAGCAAAGTACTCTGCATGCATTTGTAGGACTTGAAACTGCTCATTTTACCCCAAGACACTGTATAAAAATGATTCGCTTCAATCCAAACGATAATGCAGGCATACCTAGGGTGAGACACAGCCTCTGCTTAAACAGTAAAAGGAAACAGCGTATACCAGCCAAGAGAGGGGAGCAAAGGCGAGTATTTCCTCCAGCGGCAATTTGGGCAGGAAGGGTAGCGTTCCCGCCAGCACAGTCTCACCTCGGGGAGCACACATAGAGCCCTGCCCAGCACCGAAACTGCCACATGAATTTCCTGAATTCCTCCATTTTGCATCTCATTTGCAGAAAAGCTTCCCCCAGTTACACAAAGACACAAACACACTCTGAGAGGCTGCGTGAGGCCTGTGAGAGATTTGTTCTGGTTATTCATTCCTCATTACTATTTCTGCAGCCCCTGAGATATCCTTCGAGATCTAACATTACAAGACCGGCCAGGCCAAATCTTGCTTCACTTACACGAGCTGATGCGTTTACATTTTAAGGGAATATTGATCTATGGCAAAATATTTCTGTTTTGTTTTGTTTCAAGGAAGCTGAAACTCCAGAGGAGAGAGACAGGACAGCAAAACCCTTTGCCAGAGCTGATGAAAAGCATCAGAATGGAGTAATGCTGCTTTGAAAACTTGGAAAGGGAATCCAAAACTTGATGGCAAATGTAATACAGGGGGGAAGCTCACACACGCAGAAAGCAGTTTATATATGGCACCTCTTCTTAAGTGAGCTTGAGCAACGTCTGGCACAACTAACCCTTTAAAATATCACTGCTGTTTATTTGTTTACAAAGGACTTCAGAGGCTGGAGAAGAAAGGGGAGATGCTAAAGGATAAATGCACTGAAAAGCATCTTCCCCCCTTGCTGGGGAAGATTTCCGAGCAGGTGTTGCCAGCCTGCTACTGCTGCTGTCAGCCAATATCTAAAGCAGTTGGCAATGCTCTCATGCAAAAATTCCAATCAGATTTCTCACTATATTCTAATTACCATAGTGACACTTGTTGTGGGCCTAAATGACTACCTTATCACGGCAGACAGGGCTGCCTTCTATTTAGGGCTTACTGGCTCTTAAATTTCTGCTTCCTCTAATTGCACATCTATCTTACCAAACAAATTTACAACTCCAGGTTTATTCTTCTGCACACTGGAAGTTATGTTGTCATCATGATTATGTCCACCCCAGCTTCACCCCAAGACAGCAAACCTTTTCCTTTCTGCACAGGTTATCATGCTGCCAAAGGATTCATCCAAAAAAATGGCTTATTCTGCTGGTGCTGCTGGTGGTACCCAGACACAGGTACTTACCAGGAGCTTGAGCACAGAAATGTCACTTCTAAAATCCTATTTTCTTGCTATTGTGCCCTGTCTGAAAACCAAGTTTTTTCATATGAAACAGCTAAGGATTGCACACGCTTTTCCACCCCAAAGGTCTTAAATTCATTCATCAAAAGCAACCGGCAATCACTTTCCAAAAAACGCTGCCAAGAACTAACTGGGGCACAGTTACTTCTGCATGTTACCTCACTCAGAAAGGTGGAATTTATCACTTATTTTCCGGATCTGGACCTGTCTCAAATAAGCTGGAAAGCAATACAAACCTCTCTTGATTTCAGTAGATATTTGATCATGGCCCTAAAATGTGTATTATTACTCCTGAGAAACAAGCCTTTATCTACAGCAAGGTATGCATAAAAGGCAACGACATTTTGCTTTCACAAGCAGTGGTCAAGATGAGTAAGTGAATACATTTAGGAAACTGTAAAAAATTGGAGCATATTGCTGTAATTTCCATTCCTCTTTTTTGCTGTGCCTCAGTTGAATTTTACTCCAGATATTTAAATCTTTTGCTGATCAGGCCATGGATTATCTTTCCAAATTAATCCCTCTTTGCTCACATGGTCCAATCGATGTAGAACTGCTCTCTGCAGCAGTCCCTGACTTTACACAAACATCCTTTTCACACTATGAACCTGAAATCTGAAAGTTTTTCCCGTTGAATGGTCATGATGGAAATCTGTTGCTCTGGAAGGAATTGTACCTGAAGCTTTAGCTAATCTCAGTTTCATGAAGTTAACCATGTGTGCTGCTTTTGGGAAGTGCAAATTCAGTTAAATTCTCTTACTGTGAAGCTGAGTTGCGGGATGTATTGAGAATTACCATAAAGGCACTATGACATTATGGGAGCTCCAGAACCACAGGTGTGCATCAAGAAAAAAAAACACACAAAACCCCACAACCTTTTGAAAATACTTCAGAACAACAGGAGCATTGGGTTTTGTCCTCCATTAATAGAGCTCTCTTCCAGTGGATGAAGGCTGTAGTTGCAAATGCCAGTAACCTAAACATGAGAGTGACCATAAGCAAACATAAAGCTTGAATCATTGTCAGCATCCAAGCGGAGAAAAATGGCAAAAACAGAGAAAACAAATAGTATGAGGAGTTTATAAATTATCTCACAATTGTGATCTACATTATTATTATGTTCATAGGGAAAGAAACATTTGCTCCCACTCTGGTTTCATTTTTTCCTAACTTGTATAATTAAACATTTCCATTTTGATTTAAAAAAAAAAAAACCAGTAATTTGCACATCCTTACTTGTTCCTAGAGATAAAAGTTAATCTACAGTCATCATTCAGAAACAGTTCTGAAGGAGAAGAACTTGCGTTTTGGACCACAGATGGAAAAAGCATTAATGGCTTAATGATCATTTGCACAGTTAGAAGACTGTATCCCTTTTCTCTCCCTTTGTTCTCAAAACAAACTGTTCAGTCACAACATTTATTTAAAATATTTTCCACTTATGATACCCATTTATGCCACTGAGTGAAGTCTCTTTGTGTGACTGCTTTTCCATATGCTCAGCTGCTCTCTTTCATCTCCTGCTGACTGAATGACAGCCCAGCACTAGTATTACATTTGAGGTCATTGACCAATGAGTTTAGTATGAATTATAAGTTGAAACAAGTAGATGACACAGGCCACATCCCATAGACCACGAGATCTGCACAATAAAATTGATAGAGGAATGTATGAGATACCACCCAGCTTTTGTGCTCTGGAATCACGTAACCATGAATCCAGAAGGGAGCAGGAATTCCTATAATTGGTGCTACCATTTCAGATAGAAAAGCAGAAGAAAAGAAACTGCAAGATCTTTAAAACTCAGCCTTTAAGTTGCAGATGAGTCATTAAATTTCAGCTTGAGACTTGTTGGTTAGTAATAATATCAGTGCTGTTTGTCAGTCAAGTTGTTATTTGATTTTGGGCTGTTATGATTTTTCTCCCATGTCAATTTTTAATGTATTTATTGCGAGAGTCAAGCAACTACAGCTCTAGCTGTGGAAACTGCCATCCATACACATCAACTGGGGGCTCTGAGACTGCTTTCCAGAGCAAAGAGAACCAGCCCTGGCTGCGTCCTGTGTGTAGCTCTGGCCCGGGACAGGCACATCCTTCTGGCCCAGCTGCGGCTGGCAGGAAAGCCCCAGGCAGTGAGAGGAGCTCCAGCAGATCCCTTGGACTGGATGACTGGTGGCCAGAACCATAGCATGCGCTCTGCAGCACACAGGCCTGCGCTTCAGGCACAGATACTACCTGCCAAATAGAATTTTGCAGCAATCCTCTGTCAATTAGAGTAAGTTCAAAAATGGGTGTGATCAAACATATTACAGTCTGGAAGAAAGACAATTTTCCACAGCAGAAGTAAGACTACGCTTCTGTCTATTATCAACTTTATTTTTAGATGTCCAGAGTGAATTTAATTGAAGCTATCTAAGCTCTCAAAGTAAAGAATTCTGAGAAGTTTTTTTATAGATTCATACACAAAAGTACAATTGCTCCCCTGGAGCAGGATTTTTTTTTTTTTTTATCTTTAGGCTTACCCAGCTCTTTCAGTCGTTCCAGGCTGGTTTCTCTTCGATTCTTACTCATTTTGGACGTTGCTTTTGAATTGAACACTGGATTCTGGTGATCATCACCATGGAGCGCTATTGTTATACACTGGGACAGAGTGTGGGCTTCCCGCTGGAAGGATGGCCATGGCACTTACACACGCTGATCCAAAACATTTTCACATGCTCATACGACACACAATAGCCAAAGAGAAAAAAAAAAAGAAAAAAGACAGACCTCTTTAGGCACAAAAAGAAATGATGTCTATAAAATTACCATGTGCTAAAAGAGGCCAGCTGTTTAAATGATTGCATTATACAAGGAACAAACAGGGGTATCTCTTCTGCATACAAGCACTTTTTATTTGCAGCTTTAGCAATTTTTATTTTGTTTTTAATGATGCTGCTTTGGCCAGTTAAACAGATGCTGTTTTGGGTTTTTTTTTTTGGAAGTTGACTACATTTTACCCACACCACAGCTTTTATAGGACTGTATAATGCTTTGGCTTTCTTATTTATTTTGTTACCTATGTGGGTAAAATTAACAGTGAATGCTGACTTATTTCATAAACTTTATTAAGCCTTTGGGGAAACTTCAGTGTGCTCATACGGAGAGGCAATATAGAATGTATCCCCTGTATCATGGCACAGGAATTACAATTCTAAGCTAGAAATAAATGACATTCCAGAAAAAGCAGAAGGAACAACATTTAAGGAGTTAATAATGAACCACTTGTCTTCATTTTCAGATCCTTTAATCCTGCTATTGTGCAGTTTTCACACAGTGCTAAATTGAATTACTGCATCATTTTTTACAATTTCTTCGTACAGTTGACCCAGTTTATAGCAGGTTTGAAAGCATTATCATTGCTTAAGGTTCAAAGATGCTGCAGTGTATTGCATTACAAGTCAATCAGTGCAGAAGTATTTTGATGTAATTTTGCTTTTGGATACAGAAGAACAGATATCCAAATGAAGGATGGTATTTCATTTTGTCATAACAATGTCACATAATGCAGCGTGCCTTTTTTCTACAATATGTATAGTCTCATTTTTATTATATTTCTTTCTCCTATGTTTCTGGTCCTAATAAAGTGAATCCTCAGTTTATGCCATCCAATAGTTTTATTAACTTGTGCAGGAAGAAAATTGAAAAAAGTTCTGATGTATAGCTTTTCACTCTTGTGTCGCAGCGTTTCTTAACATTATGCCACTTCTAAAATGCTCCAAGTGAGAAATTCCTCATCTGAAATTTTCCTGTTCTGAAGGTCAGGGCTTTCTACAGCTCTTTTAGCACATAAACACGGTGCTCAGTTCAAGTATGTTTTAAGCAGCGTGTTTTAGGTAAAGCATTTCATTCTCTCAAGGTCATTCTTTATGCTTCAGGTGTTAATTTGTGTTGTTCTTGAAGTATTCTTATTATTGATAGTAGAGTCCTTGGTATACGTTATATTGAAATATTGCTAATGTATGAACTGTAACATTAAATTTTTAATCTAATCAATCAAATGGCATGCATATGCAGTAGATGCTTGGCTTTTACTAAGATTAATTACCATGTGCTGCAAAAACGAACTCTGTAAGGTGAAATACTGTGTGCACACAGACACACACAATGAGAAGAAAAGAAAGCAAATTGTGCAAAGGGATGAGCACTGTAATAAGTTAATGACTACTTCTGTCATTCAAAACATATGCATAGCCTTTAAGACAACACAAAACAAAGATTAAACGCATGTTAAATCAACTATCTATTAAAGCATTTAGAGCTTTTCTCCAGATTCTACATGAAAATTATGCAATCTGTTGCAAAACTAAACACTTGTCTCCCAGATGGTACTCAGAGTCTGTCTAAGCAAACACCCCTTCCATGCTCTGTGTAACAAACTGTGCATATTTTTTTGTTCGCTGTGCTTCATGTTACATATTTGAGGACGGGTACACTGAAAATGCTACGTAGACATCACTAAATTTGTGTTGTGAAACCCAGTAATGCTGGATTTACATACCTGACTGAAGTCACGAAGTGGAAGATACTCCAGCATGCAAAATGCCAGCATCTCCCTTCTCTCTGGCTGGAAGTTACAAACTTATTATTCTTACTGCTGATATTGATCTGAGTTGTGGTTCTCACAGGTCATTGATAGTCCTCCATTAAATAATAAGTAGCTAATTGCTTTTTTTGAACTGTACTGCAAAGTTAAGCTTCTATGACAGTGTTTTGAGGAAGTGTTTTACCGTGCCAAATAATAGTTATGATTGAAATGGGAATAAGATTAAAGCTGCACTAATGCTTTCATAATGTTATTAAAAGGTACATTATTCATGCACTAGAAACACAAGGATTACCCTTCTGGCTGAGACTGTGTCCAGCTGAAAACCTACAAAAAGGCAGTAAAGCCTGAGAAAATCAGCTGCAATTGATGTGGCTGTTATTCAGGTGTTTTATTCTTGCCACGAGGTGGGTTTTTTTAGTATTTCCTCTACGTTGGTTTCTCCTTGTAAAATGAAGATAACAGTAGTTCCCTATTTCACAAGAGTGAAGTGAAGATGAGTACGCTGCTGGTGGTGAAGTACTCAAATATTTGGCAGGGAATAAATATGTACCTGAGAGTAGCAGAGAGTAGCAGACGCGCCTCTTGTGGAGAAGCCCGGTTCTGGTTGTCATTTCTAAACAGTTTCTCCAACTGCAGACACAGGGAGTCGTTGACCTTTGGAGCTTTAGGCAGCTATCTGGTTTAAAAAAAAAAAAAAAAAAAAAAAGAAGAATATTAGTATTATTAGTATCTTTAGATGTAGGTCTCCATGTTTCAAAAGGCAAAGTTACTCACCTGCATGAACTGAATGTGAAGCTTAAGCAAAGAGGGAACTTGAAATATGTCTCCCTGATGAAGTGCTCTGCAAACTGTCTTTCTTCTGCCTTGTTCATTATTTTAGCTCCTGTCAGAGAAGCAGCATGTGTATGAAGTGAATGCAGAGCTAAAAAAAATTAAAGTAAAATAATATCTTTTTAGTTCATTTCTGTAACTCTTAAATAGAGAATTGTCTCCATTAATCAGTGTAACTTTTGTTAAATCCACAGGGCTTTAGAGATACTTTAATACAGCTTCCATATTTTGGAAGGATGAAAATTATAAAGTTCAAAAGTTAGATGCATGAAAATTAGAGATATATAATGCAGCAGAATTGCAGGGAAAGGATTTAGCTGGCAAGTCCTCCGAAGAGTCATTTCTCATGTCTTCAAAATGCTAAGGGAGACAAGCAGCAGCCCACACAATAAAACTGCACATGGTGCATCAGAGCAGGGTTGGCTTGAATCACAGACCTGGGCTTTGTCCAGTCAGACCCGAGTATCATCAAGGATTGTTATTCCACAATCTCTCTGGAATGCCTGCTCTATTGCTTTAACCACCTTTGCCGTGGGGAAACTCTCCCTAATTTGTTGGAATTTCTCTTTCTACATCTGCTGTCTGTTGCTTCTGGCTCTTTCGCTGTACATTTTGAAGAGAATATGGATCCATCTTCTCTATAGCTCCCCTGTAGGTAGTTGAAGCCAGCAGTTAGATCCACCCTTACCCACCCATCTCTTCTCCACAAGTCAACAAAATGCTTCCCTTCAGCCTGGCCATAAATGTCAGGTGCTCCAGTTCCCAAACCATACTGCAGCTTTTTCCTAGTGCCGCTACGTTTCCTTGCTGCAGTGTTCTCTCTCTTGTCCATGGGGTGCTAGGGTGGACACAGTTCTCCAGTGACACTTCATCAGTACCAAGAAGCATAACCACTCCCCTGGCTCCGTTCCTGGCAGCAGCTTTGTGCTCCTGACTGCAGCCCCATGGACGGTCAGCTCTTGGTAGCACAACCACACGGTGCTGGCTCGTGGTCACTCTTTTGTCCGTCAGGCCCACAATTCCATTTCAGCAGAGCTGCTCTCAAGCTTGTCAGCCCCTTGCCTCTTACCATTCATTGGGCTGTTCCAACCTCAGAATTGCCCAGCCTCCTCAGTAAATAGTAAAAGAGCATCAGCCCCAGTATCAACCTCCAGCATGTACCACTTGTGGCTGCCTGGGATTTGGACTTCGAACCTCACAGCAAGTCCCTTCATGACAGAAAGCTCTCAGGTTGGTCATGCACAGTTTGGCACTGGTAAATCCCTGCTGGCCGTTACCTTGTCCTTCATGCGCCTGGCAAGGGTGTCCAGAAGCCCCTGCTCAGGACTGAATGGAGGCTTTACGGCCAGTGCTTCCTCAGACTCTCCTTATCTTTTTTGAGGATGGGAATAACATTTGCTTTTTCTAGTCCCAGATTGTCAGGATTTTTCAAAGATGACAACAGCCTCCCAATACCACCGGCATCTTTGGACACATCCTGTCCAACACCATGAACTTGGAAGAGGTTTTCAAAACAAGACTGGACAAGACCCTGAGCAACCTGTTGTTCACTCTGCTTTGAGAAGGCAGGGATCCAGAGTAGATGATCTCCCAGGGTTCCCTTCAACCTCTGCTGTTCTATGAGTCTCTCTGTATGTTCAGCTTAGTTAAGTAGTCCCTAACTTTCTATTAAATCCACAATGAGCTCGTATAATACATTCTGCATTGCAAAGCAGATTGTCCAGCTTCCTGAGCAGAGCAGTCTAACACTTCATAATCTGTGCAATATAATATGCCTGTTTTAAATTTATGAAGCTGTAAACCAATTTCCTGTACTAATAAACACCTCTTCTTGCATTCCTATTTATCCTCCTTTTAAAATTACTGCACTGCCTTGCTCTCTTTCTCTTGTCTTGTAAGAAGCAAAAAGAGATGGGGGGGCAGGGGGTGGGGAGAGAGGAGAGGGGGGAGAAAAAAAACGCAACAAGAAAAACCAGCAGCTCATAGAAAAAAAATGCTACTTGGGGAGAATCCAAGATCAACAGACCAGCAAGCCCACTCATTGTTCTTTATCGCTTTGGCTCTCTTCCAGCCCCTCTAGGTTTCTCTCTCTTTCCAAACTGCTTTCTGCATTCTCACATATGTTATGGAAAGGACTATGATTTCAGAGAAGTGCTTTAATTTTACAACAGCTTGATCTGCAAAAGAATTTGTCCAGTTTTTCAGGGAGGAGAGGAGGGGAGCTTGTTGCTCTCTCTCCTTAATGTATGTGTGTAAACTTGATTATTCTTAGCAGAAGATCCATATGTGTATAGTATCACTGAAGGGGAAATGGATGCCTTTCGCATATAATTATTGGGCATAATTATCTGTAAAACTGTTTGGTTTTGGATTGCTCTGGCAGTACAATAAATATTTCAAATCCAGACACATCAGACCTGCCAACATCTTTACAGAGAGAAGCACAATAGTTCAGCTTTGCTTTTTGTCACAAACATGATCCATTTTTCTAATGCAGCAGGAAAATGGTAGGGTGCTGGTATAAAAAGGCAATGATGAGAATGATTTTTATCTGCATTTTTAATAGATTCTTTCCAAGTATAATAAATTTTGAAAATTACTGATAGGATCTGCGTAGTTACTAAAATACTTCAACCCTTCTGATCTATGGGGCTACAGGTTGGAACCAAGTTCATAACTTAAGAGCTTAAACCATAAAAGCTTAATTAATGTAATCATTATTGGAATAATTCTCCAAGTTTAAAACAAAAAGGCCAGACTCTTATCTTTGACCCCATTGCTATCCAAGCACCTAACGTACTCCTTTGCTGGGCACGGGGCAGAAAGAAGTGACGGAGTTTGGCGCAGACTGTGCTCTGCCAGGGCTCCCTCTGTTCACGCCACTGGAGGTGGCAGGAACCTGCAAGGCCATTTCCAAGGGGAGGCTGCAGTCAGTCTGCAACTGCTCAGGTCCACTGCTCGGGCTGAAGTGACAGGGACAGCACAGGAAACAACAGCACTGGAGCATCCTCATCCTCATCCCATTTAGAGGGATCCTGTAAAGGACCGGTACTGGCTTCTGCTGCTTTAACTGCCCCAATTCCTATAGAATTTCCAGAATTTCAGGAAGGCTTTTGAGGCGGTCCCATTTCAGAGCAGGAAAAGGGCTAGCACAGTATTCCAGGGACTGTGAATGGGGGGAAAAAACATTCATCCTGAGATTGAGACAGCCTTACTGAGACCAGCTCCAAGCAGAGACAAACCAACTCAGCTGAGCACATCACTACAATAACAAAATAAAATTAATTAATAATGTAGAAAGCTCCTGTATATCCCAGCTGCCCCCATGCTTACTCTTTTAGGAACTTTCCATCTGTAGCTGCAAGAAGCTTTCCTAGAGACGTACATTTAAATTCGTGCTTTTACTCCTACTTTTCATCCCTTTTACTGCATCCCTAATAACACCAACAATGAGATACAGTTGCTCATTTGACTTTCAGAGTCAGTGCTCAGTAGGGCTGGAAATGTGCAGGTTTGGGATGCAGTCTGCCTTTCAATGCTGGAAAGTGCCTGTCACCATTATTAATTAAGTATGACATTTACTCTCTTTGTCGGTTCTAACCGTTCCTACCATGATCTCTGTGGCACAGAAACATTGCCATTTACAGCTGGGAGAAGAACACATTTAGAGTTTTAAGATCCATGTTGGTTGCAGTCACTCTGTGAAAATTTTGGCTTTTGGGCGGTTTGGTTTGGGGCTGCTTAATTGTTCTGTGAAAAAAGACAACCTGCCTGCTGACCAGCTCTGGTACATGGTTAATGAGGTGTGCGAGTCAGGCAAGCAAACACGAGAATCCCCTGGCCTGGCACATCCACAGGCTCTGCTCAGGAGTTTTTGTGGCAGGTGACTAAAGAAAGTGTCCTTGATTACGAGTCTTTGTTTCTTACTAATGCTTTAAGAATTTGGTTACAGAAATCTAGAGATTTATATATGTACATTTATAAAATAGGGTGGAAGGAAGAAAAATCTGTAGAAGTAAACCTGCAATATGTTGCTTGCTCATTAGCCATGTGAATCTTAATTTGCGGTGCCTTGGAATGGTGCGAATTACAAAGAGGCCACAGTGTGCTTGGAATTCTGCTGGCAGTTTGGTAGCTGAAGTCAAAGAGAAAGTAAAATGAGAAGCAAGTAGCTGGAGGGACTTTCAAAAGCGAGGGATTTGTAAAGCCTGATTGCTAGTACAGATAGCTACAATGTGATAAACCTAGCTTTATGTCTCTATTTACATATTAATTGTAATTCATCTATGGCATAATTACAGAGGCTCAATAGGGGGTTTTATCCAAACATCAGTTGCATCAACAATAAGCTGAAGACTTTGAGGACTGGCGGTGGGTTCAGGACCAGCGCTGTGATGGCAGCGATTGCTTGGGCTGTGTGAGAGGTACCTTCCTTGTCTAAGGCCCCTCACTAAAGCTTTGCAGAGATTCAGTTACAGAGATTTACTCAACAGAAGTGCCCATTTAAATGAACATAAAACGAACAGCCGAGAATACCACGTTATTATGACTATTTTTACTACTTCTGCAATGACTATCAAGCATATGTAATGCCACAAATACATCTCTGGAAGAGCCAGCTGTATAAAAGAAGAGAAGCCTATAATGAAAGGAGGGTGGCAGACAGACCGACAGTTATTAAAGCTGGTAGGTATATGTTGTATTTCAGGCATAGAAGTAATTTCATTGGCTTCAGTCAGATTTTTGGATTAGATCCACAGAGCAAAACTATATAAATACTATTTCTTACCCAGTTATGAACAGTCACAGAATAAAGGGCTAAGAGTTGAAGGAGAACAAAAGGAAACTGTAAATCAGACACCACAGAAGGCAAAAAAGGCACTGAAGGGAGAGGTGAATGGCATGGCCAGTGGGGCAGACGGTGTGGTAAGGCAAGCATGGTAGGACACCCAAGAGTACAGGAAAAGACAGGTATCTACTAGAACAACACCCACAAATGAGAAATTGTAGCAATCCTGCCCATGATACAAGGGACCCGTCACACCTGAAGGTGCTGAGCCCACACACATTGGACATCCTTTTACATTTCACATGGAATTTATTCTATTTCTAATGTGACCCTTAAAAAAGTTATGGGGTTGTTTAATAGCCAAGTATCTAACCTCTTTCTGTAGTCCAACCACTTCATACATTTAGAACAGAACAGAACAGAACAGAACAGAACAGAACAGAATAGAATAGAATAGAATAGAATAGAATAGAATAGAATAGAATAGAATAGAATAGAATAGAATAGAATAGAATAGAATAGAATGATCATTCACAATCTATGATCTATTTATCTTAGCAACAGATAGAGTCATGTTTTCTTTCCATCAGTTTAAGAGGCTGCTACGGTTTATGGTAATCAATATGAATTCCCTGGAATAGTATTCCAAAAAATATATTTAGAATCAGTTCCATGTGCAAAATCAAGCCCTGCTGCTCTAGGGAGGGGCAAGGTTACCAGGACCAGAGTATCCAGGAGTTACTACACCTCTTTCCTGCCCTCAGCTCAGTCCGTGTTTCAAGCATATAATCCAGGATATTACACCCCAGGCATTTTTCCCTCCTGCTCTCTCTTCATTACCTTCCTCTGGACAGACACATTTTGATCGCCTTCTTGGTCCTTTAGTCAATGAGTCACTGTTCCTAAACACTATTCTCTCGCGCACTGTGGCACACTCATCATCCAAATTTTGTTGTCAGTTCCTGGCTGAGCTGTAACAAATAGAAATTAGAAACATTGTTATTATTTACACACTCAGCAACATGTATGTAGGGCTCTATGTGTATGCACAGAGGGATGCACGTTCTAGCCAGAGGTGGTATAAATTCAAAACTTCCTATTTGGGAGTTGTGTTTTCTTTTTAGCAAAAAGGACTGAACTACTTGTAGCAAAATGCTGGTACAGTAACAAAGGTTCAATAATTAATACAAAAAAATCTATTCAGAAGCATACAATGATTTACATTCAAACCCTGAATATTTAAAAATTAATAGAAAATATTAGCATGTTAATAATTGAAATCACAGGAATGTATAATGAGACTGCATTTACTACAGTATATCAACCATTATCTGCAGCTTGATAGGAAAATGTTTAACCTCAGAATAAATAGGATGTGTGTTCTCTCAGCCCCTAAGGCTTTGTGACTATTACGCCAATGTGATCCTTGAAAACACGTACATGTGTACATCTTGTGGAATCAGAAGTACATGTTCTCTCACAGCATTTTTCTTTGTTTGTCTCAGAATAGACCTTTTATCTGGAAATCTGGGAGGGAAAAAATGAAAGCACTGAAGAATGACTTCACTACAAAAGAATGCAGTAAAATTAGCACTACATGAATGTCATTTTTCTGAATTTTTCACTGTTTCACATACTGTTTCCTTTATCTTTATCTTTCAAGAAATTTTTGTGTATCAGCTCAGCAAGCTGGCAGGAGAAACAGCATAATGGGGTTTTTTTGGTCAAATGGTTTATGAGTTCACACCTATACTGAGAGCTTTAACCTCCATCCATATTTATATTTGTCCTCTGTTTCTTCAATTCAAATGTCCTTTCAGAGAAGATTGGTTTCATGCAGAGAGAAGATAAAAATCAGAACCCTTGCTTCACATGCAATAAATTCATCATATTTATTTGCCCTGATACTGGTGAGTTAGAGAAAAAAATATCTCAGGTTCCAGTACCAAACATTTCATTCGTATTCTTCCTAGAGCTAAAACTATACAAAGGAGCTGGGGTCAAAAGGGGAAGCATTTTTTCTTCCACTCTGTATGTTATTCAGAGCTACAAACATTGAAATATTCCCATTAGAAAGGTTACTAAATTGCTGTGGCCCAGAATCGTGAGAAGAGGTCTGACTGCACGAGGATAAAGGGCCTGTTGTGACTGTGCAGCAGAGAACCGGTGCTACTATTGTTTAACCAGGGAATCTAGCAAAAAACAGAATAACCCGTGTCCTCGGGTATAGATGCTGCCCAGTCATCAACAGGCCGGGTCTGGAGGCTCCATTTGTTGCTGCAGACTGCAGTGAGGGGAGGTGGGCGGCAGCAAAGGCGCTGACCCATCGGTAAAGATGCAAAAATGACTGTGAAACGCCAAGTGAAAAGAAATTGGCATTCAGGAAGGCCGGGCAGCACAGACAGTCCATTATCCCCTTAACCACACAACTGACTCAGACACAACTGCTCGATCAATCTGGAGGCAGATGCTACAGCCAGAAAGCTATTTTAACAGCTTGGCATCTGGGTGCTGTGATTGCTCAAAGAAAGAGAACTGGTGCAATCCGATTGAGGTGAACTGCAGTCTGCTGTGGACTTCAGGTTACAATTAAATATGCTTTCTTCTTAGTAAAAAGCAGGTAAAGGAACAAATGTGATTAGAAAATGTGAGTTATGTTTTTGAATCCCAAATAAGCTGGATGGCATGGCAAGCTAATAGCGTGGTGGGTTTTGCCCTAGTAGAAGTTTTAATAGAAGGCTGCACTAATCATAGTTTTCAAAGGCGTGTAGCGCTAAGCCCTCATTTGGCCAAGAATTTCTCAACCCTGTGAGCTCAAAGAGGTCCTACAGCCAAAGGCAGCACCCCTGTGCCTCGCTGAATCGGGCACTGGAACTCTACCTCACATTAGGAATCTTAAGTTATAATAATGTCATATTATCTGGCTTATTTTAATAATTCATTCTCATCTTTCCTATACATAGCGATGTCTGCACGTGTTTTTCAAGTTCTGAGCAAACTAGCTATGTGAAAATACAGGGCAAAACTGGTTTCCAGAGCACAGGAGATATAAATCCTTCATGGATTCAGTGTGGATTTATTCTGGTTGAAGGTCTGACCCTGTTATGAAATATTTACATGGAGAAAGACGTCAAGTATAATCATTTTCAATGATATGGAATTACACAGTGTATGTAAAATACTTGCTTATTGGTTTAGTGAGGTTTATGTGAGAAACATTAATGTGGAACAATGGAGAGGGGCAAAAATATACCTGTTTCATGCTGTTATATCTCAACATTAAACGCTGCATGAAACGCCAGTGTCTCCTGTCAGTGCTGGGAACAGAACACGTCTGCGCTTCCTCCCATCTCAGCAGCGCTGTGTGTTCAGTGTCACAGAAGGTCACTGTTGGATGCAGCTCAGGATCGTGGGTTCTGAAGGGACAAAGGAGTTCTTGATATTGTACAGAATCTGATTCCTCCTATATGTGAATGTCTTAATTTCTGATAAACATTGCTAAAATTAACATACTTTTCTAAATTCTGTTGACTGCTGTATTTCTCTGTTGTGCCAAACTCATTTTTTCTGCTTTTAGATGAAAGCAGGCTAGATTTTGCTGTCATTAGACATCAATGGCATTACTTAAGACTTAAGAGACTTTTCTTTCATCCTGTTACACCTAATGTGCTTCACAGAGACGTGACCGGAGGAAAAACCCAGCCGAAGCCGTCTAAAGAACCTGCCGCTGTAAGAAAAAGAGCAACTGATGTTCTTCAGTGCCTGCCCTTCAGTACCAGTGTAATGCTGTTAAATCATAAGCCGGCTGACCTGGGCCATTCCGTTTACTGAAGGTGCATATTCTATTTTCCTTTTCCTCAGTCAATTGACTTAAGCTACCTACTACTTATAAGTGCTTTTTCTGTTCCTAACCTCTGGACTTCCTCTTTTCAATCTTTTTCATTTGTTGAGGTGCTCTTCCTGAAAGTCAGAGATCACAGGAGTCACACTCTCCTTATTTGCATCCTTGCTGTCTGAGGATATATGCTTCCTCGAATCCCTATTCCATCAAAAAACCCAAAAGGAATCATTAGCTTAAAAGGGTTTAAAATAAACCCTTGGAGTAAAAGGGTAGAATTAAACCAGTTAGAGGTCAAGATATAAGGAAAAATATATTAATATAGAGGAAACGTGCACTGTCCCCTGCGCCTACCTGAAGGACCAAAAAGTCATGAGATGGCTGGAACCCCTCCGAAGGGTGGGGGGGGACACGGAGAGAGCTGGGAATACATAGGGGAGCCGCATTTGGAAACAGGATCTGAAGGCAGGTACTGGAGGCTTCACTATATGCTGAGCAAAGCAAGGGCTGGAGATAACTGGAGGTGTGTGACTGCAGTTCATCTGATACCATCGGATCAGAGAGAGAGCTGAGTATTTTCGAATGGCACAGAATAAGCACAAGGACATTAGATTCCTGAAAAGCCAAACACTCAATAAATTAGAACTTAAAGACGATTGACTGGAATTGACTACTAGGCAGGAAAACTACTGTGGAGAAGTAAATAATATTTAAAAGGCAGGTGATAAAAAATACCACTAAAGTGAAACCTGAGTTCCAGTAATAAACCTGAAATTAGTGTGATTATTATTAATCAGAAAAATAAGAAAGAATAGGTATATGAACAACTGAAATGATAGATGGGAGGCTTTGTCAATTTTTTTAAGTTAAATCATGTAGAAAAAGTTATTGGGTGGAATAGCATCAGCCAGCCAAGCTGTGCCACACATCCATGACAAGAGTAAGAGAGCTGCATAAAACATCTGCATGCAGTAGGACAATATGATGGGGAAAAGGGCAAAGGAAATGAGTCATGATTCTATAATACAAAGGGCTAAATTTCATTCTAAGAACTGGTCTTGAAATTGAAACCTAGATGACATTGCCACCTGGACGTCGAAGCAAAGATGGATGTTCCCATTTTGAGGACAAGGGACCATCACTGCCAACACCCACGGGCATGACAATGATGGGTTTTTTCTTTCACTCAATATGGAAGGCTAAATAAACTAAGTGCCAACTCACACCTAATTCTGATTTTTGCAAGAAAAACAAATAGGAGACATGTAATGATCCAAGTGGTGGGGTTCGACACTGGGGTCCAAGTGCTGCTGCAATTATTTACCAGTTAGTTAATAACAGAAAAGGGGCTGATGTGCACCAGTCAGTACGTACTCGTATTTTCAAAAACACAGAAACGGTCTACCTGCTAAATTGCACTTTTTAAATTAAAATCAGCATATAAACATGTACTTCTGTGCAAATCCCTATAAAAACTGCTTACCTTACATCAGATTATTGCGAGACTTTGCTGAGTTGCTACAAATGTATCTAGGAGCATGTACAGAGAGGATGTAGCCAAGCCAGTGTGTGCTTAAATAGCTGTCTGGGTATTTATCAATGTATGACCCTACCGTATGAGACAATTCATAGCGTTGGTCAGGATTTCACTATGAAATACTCCCTATTTTTTCAGAGTTTAGAAATGTTTTGCTCGATAAAATCAGCCAAAAAAGAGACAGCGATTTCTATCAAAGATTCACTGGGACCTTCCATTAGCTGGCAAATAATTTTCATCTTCAACCATTTCTAAATCAGAAAAAGAAACATTAAAATATTCCTTAGCATTTTTTGTTTGGGTTTTTTGGCTTTTTTTTTTTTTTGTGTTTGTGGTTTTTTTTTTTCCCCCAAGTAGAATTTAACTCCAGGTTTTCAAGGCAAAGATAATTCACATTTGGGTGAACTGCTGTTCCAAACTTTTCAGGTAGGAACACAACCACCTTTCAGTCTTGTGACTCAAAATCTGATTTTATTCCAATCTCATTGTTTCAATTATATTGACTTATAGACATAATGTCCTTAATGCAGATATGCTCCAAGTGGTCTTGAATCTTTACCCCTTTTCATCTGGGAAATGTAATTGCTAATTCTAAGAAGTCATGCTTTGGTCCCTTACCTGGATAAATGACGACCTGAATTATGGAAACCTCCAAACCTCAATGCACCAAAAATTAACTTTTCTTCAAGTGCCTACGTCAAAATTACAGAAAGTGAAGCATCCATGAGAATGAGTTACTTTTGAAATGGCAGCCTCCCTCTTGTGTCTGAAAAGCTGTGAGTATTTCTACTGATAATCAGATCCATTAGCCAACCAGCACATATGCCAGCAATAACAGTTCAGTATTAATGAAGTGTCTTTTTTTCTGCTGGTAATGAAATTCATTCTTGGCATTAGAACTCTGCCTTACATTGTGAAAGTAAATAGAAGATGAACAGAAATGGCATTTATTCATTAAAATTGCAAAATAGCAATTAAATCCTCTCCTCCTATCGTTCTGAATAATCTGTTCCAAAGTATCTAAATAACCAGTAGTGGGAAACAGTTGTGGCTAAGGCTGATGAGACAGTAACAACTCTTGTTTTGTCTCAGCCTCTGAGGTTTCCAAACTTGTTTCTATTGGAGCATGTTCATTTTCAAAAACACAAACCCCTTCAAACAGGTCCACACTGAAGAATAACCTGGAGAAGGCGGGAAGTCACACCACGGGCAGGTGAAGCCTCTGCATCTTTGCAGCCAAATACCGCCCCCCCCCAGCATCCGACACAAGATTTAACGGTTCTTCTGTCACAAAGGAAGGGGCTTTTCTTCTCAGTCAGTACAAATCAAGATAGCTACTGAGGTAGTGAGCTACCTACAAGACTATGGATCTCTGTTCCAAACCCAAAGTATTCCTCAACAACCATTTTAAGGAAAGCGGGACGTCTCCAGGGAACATTCCGACCAGGCAGAAGCCAGCATGTGCTCTGAGAGCCAGGGGCTGATAAAGGCGCACAGTTGGCTATCAATTCTCATCACCTAATGTTTAATGTTACTGTAACACTCAGCTAACAGTGCTTGTCCATGGGTGTTAAGTGTCCTCATCCTCATAACACAATACATAACACAAGCGCAAAAAAGTAAAGGCATTTTTGAGAGAACTCAGCTGTGCCAGGACACAGGCTCATCAGAGTGAATGTTTCATTAACAACATCTGTTCTTTTTGACATGCTGTTTTCTATGCTTCCTTCCCCTTTTCTCATAGTGACACGGATCTGGCACAACCACTTTAAACTATCCCTGGACTGAGGAATGTCTTTTTTTTATTCCCTAATAGATGCTTCGATGGTAAATGGCGCATCCAGGACAACAACAACAAATTGGTTGCCATAAGTAAGTGCTGGTGTCCTGCAGTGTCTGCGCTGGATGAACTAAAAAGCTCAAGGTGATATTTCTTTATTTTTTCCCCCACCATCGTTTGCTATTGCTCCATACGTTCCTCCCTCTTCAGAAAGGGTACATCACCCTAAAATAATAATTTCTCTCCCTTCTAGGAAAGACAGACACACCTGAAGAAGATGAGGAGCTCACATTGTGGCAAGGATTATTTATCTCATTTCTCACTTACCAGTCGTACAACAGGTTAAAGCGAAGGCATGAATGACAGGTCATACACAGGTGAGGAGTTAAGCGGGACACTGACAGAATTAAATCTATTACCTCTTAATACAGAGCCAGCTTCCAGTGCAGCTGCGTGGGCAACAACTTTAAAAAGCCCCAACCAAACAGCGGAATTGAATGGTATTACCTGGTGCCCAGTAAATCATTGTAAGCTATGCTAGTCGTAACATCCTGAAGTCTTTGTGTCGCGTGGTATTTGATTGAGACTGCTTTAATAGTTTATTTCTGTAACACTAATTTAATTAAAATATTCTAGGAGCTCTACTGCAGTGATGCAGTGTGGATTTATATCTACATTCTGATTCTGCCTGGGGTCTCAGTGAAATTGCATCAGACTTACCATGTGTGTGGCAATCTAAATCCGCAAATTTAAATGCTGGATAAGAAATGCTGAAGATACTTACCTCACCAATTTTTCATCACATCAATCAAAATATTGCGTGATAGCATCAGCCTTTTGAAATGGGAGATCTGAAAACTTCAATTTTGTTTTTTAAACAAGAAAATTGTTAAGAGCCACTGCTCCTCAGATAATGCTTTGATTTTGATTGATTTTGATTTCTTTCTTTTGTTTCTCTCTTACTCTAGTTAAATACATTTTACTGAGAAATTCCCAGTCAGGGATAGGCCAACGTCTGCTGCCTCTAATGTCCATTTTCGCAGTGCTGATGCATACAGAGAAGCACTGCAGATATGTTTTGAAGATTGGGAATTTGGGGAATTGGCGGTTTCAATGAAGAGCGCTGCAACATCAGAGAAAGCCATTATAATGCTTCAATGGGAGCCGGGGCAGTGTTCTTCTAGAGGCACACGTGGATGCTGAACAGGGAACTCAGAAGACGTGCCTATCAGCAGCTACCTGAAACCCCCGACTTTGTGTCATATTTATTAGTGGGTGTTAAATGATGATAGCAAGGAAGAGTTCTCTTTACCTTTCCTGGCACCCAGAAAGGCTCAGCAGCAGCAGCACTCATCTGTACCAGGGGTGATACAAAACTTACTGAATTACTCAGAGGCTTTGGATCAGACCCTGGTATTAAAAGTGCTTTATACTTTTGAAATCACTAGTTAATAAATAAGGGGCCAGCAGATGCTACAAGAAAACAAAGCAGTATAGTTCCTGGGATTTATTGACCAATAAAATTTGTTGTTATTGTGAACTGCAAATGGTTTCCTCTGTGCAGCTCTTTACATCAGTATTTAACGGCTCCTATAGAGAAGAAATCCCTTTTTCATTACATTATTAGTGTACCTGGGCCCAGATAAATGGACAGAGAAATGTGGTACAATCAGGGAACATTTAAAACAATAAGCCCCAGAGAGCAAAAGAAAGAGCGCATGAGGAAGTGCAAACAAACAAAAGACAGTCAACAGTCTGATCAGAATAGGAAATTTGGCACTTGTTACAGAAACAAACCTCAAAAGCTTTTTCAGCCTTATATTTGGCTGCTAGTGAATAAGATAAACAGGCTGGTGGGAGGTGAGCCCAGGGAATACAATGTGAATCAAAGCAGGCGCTGTTACTGCTTTGCAAGGCGATGCTTAGGCTTCACGTAGAGTAGTATATCTAGCATTTGTCATTCTTTCTTAGATAAGATATAATTTCTCTTGAAGGAACATAGAACTGAGTAACTTAAATGATGCCAAACTTCAAAGATTTAAAATGTGAAGTAGGATTGGGAAAAGTTATGCATAGCTGGCCAGATAAAAATAAAGATGATACATTTCTGTCCAGATTGGGAGAGATTTAGGAATTAGAATTACGCCTCTCAGTCATTTCTCCTCCTTTGCTTTTCTCATTCCTCATATTATCACATTAAATAATGTCACTCTGGGCAAATGGCACAGTGGCAAAAGTCCTGGAGGGGTGATCTTGTGTAGTAAAATTGTCTACAACACAGTCGTCACACATTCACAGGCACTTTTGATGTATAGAATATCCTTTCTCCAAATTGGGATTAAAAAGCAAATTTACGTTCCCAAAATTCTGAAAAAAAAAAAAAAAACCAAAAAAAACCCACAGATGAGGAAAACTGAAACTCTGTTTCAACTATTCAAAGAATGTTTTGGATCAGGTTGTCTTTTAAATATTTCACCTCTGTGTTATTTCTATTTCAAAACAAAGTGCATTTTGTTTTCATTAGAAAACCTTGACACATCAGCAACTTGCAATCTTTTTTTTCAGTATTTTTCCTGAAGCAAGAAGTCCACAAACGCTGTTTTTTTCCTGAGCGTTAATATTTTCCAAGGGAGAACAAAAAGTCTCAAAAGGTCTATTTCAGAGCCATCCTATGCAGCCTGACACAGCTTGATCCAGAGGCCACTGAAGTTAATGAAACGACTTGTGTTGTTTTCAGTAGGCTTTGGGTCAAGCCATTTGATGACCAGAAAAGGACTAAAAGTCCTAATGTAGGACCCCCCCCTGAATACTGACTACTAGCGAAAAAGGAGTACAGATGCTCCATCACTCAGAGCATCACTGAACTGTTAGCACAGCGAAAAAGCAGGTTTGCAAAACTCAAGCACGGCTGATAGGAGTTCAGCAGTTGCTTCTGAGCTGCACGTCCTGATCTAACAAAACCCATATACGAAGAGAATCATCACTGCAATTCGGCGATGCACAGGGGAGGGGCAGAGGTTCACAGCCTCCAGGCAGAGTACTACTGTGCTGCTGAATGGTACCCAAGNGGGGGAAGAGAGGGGGAGAGCAGATCTAAAGCATGCGAAGATGAGGATGTGAATGAGGAGACCTAGAAATCTGGACTAATTAAGCACTTAGCCTCTCTTGAGTGCCACTTTTCAATTATGGCATGGAAATGTTTTGAGCTCGTAACTTATTAACCCATTCTTGCTGTGACCATCCCTTCCAAAAGCAATTCCTTTTGTGCAGACTGTCACTACCTGCCATCTAGGCAACAATAATGGCATTCTGCCTTGGCAAAAAGCACAAAGTAATTTACAAAGTGGGGAAAGAAAACTGTTCTCCTTCCCTTTTGGAAACAGCAGTGCAAGCCTCCCCTCTGAAATCTGCTGAACCCCATGGGACAAGGGGCCTCTGCCCCTGGCGGCTCTTCCCTCCCGGCCAGTTCATTTTGCCAAGGAGACAATTGTCTCCCCACACCTTAAAACAGCTCCAAGTAAGTTGCAGCTAAACATCTGGTTTCATGTCCCTGCCTGTCCGGAGAGCAAAACTGCACTGAGTAAGCTCAGCAAATACCCAACTCTGAGTCAATTACCCTAGAACTGGCTGGGGGAAAATTCACTAGGGAAAATTCAGTATCTGGTGAAAACCACGTCTGATTTTGTCACAAGTCCGACACGCTTAGGCCAGACCTGTTGGTGAAGCTTACGGCAACTTTCAGCTCTGCATGGAAACCAAATTAAATGAGGAAAAATTATAGTGGTGATTTTTTGGGCTTTGTGATTTGTAATTCCATGTAGAAGATTGTCAGCTTGTAGAAAAGCGTACAGCTTCACCGAGCCTGGTGAACTGACAGTAATTTACACCAGGTGAAAACCAGGCTGGGAACGTGTAAGCCTACATGAGCAAAAACAAAAGGGTTTTATAATCCGGGGTTTGCAAAACAAACAGCCGACCTCCTGCCCTGCACAAAGAACTTTGGATTTGAATTATCACATGCAAAGTAAATACAGTTGGCTGCACAGCAACTGAAGCCTGTAATTTTGGCTTGCCAAACTCGGAAGGCTTAAAGACCTGTGAAAGGAATCACTCCTAATAATTCTTAAGGTAAATCCAAAGCGTATTTAGAATAAAACTAGCACTGGGAGAAAGCAGAGCAAAAATTGGCTATCGTTCATTCATTACTTGTATTCATATGATTATTAAAGCATAAAAAAGGGGAAAATAACACTCAGCCATCAGCAGACCAATGGGGAATCATCTGACTAGAGGCCAATGCCTCAAGAATAGCAGGATTTAGGGAATAATGAGGGCTTTTTAAAATTGAAAATTGCATGTCTGGTAAGCAGACGGTTTTCAAGACAATGAATAAAGGCAGCTGGAGGATGTTACAAGACTGTACAATCTATGCTACAGTGCACAGATTGAACAAAGCAAGAAATAAGAAAGCCGATCGCCGCATCAGCAGATGCGAGGGGCAGCTCCGTGGGGCTGGTGCCTACACACAGGGGCAGGGAAAGGCACAACCACGTTTCGGCCTTTTTGTTCCCCGCGTCTTCCTAATCCAACTGATTTCAGAATGCTTTACCGCCAACTGCGTTTGATGTGCCATTTTCTGAAGAGAGAAGGATCTTCCCAGTCACAGAAAACAAGAGCCCGGCTGTGTCACCCTCCGTGGGAAATTGTAATCCCCATTCGCTGCCCTCCTGCCTCCGTCACTGCCCCCCTGGCGGCCACCGCTCCACACTCTCCCTGGCACAAACAACGTGGGATGGAAATGAACTCTGCTGACTTTTAAGCTTCCACCTTAAAAAAATTCAGGCACAACACTGGTTTTTGTTAGACCCACAGTCCCAGACTGCGCGAGATGATTTCCATGCATGCGCCACATGGGAAAATGCTTGTATTACAAAAATCAAAGCCCCAGGTGGCAGATTCTAAAAGGCCTGTGCAATGAGTGAAATGCATAAAAAGTACTTGTAAAAGGGACTATGTATATCAGAGTCACGTGCCAAATATATAGGCCTTTTGAAAACCTGGTTTCATGTGTCAAAATTCAATCTCTTTTAATCTACTTTAAAAAAAAATGGCTGGATTCCTAAAATTAGACTTAGAAGCCTGTGATTTCTGGCTGGAGAGGCAGTGGTTTTCTACCAGCAATTGAGTCAATTCTCGTTAAGAGTCATGACTGTTTGCATAAACAGAAATGACAGTTTATAGGTAAATCCTACCCAGTGTGGAGTCCATTCATTTTAAATGTTATGCTCAAAAGGCCACAGCAGTGTAATAATGTGAAGGCAGGCATGAAGCCTCCAATAAAACTGCGCCCACTGGGTCAGTGCCGTCGCATAGCGTGCTCTGGGTATTTACAGAATGATTATACACTGGGTGGTCAATCAAAGCGCAGTCTGTCTGTCATAAATACTAGACCTAAAGGCCACAGGTGTGGATTTTACAGAACTGTTTCTTGTCTCCGCTCTCCTAAGATATAATACCTCTGTACCTTTCTGAAGAATTTGCTCTCATTCATTCAAGCCTTTCTTGAAGAGACTCTTCTGCCGACTGCATCTCGGATGTTAGTTTATCAAGGATCCTCCCCTGATGCTCATACCTCCTGGCAGAACGGTTCTGTTATTTTTTTTCATCTCTCCTGTGGTCATGCAGACAATGAACTAGGAAGTCTGTTGCTTACATTTTTCCACTTACATGGTCTTATCAGTTGATGGCAGATGGTTTGGGGGAATCTTAGGGAGAAAAGAGCCACTGCTAATGTCACCACCGTATCTTGAACTTTAGTCTTTCCCACTGCATGTTATTTGTTAGCAAAACATGGACACCAGAGCACCAGAGCAGCCTGTCTGAACAGCGAGAGCAGCTTTTCTCACCAAGAGACAAACCATAAATAACGCTGTTCTGTGTATCAGATGGAAAAAACTAACACGAAACAACCACCCAACAAGCCAGAAAGACTCCATTAGAGTTCTGCAAATGTCAGGTGTTAAATGCTTTGCGGTACACAAAACGCAGTAACAGAATTTCAATATAAAATAATGGTTTTACAGAAGGGGGTCCAAAAAACCGAACGGGAAGAAGAGCAGAAGAGTCGTGGGATAAGGAAACAAGGGAACAGAGCATCCAGAGGATCTCCATAGAGCAGGCAGCATTCCTAGGGGAGAAACAAGGCTAAGAGGCACAGCTGTAACTAGAACAGAAACACAGCTGGCTGCAAAGGTGACCAGTACAGAAAGGCAAGCATCAGCCTGTGCTGGTCCATCTGCTTCCAGTTCTGAATTCCAGTTCAGCTCTAGCTAGAGGATTATGGTCGTGCAGCTTTGCAGTTCATGGACAAGTCTATTTTTTTTTTCTTTATGGGTAGCTGTTGGCTTTTTTTCATGGTTAGTTGGGCTTTTGACACAGCAACATCTTCAGCAAAACACATTCAAGGCAAGGAACTGCCTCAAACAATGTATTTCATCTTTGCTACAAAAACTTGTGAACTTCATTACAATATTTTTTGTGTTCCCCTGTGATTTAAATTCCATCTTGATGGTTTAAGAATGATGCTGAAGTCTTTGCAAACCTAGGGGTTTTGCATAATTCTTGAGCATATTTAAACCACATCTCTAAAGCAAGCAAAGTCATACTTTAAATATGGAGGAGTACATCTGAAACACACTGGTCTCCCAGCAGAGAACTTGAAAGAGATACAAGCACCATTACCATTAAGCTGCAGATCTCCAGAATGTATTTGATCCGACTTTACAAATCAGACCGCTCCTCTCAGAATTACTTTAGCCCAAGGAAAATCAACACTATTCACAATAACTCCGTTTGCTACGCGCAGAGGACAGGCTACTCTTGGCATTACTCTGCATTATGTAGGACTTCACATTCGTTCCTGTGGGTCTTGGGGGAATTTGTACTGACTGGAGTTAAATGAACTGCATTAGCCTCTGTCCTAAGCAGAAAGCATTTGAGTAGGAAAGTACTAGGTTTTAATTTGTGAACTCTTTTGGCCCAGCCACTGCCACAAACCTATAGTTTGTGTTTCAGGCAGGACTGGATTTAGCGAGGTTTGGACTCACTGAACAGTCTGCCCAAAAAACATGTCCAGGCAACCCAAATCCTCTTCTCAGTATTGCTGAGGGCCACAGAGACTGTCTGCAGTGTTGTGGCAGGACACCAGGGCCTATTTGAGGACTGCAGCTGAGTTCTGCCTGTGACATTCAAGAAGCAAATTACAGCCTTTGTGGTTTTGTTCTGGAACAAAAGACTATTTTCATATAGAATTAACCAATTGTCAAATTGTAGCTAGAGGCTCAGAGGAGATTTTTTACATGACCAGGAGGAGATTATTATTGCAGTTGATTTTTTCATGAAATTGTGAAACATGCATCATCAATATTTAATGTGAATAAAAATATAGCTGTTTTATACTAAAATTCACATATACAAATTAGCTCTGAAGGAGACTCTTCTGCCTCCTGAAGGATTTTAAAAACCCAATATCAGAGTACTAGTCACTTCTGCTAAGGGTTTTGAAATTGGAACTACATATTTATTGCAGAATATTAATAATCTGTTTATACATAGTAAAAGTTTCAAAGAACTGTCAGATAGTTCTCTCCAGAAAAGAAGACATTTTCTACCCATAAATAAAGATGCACACGTTATTGCCAAAAACTGGGTGAGCACTGCTACAATTTAAGATCAGGAATATTACTGTTAAAAATGGGACAAATCTTGCATTTCTTACCAAGGGAACAAAAAATCTCACAGAAGTGATTGCATTTACCAGATTTTCAGTATGAGTGGGACACAGGAGGCACTGGAAGCAGCACTGGAGACGGTGTAATCTTACAGTACTCACTGATGATCAGCAGGACAGGCCACTCTGAGTCCTGCCTGAAAGACTGCTAAAGCCAGAGATGATATGAGATTAATTCAGAGCGTGTGGGATAGTCTAGATTAAGAAAATTCACTGTCAGTCAAAACCACAAGGGGTCAACTATTTCATTCCACAGCAGGAAAGAAAGAATGACATTCTGAAGTAGTCTCTTCTGTGACAGGATCAAGAGTATGCTCTGCTCTTCCTTCTCATGCTTTTCCATTAGTCCAGGAGATTGGGAGGAAGATAAACAAGGTTGGAGCAAAAATGATTTTAATTTTTCTGGGACAGCCAAGACCACAGGGTGCAGAGCAGGATTATGTGTGCAGGAGGCTACCACGGTCACTAGATCTTTTGTCTTGCGAGCAAGGAAAGATTGTTCACCCAGCTACTACCTGGCTTCACCTGACTGCATGGACTGCAGAGTTTCGATACAAATGGGAAGATCCTATCATGGCCATTCTCCTAGGGAAAGCAGGAATACTCCCACTGAAATTAGCATGTCCTATGCAAAAATTGTTTTTATCATCTTCCTACTTACATCTTTCCGTTGGAAATTGTCCAGCCTTTTCTTAAAGCCTGGGTCAGGCCACTTATTTTCAAACCCTGGACACATGGCATGTCACTGATATTACTGAATATTTTTGCCAATAAATGCCTTATAACTAATGACACTTACCACTATTACACAAAATACAGACAATATAGACAAAAGGTTGGATCTGAAGCATGGGCAGATTGCTATGCGTTGCTATACAGCAATGCATTAATGCTTTAAAACATCTCCACAGTTTGCCAGTAGTTTTATTTGTTTTCTATTTTTGGCATTGTTTTGGGGTTTTTGTGGGTTCTTCTGTTTTGATTTTTTTTCATCCTGGGGATGCTTACATACTTCCTCTTTCAAAAAAGAAACAATAAAAGAGAGGAGAAATTGCTAGCTGCAGCAAAATGAAATGGGTAGTACAGCACGTAGCACAGGTCTCCCAGGTAAGTGTGCTTTCTTAACTAAATCTTTCTTCTCTGCAGCTTCCAGTACCCAGGGAAAGAGCCCTGGGCCAGTTCTGCAACAGCACTTCCGAACATTGTCTGACTGCAGCATTATGACGGAAAGGTTTGTTGCAAGCTGCCAAATTAGGGACCATGATAATTACCTGAACCAAAGACTCTGAAGAATAGCTTCTGGGTAATGGAATTTGATACTACATGCTGTTCCTTTCATGCCGTGTGATTCAGTATTATCCTAGAACTGCTGGAACAGTGGTAACAACTCCATGATGCCTTCCTTCCACATGCAGCTCAGCCATGTCGCCATGCAGAGCAATGCCCGTTCACTGCATATTTTCCTCTCCTTTTCTGTTATAGAATTTCTTGGTTCCAATAGCCTGCGGTAAAGCTTGGTTTTATTTGTCTTTCTCAATTATCATAGACCACTGCATGCAATAATCCTTTATACTTTCTTTTAATTAGGTTGTAAAATGTGACCAGTTCCTTTCTGAAATGTATATTTATCCAATTAAGAAATATATAACTACTAGTATTTATCATTAATTATTATTTCACAGATACAAAGTAGGCTTTTGCATTTTATTACATGCCATCAATAAGTCAAGAAAATGCAGAGCCGCGTTCATTTCCCTGCAATTGCTAATGCTGCACCTAGCTGAAACGTGGACTCGCTTACACTGGGCGCCCACGATTAAATAAATGTATTTAAAACGATACAAGGTGAGTGCGTGACAAGCTCTTCAGCACATATCTGGACTGTCAGATTGTGACAGCAAAATGTCATCAAATGGATAATAGATAATGTTATTGTGACACGGGTGACCATGTCCAGCAGCGCTCATTCCCCACTTCAATCTGTATCTATCGTGCGATCTCATGGTTCTGAGATCACAGTCAGACTATAGCTAGACACACACATTCTCCGTCAAACTATGTCAGTTAGGAATTTTTTGTAGTATCAAAAGCCCTCAGGTAGACACAGTCACTCTGAGAAAAAACAGACCTTGTTTCATTCAGGGAAGTGGCATAAGCAATTCTGACAAAAGCACTCTGCTACTGTTTTAAGTTGCACCCAGACCAGGAGGATTTTCAAGTAGAGTAGCCTGTCTTTTTGGTGAATCTCTGAATGACTGGGATTCAGTGAATTCCATCTGCTAGTTTAATCATCAATTTTCCAAGTAAAGACCACGTACTGACAGGGGACATGATAAGAACACAGATTTACTGCTCTCCTCTACAGCTCCAGCAATATATAGAGCAGCAAACCTTTGCTGTAAGGACTAGCTCCAAGGACAGAATAAACCCAGTGTTACTAAGTTAAGGCCTTACCTACTCAGAACAGTTCAATTTAATTATATCACAAACTGTATTGATAAAAATCTTCCTCTGCTACTACAATATTCTCTCAAATATTTAATATGCTCAGCTGATCCAAGGCACCTCCACAGTGGTATAACTAAAAACATACTAAATGAAAAACTATATCATTACATGATATAAGTGGACCACACTAAGGTCTTGCAATGAAAGTTTACCAGTTAAAACAAACGGAAAATAAATTCTCCTGCTGAAGGTAGTGCAAATAGACAAAAATTCATTTTTTATATCCAAGAGGGAAAGTCAGGCAGAAGAGCAGGCACTGCGACACATAGAAACTAACCTAGTTTTTACTTCCTACACCACACACAAAGCCTTCTCTTGTTAGGAAGACAGTCAAACCTACAAAAGCACTGGAAGATTTGCATCTTGGTCCTTGGAAAGCAAAGAAGCCATCCAGCCGTATGCTTCTGAGGCTCAGATCCTAGGCAGTGACAGTTAGGGCTGTCTTAAACTCAGCTTCTTACCAGAGACAGACAAGAAGAGAAGAGGAGGACTGGCAGGGTAAACTGTGGCTGCTGTAGGTTGCAAGAAAATGTAGCACAAGCTGGAGTATGGAACGTCACTCCATGCTCTCACTCTAATTTAGCACAACAGGCTACACAGCTTGCTTGAGAACTCAAGTGAAGTGCCAGATGATAAATTTGTAACACAGTCATTCAAAATCGTTTTGTCTCTTTTTAAGTTGTTAATTAGAAGTACTTCATTTTAAAAACACGGTTTATCAGCCTCTTCAGAAAGAATAGTCAAAACCACAGGGCAAAGGGACTGTCATGAAACACGAGGTTGTATGTGCCAGCCTGGACACAGTCCTCTTTTTAAGTATAAGCCACACAACTTCTTTCCAAGACTCAGTATTTGGGATGCATGAAGTCAGAGCAATCAGAAATGGGACCAAACACTGACCCTTCTTCCCCAATTATGACATTCCCTGTATCGTAAATCAAAATGAAATGAATACGAACAATTTTTGATATCACGGCTATTTACCACAAAGATTAATCACAAACAGGGGCTCTGAAGAGAAGGAATTTAGTTGATGAAACTGTGCCAATTTATACTGGATAAAAGTCTGCCCTTATCAGGTATCTGCTCTTCCAGTGGTATTAACAATGCTCTTGCAGAATGGAGCAATACACGAGGAAGACTGTATTTGATAATGTGCTTCTAGAGAATATAACATGATAAAATTCTTGGATAGTTCCTCAGCTGGCAGAACCCCACTGGAGTCCTGCCATTTACACCAACTGAGGATATGGCTGATGACCAAATTTTTACCCCAGGCAATTGAGAATTGTGTTTTGCAATGTGTCAACTACACTTCATATGCAAACAGAGATCCATAATCGTTAATGAATGGCAGTTAATTCTTCCTGTACACACTGGCAGAAATGATTAGCGACTAAACTAATGAATGGAGCTCTACACCAGCATTCAGGCAAGTGTGGTGGGATGTCATCTTGTTAGTTAACTTCCTTGGACTTCTCACCTAATGGCAGTTTAGTGATGCTCATACTCATAACAACTCTTTGAGTCACCACAGGATCCCTTTGCCCGAGTGAACAATACTAATGGACTACTCAGCATCAGTAGCGATAAGGCCCCTAAAGATTTGGACCTTGAAGTAGTTAATGGTGAATGGAGCCTATCAAAACCATTAAGTAATGTTTGAGTGCCACATTCCATCACATGTACCACTAAGCATCTCATCAGCTATCAGATGTGGAAAAGAAATGCTGAAAGACCCTAAAGGGCTTGGATATATCTCAAAGTAAACAGTAAGCATATGAACTCTGTGGAGATGCTTATTTTCTCTTTCTCCACTATTTTAAAAAGGAGAATGCAGATCTTTAAATTTGGCTCTCTTCTGTATCTGAGATAAAAACTTGCCAGTGCCTTTCTACCTTGCATTCAATTTGCAATATTATTTTTTAGCTATTCTAGCTGTAGCTAGTGACAAAACTTGATGGTGCAGACTGAGATGCTGGCTCATCTCTGATGATATGAGGGACGCCAAACAATCTATAAGCAAAATACTTGCAACATTTTCTATCCTTAAGTTATACCACAGTCACTGCTTGTGTATTTCACCATTCACACTGAATTTAATTCTATTCCACTGTGAGCTAAGACTTTTCTTGAAGTTTTTATGCCCCATCAGTACTTATTATCAATGAAGTAAGAAGTGTCAAGAGGAGTAGGCACAACAATAAGAATTACGCGGAGGAAAGGATGCTAAAGCCTCTCAATCACAAGTATTCCTGTATAGAGTCATCCATGAACTGTGGGCCATGGTCCTACTTGTCAAACAAGCAACAGCTCAGGTCTGTTTGTACTTAGATGAGAAATCTCCGATATCTCTGATAACACAGTCTGAGGCTCTGTAAAGCACAGCGTTGCTGCTACACGAAATGGTGCTCTTCCTTTTCCTTCAGATCTAAATCAGTGTTACAAGGAGCTTACCACAGGTATCAGAAGCAAAGTGGTTTAGTGAAGTGATCCTTTGGCAGAGAACCAAAAACTTCTAAGTGCTATTCTTAGAAACACATCACATCAATGTGTGCTTTTAGGCAAATCACTAATCCAAACCACATCACTCTCCTTATTTGCAAAACTGGGAAATAAAGACACTTTCATATTTTTGCAGCATTCTTTGAAATCCATGCCTTGAAAGGTTTCTAAGAGCATTTGATATTAATGATTACTATTGTTACTTAAGTCATGGGAAAACTGAGAAGAAGCCACTAGTTAATATTTAAAAGGCGGCATGAATTCTGTTTATCTCCAGGGCATGAGTTAAAGGGTGTCTTTGACCTCCTCTCATCACTTGTTATGGAGGAGAATATTTCAAATAAAATGTGGCAGATAATAGTTGTGTCTTGGCTGTTTTCCAGTCTGAACACTTGCATTTTGCTTACTTAAAATTCAGTGAATTGTGTATGTTATTCTTCAGTATGTGCTCCACATTATTGTGAGATGATATTGGAAAATGCTGACAATTGCTGTTCTTAATAGCTGTTATTTACATTTGACAGTGGTGTGTGGTCAAATTCTGCCCTCAGTGCCCATGCAAACGTAGGAATGTTGTACGAGCATGGGAAAAGCAGTGGAGTTTCCTGGCTGTAATCAAAAGTCCCTTTTTTTTCTGGTTAAATTGACCTCTATAAGGCATACTTCTAGCATACAACTTCCTATGAGTTCCCCATGCAGGTGCTGGTTACGGAGCTGCCACAGAGGTATGCTCTTTGGCCTGGCTCATTGTGACCAGCTTAGACATTAAGTCTTAATTACAGCCTAAAAGCCAGCCGTATTAACCCACGTGCAACATGCCGACAGTTTAGCTTACATTGGCAGGGACAATAGGAAGTAGTTGTGTGGATATCACTATATAATGACTCCTCTTAAAAAAATAAGTATTGTGTGATCATCTTGGAAAATTATGATTTTAGTAATAACATCATATACTGCCTTTTAAAGGGAACATTCAGGGATAAGCAGGATTTACCTTATTTTGCCTTTGCAGTGCAGAGGAAGAAATAAAAGCTACAGAAAGGTGGGTTTTATCACAGAGGAAGCCATCAAGAAACTCTTCTAGAAGAAGAGACCATATGCAGACTACGACAGCATGATGTATGAGTCACATTGCTGAAATCAACTCTTGGATTCAACAGTGCCATTCGAAGGGACAAACCCATTATTTTCGTTAGCCATTCAAGCAAGGGAAACACACTAACTCAATTGCCAGCACAGCTACCAGAAGGGAATTGTGTATTCCTTTTAGTATTCAAGACATTGCTCTATTGCCTTATTCATATGAAATTCAGCATCTTTTTTGAAAACAGCAAAACAATGACTTTGTCTCCATTTTAATTTGGAAGGAGTCCAAATTAAGCTATTATGAGAGATAAATGATATAATGAGAGCTGCATGCAATTTACTGTAAGAAATGAACAAGCAAAATGACCTCTCAAATGTTTGCATTTTTCTTTTTTGAACTTACTGAAATTTTAATGTTCTAGGTAGCGAAGTCAAGTTTCATATTCAGCTTTCCTGTTAATGTCAACATGCACATGACAGGTTCCAACTAAGCAGAAAAATAGGACATTAGGATGCCAACCTAGCGTTCCGCTATTAGCAAGAATAAATGAACTCAACTTTCACAGAGGTTCTATATTAACCATTTCCACAATACACTCCTATGGACAATACTGTCTCACAGGAATTGGTCTGACGGGCAAATATTAGATGTCCCAGCAGTGAAACAAGTTTCTATAATTGTGAACAAAAATATACTGGAAGCACTGGTGAAAACACAAGCTCCTGCACCCTACGATCACAAACCTTTTGAGTAGTGAAGTCTGCCAGCTCGTACCAAAGGTCATCTTCAGTTTTGCAGTTTCGGGCTTTTAATCCTAAGTAAGCCAATCAGGTCTATATTAAGTGATGAACACATTATGTTAATGAGCATAATTATGCTAATGAACATTCCTTCAAGGAATCTTCATTCTTGATTCATTAGTTAGATATTATCATCTGAAACCAATGGAAAATGTTTTGAAAAACTCAATTAACCCCTTTGGGGCAATCACAGACCTCAACAGATTGGCTTTCAATACTACCTCTCCTATTTATTCCCAGACTCACATCTGTCTGCGATCATCATTTCACTAGGAGTTCTCTGCCTTTTTCAAAATCTTAATTTTCTTTCTGACAGAGACTTCAACCCTGCCCTGAAAAAAAACAAAAACCAACCACCCACAGAAAAACCCTATCATCATGTTTTATTTCTGAAGCCCTCTGTATTTCTTTGCACGACCTAATATCTCGATTCAGTGGCTGGCAGTGTTGGTTCTGCAGACTATCCCAGGGGTATCATCTACTGAAAATAACGGGAAACTGCTAAGAGGGCAGAAAAGCTGTGGTACTGGCTGCACAGGACTGAAGTAATGGGACTAGCCAGGGACTAGCCTAGGACTGGCACTAGCCTGGCCAGTATATACGCTGTATTCTGCAGGAAAAGGAGTATTTGCTACAGAGGGCACTTACTGTTTTCCATCACACAGCTCCTGTTTCACGTTCCTGACCCAACATGATTATGTGCATTTCTAAGGTTACGCTTACACTCCAAAGTGTTAGGGCACACTCAGTATCAGGCACAAAACATACGTTTTTAAAGGCCAGCAAGCTTTTGGCCAGATGCATTTGAGGGATTTAAGTATCATTCCATCAATGTGCTGGTATTAATAGCATCTATATGTGTAAAATTTATATAGGTGGATATAAAACATCATCACTCCAGTAAATTCAGGGCCACATCATTTATGCTCAGAAGCTGGCACTACAGCATTTAAAAAGACACACTTAAGATACATGGTTCTAATGATGAAATACAGGAATATGTCTGTTGACAGTTATATGTTCCGCACAACGAGCCTCTCTGTGCTGCAAGGTTAGCCTAGTTTACATTCCATAATCAGCACTGCCCCACCAGTGGGTTTTTAATATGCTTTATTAGCTTAATATGCCTGAACATCGCACTTGCGTGTAGGAAGGGCAGGGGACTGCCAGCCCCAGCCCCAGCTGCAGGGAGAGCAGAGTTGTGCAGCCCCGTAGCCCCTGCTGTATGAGGGTGGCATCGGACTGGGCTAATGGGCCTGAGAAGTTTCAGGTCTTGTAACTCTCCTCTCACCACTGTGACATTACTTCGTTCCATCAAAACTGAAAAATAAAACATGTGAAGCACTCTGCAGTGCCCTGCGTAATCCCACAGAGGTCACAGCAGAGACTGATTTATGATGATTGACAACCGCCTATGATTATGAAAATTGGTAGCCAGTATAGCATACATTACTCATGCCTGCAGAACAGGGCACAGAGAAATTGTTTTCCCTTTTAGTATTCCTAAAGGTTTACTGTTCTTAGCTTTATTCAAAGAAACTTAAGGCCCTGGGAAAACGATGCAGCATATATAAACAGGGCAAACATTATGTCAAGCTATTTTAAAAATGTCACTCTGTTAGCTGATATAAGGTTCTGACTTAATATGTAAGAGAAAACGAATGAGTCTGAAAATCTCTGTTTAGTAGTTTAGAAAATGGGATCTGAGATTGCTTTAAACAAGGTCATAAAGACCTCTCAACCCTTCCTTTTATTTATTTTTTTGCAAATATATTGACTGGCTTGATGGTGCACCACAGACAAATATCTACATGCTTCACATAATGAAACAGTGTCATTGCTTTATCTGGACAAACTCCCAGTGTAATTGCAACCAAAGTAAAACATCTCTGAGGCTGCAAAGAAGTGTCAAAACAAGAAATAGAATGGCACAGACCTGAGATGTTTTCCATTTGCAGACCTTCATATAGGTGTCTTTTTTCATACTTTTAGCCGTATATTGGAAAGCATAATTTGATGATAGACGTGAAACTGTGTATTAGTTTTTATTTTGACAAATTCATTAAACATCACATCGCTTGAAAAATGAACCAGGAGGCACTAAGCCAGCCTGGGAAGATTGTACTTCATAAACTGAATTGCTCACATGGGCAACATTTTGGTGGAAGTTATAGATTTTCTAGCATATCCCTGATAGATAGCACTAATATAACTTCAATAAAAACTCCGGATATGTCAATATAAAATTTTTTCTAGCATCGAAAGATGTAAGATACTTCAGCTAATAAATTGGAAGACTCCCTATTCCTCACGGTACGCTAACTTACACATCGGATTATAACAAGTATTGAAACCACCAGCAGGTACAGCAGGCAGCTGTAGGTTTGCTGCTTACAGAAGTTGCACACTAAATTAAGTTATCAATGTACTATAGACAATAATTGGAATTTAGGACCTAGAACAAGATTTCTGTAAAATGTTAGCATAGCTCTATTTTTAACTATTAGATAACGTGTGATTTTTTCAAAATCGACAAATGAATAAGAAAGATAAACAGGATTTACTGCATAAAACTGACGTTCCTTCTGTTTGTCCCCAAAATATGACCGCTCGTTTACCTGCATCAGATTCCTTGACCTTTTTTGAAACTGCCCCACTTCCAAATGGCTTAGGTAAGCAAAGAAGGATCTTGTTCTGAAACAAAATGGCTTAGAAGGCTGCCAGTGCAACAAGACAGGATAGCCTGGATATATTCACACACACATATATATACACATGTATGTGCATATGTGTATGCACACAAACATAAACATACAGCACTGAGTTTTGTCCAGGTTTAACATAAAACATCTATCTCTGCAGCCTACAAACCATGACCTCCCACAACACGATGCACCCTCACCAAATGTGAGTGGAAATAGTTGCCTGCTTCTTTTTACACATTCAATTAGCAGTGACTGTAAATAGAAAGAAAACAGGGAAACAGTCTGAATAATGACAGTTTTTTTGAAACTGAAAAGGATACCATGGAAGAAGGTTACCACATTGGAAGTAAGATGCTGGCAGGAATGTGAGACACTACTTGGACTTGGCTAAGAATACGCCGCAACTTTTGATACATATCGTGGATGGGATGAAATCTGTAGGACATACCACACTCAGATGCCATGGACGGTTTCCTCAGCCACACTAACCATTCCATACACTCACCAGGTTCAAGAGAGACTTCCCAGCCAACATTACAAATAGATCATACAGACTTAGAGATTCTACAGTACTTTTAAATAATTACTGCATTATAAACCAAAAAACTATGTTCAAATGTGTCTAACAAAGTTACGTTAATGCACTGCAGAGAAACTAAGTGTTCAAAAATCAGCGCATCTGAACAAGACGTGAGCATCGCAATGCAGTTCCTTAACTGTAAGTTCTTGGGTTAACGAAAAGCACTTTAAAGGCCCAAAGCACTTAAGTGCATCTGCCTGAGAGGAAACAGTGTTCATTTCTAGCTTTCATATTCTTGACTTGCAGATTCCTATGTTTAAATTTTAGCACAAACACAACACAGATCGGAGGAAACGTCATTCTGTACAGAAATACTAACTTGGTAAGTTAGCACCCTAAGTTGGTGCTACAGAGTTCTCACCAGAAGTTGGAAAATCAAAACCATTTTAGTCGTAAAATCTTTACTCCATAAAACATTTTTTTTTGTGTGTGTGCTCTGTACATTTTTTCTGTGTTTTCAAGAAAATACATCATTCTGAGAAGCTAAAGGCTCAATTGAAAGTGAAGCATTTGTCAAAATGAGGGGGTGCAAGTCAGCAATGTTTAGAAAGAAATTCTGGTCAAAAAATTGCTAAGGACACACAGCAGCTCATCTTGGTCCTCCTGACCAGAGAAATAAGCCATATACCTCATCTTCCATCAGTCTTGTTTCTAACAGCAAAGCCATTAATCGATGGGCCACCCACATTGCTTGCAAGCCATAATGCACTGCAATATAAATCAGGTAACAGTAGAGGTTGATAAAATTTGAAATGCTTAGAGATTTGACAAAGCAGAGAAAAGCTCTTCGAGTTCATGGATCTCCTTACATTACTGCTACATTCCAGCAGAGCGTTCCCAACCTGGTAAGAGGAAGCAATTACAGTAGCTGAGCAGACTGCATGGCTGACCTGAACCTTGCGCACAACAGATGAGAAACTATGAGATATTGCTCAAACGTCTGAAAGCTTGTGGAGAGGAAATATCAATGAAAGTGCAGAGATTGAAGGCTGGGCTGAGGGTGGGTCTATGAGACCATAAAAGCACTAAAAGCAGGCCTTACGGTGCAGACATACTTGAAACAGCATTCCGTAAGTACAGCAACTTAAAATGAGGTATATGTTTTATAGTAAACATATGTGTGTGTATATATAAAATACACATATGTATCTCATATCACCAGGGATGACAGAAAAAGTAGGTACTGGTGTATGTGAGCATATGCACGCTGGCAGAGCTGTGGCTGATAAAACAGGCACAAGTTTTCTGGGTACCTTTTAGTAGGCTAAAACGCAGCCTCCTGCAATGTGAAAGAACTTGGCATCAATTTAAAATTTAATTTCAAATTGATTCAAAAATAGTCCAATTCAGACTTTAAGAACAGCACTCAGAACTGAAATTTATTGGACTGGCTGGCAAAGCCATATTATGATTGAATATATTTCCCAGCTTTAAAACTTATACAAATTATTTTTGACACTGCAACTGTTAAAAATTTATGCAGACATAGAAAAGGAATAACGTTGCTGAATGTTTAATGCTATTCATTTCCCAGCACTGCCTAGGAGTAAACAGGAATGACACGTTCCCTTCTGATTATGGGCTGTGAGTAAGATCAGGCGGCTCCTTCATGCTGATTTCTCTGTTCCGAGGGTTTCTCTCATAAACCTTAACATCTGCCTGAGTCTGCTGCCCGCTAGCATATGGTGCACTCCTGCGTGAATGTACTCGCGCAAAACAAGAATAAAGTGATACACTTCTTTTACCAGAAGTGGAAGCTATTCCTTTCATAAGGTAATGGACAGATAATGATCTCTAAACACGCTAATTTCCTTAAAGTTTTTCTTTCTTGATTTTAACTGTGCTGTGATGTCTTTCTTATCATATTTCTGAGTCTCATCACAATAAAAACACCTTAACAAGAATACATAAAAAAGCAAAATTTCTATATTTCTCTATACAGAAATATATTTTTGGAGCTGCTTGAATCAGCCTTGTGAATATCCTCCTCGGACTGCTTTACCAGTTATTGTTACTTATGCAGTAATGGAATTGCTACTCAATTTTCAAATCCAATGCAAAATAAATATATATATTAAGCTTAATCAGATTGCTATCTATCTCAGATTTATAGAAAACCAAGGCTGAATATATGAATAGGGCCTTACTGATGTGTTTTCAAGCTCACTCAGGCATTCTTCAAAATGATGGTCAACATGTTGATTCTGACTAAATGAAGCTGAAAATCGGATTTTTTCAATATATCACATCAGCATACACATCTGATGATCATTGTTAATCAGTCCTATATTTTCCAATTTGTAATCTGTATGTTTTATGGGGATGTAAGTAGTAATATATTAGCATATATAATCCCTCTTTGGAAAGCTTCTGCTGAGCAAGTGACCAATAAATTGCTGTTAATGTAAACATTAATCAAATTGAGTGCCAGTATGGACACGGTCTCAAGTTTAGAGCAAAAATCACCTTTCTACCATGGATCTTACTGTTGAACTGTAATTAAGTAAGACCATGATCGTTTCTGAATATTCAATGACAAATAAATATATTTGGTTTAGCATCCTTTATGCCACCTTGAAGAGCTAATCATCATTAGTGCAAATGCACGCCAGTCACTCTGCAATGGTGAATTAAATTTCCATCCATTGGATGAAGGAATAAAAAAAAAAAAAAGAGAGGAAAAAATTTGCATAAATCAGTATGAAATGATTTCATCTGAGAGAGGAAAGGTCAGCATATAATGCCATAAAGTGATGAATACTTCACAGCAATGTAATGACCTATATTTGGCCTAAACAAGCTATTGTATGTCCATAAATGTCCCATTACGGTGAACAAATGAGGGATCACAGTTATAATATGTAAACGGTAATAAAGATATAAAATTCAATCTATTGTCAACAACAAAGAAAGCATTAAATTACAGTGCTGTTGTGCACTTCAATAACATCCTTTATGCTACTTACCACACAAAATTTCTCTTGTTCTAACAGGGACTCACTCATCTTACCTCAAAAAAAGCCCAACCGCCAAAAGAAGTGAAGCTAAATCAGAGTTCTTGTATGAATTTCCCAAGGTATGAAAATGCTCATATAGAAACCAGAGCAAGCACTGCTACAGAAGGAATGCTTATCTTTAAGTTCGGCCAAGACAAGGAAGAATTTGTGAATAGTTCACAAGAGAGGCCAATTGGAACGCTCAAACTTCTCAGACTCCATCCAAATACAGATAAAATAGGTTATCTAAAATAAGAAAAAGCATGAAGAGTCAAAGAAGTCTGAAGAATTGAGAGGACTTAAAACTTAGTTGTCTATCTTACATGTATTCCTTTTTTAAACTATGATGAGGTGTATACAGAAATCTACTGCTTCAAAAAAATTCTCCTCCTAGAGCTAACTGAAATAGAATTCAGCCACAAGCTTCTACATAATAGAGGGACAAAGACCACAAAACAGAAGCCATCATCCTGCAGAAACCTAGGGGGCTGCGATAATGTGCCAAGGGAGCTAGGAAGCTAATTGATGAAATGAAGAAAGGCAGGAGGGATTACCCAACAAGACATGGTAGGGAGCGAGTCAGTCGTTGAGGGGACAAACCCTGGCACTGCCGCGAAGTGCTGACAACCATCAAGACTCACTCCTGTCAACAAAGACTGAAAAGGCACAATGTTTCACTGTAACGTGGCTTTGGTGAACAAGACTAAGAAGGTAAAAAAGCATTGAAGTAGTGTGTGAATTTATGCAGACTTTAAGCAGAAGGCAAAACAGCAGAGCTGAGGTCTTAAAATAAAGGTACATTATTTGTTAGAGCCTGGAAGTCTCAGCCTACCAGGCCCAAATAGTCAGTGAGAGGAGAGCGAAATGGGAGCTTTGGGGTTTGGTTTTCTTCCTTTTCCTGTCTGAATATGGAAAGCTGGGGAGAAATGGCTACTGAGAATTATTTTGTGGTGTTACATTTACTTCCTTTATTAAAAAGTACCACTGTCCACGCAGATCCTACACTACAAAATACATGCAACGTTTTTGCAAGGACACACAAAGGCATGGGACAGTTTTTCTCACTCTAAGGACTGAGGGAAATAATTTAGGAGGGAGATGATGCTAATGAAGAACGGCTGCCTGTTATAAGAAAAGGACTTCATTTCTTGACTGAGTTTCTAAGCAGGTTGGTCTCCTGATCAGAATGGTCATTTGGTTTTTATACTATTTCTTGCTATTCCCCTTTAACCTTTTTTTGTGAAGTTTATTTTGACCGACATTGGATTAATTGCAGTAATATCCATGAAAAGAAAACTAATACAATGACCACTTAAATTAGCATTATTTACTGTAAAGAAAAGGAAACACTATTTCTGTCTGCAGTAAGAACAGTAAAAGCTCAGGGGGTTTTGATACTGTTTTTAGTACAATTGCAAAGATTTCATGGGAAGGTAGCTGTAATTACCACAAAGTATGGCTTTGACCTTAGCACATACCTCAAAGGACAATTAGGTTCAGCTCTGAAGGGTTTTATCTTTAAGCCTCTTGCTGAATAAGACCACTTTCTGTAGTCCAGACTTCATTACATGCCAAACACAGCATTTGTGGCTATGAAAGAGGACCAGATGTTCATGTTCTAGCTATTATAGCTGTTTTTTTTAAGAAACTATTTGATCAAGTTGTGAATTTACATGCAACTTTTGTAAAAAAAAAAAATAAAAATAAAAATAAAAATAATAAAAAAAAAATTGCCCTGCATTCCCTGTTAACAAATGGCTCTCCAGCATATCCACCAGTAAAGTAGCCTGAGGTATGTCCTGTGGACACAGCACCGAATACATGCACGCTGTGTGTGTTCAGGAATAGTAAGCAGGAAAAAAATGCTGTGATTAGTAAAGAGGAATCAAATTGCCTCATGCAAGCAGGCCTGAAAAAATGAAGAGATCATTGTAATGTATCCACGGATTACTTCTGGGGTAAATTTAGGCAGGTTCATTGAGGTTTGGAAAAGGTCTCCTGGTTTAAGTGAAACGATGGAACCCGGTTCACATGTTCTTAGAGTATTCCTTATGCAAAGCAAAGCACAGCAACTGGAGATGATCAGACAAGCTTTGAAGTACCCTCCTGCTCCAAACCTCAGCACTCACGTAAGTGCATCCTATGTCACTTAAAGTTCTCTTGATTTCACACTGATCACATGTAATTTTTCCAATCAGTTTTGTGGAAATGGACCTGAATGGAAACTGACTTTTAAATAGGAAGTGATACTGGCCTGATCAGAGAAAGTAGTAATTTGCATTGTGATAGAAGTTCTTGTCCTGTTCCAGACTTTTGGATGAAGAGGACGAGATGGTACAGTCTAGGATACTTATAAATGTAAAGATTAAAAAAGTCCACAAAACCATTCTGGAAATTTAAAATACTGTTCATGAAAGTAATGTTTTTTAACTTTTTAGAGCAACCACTAGTAACATTTTATCCTTCAAGGAAGAGAGGATTAGTCTGAAACACAAAAATAATAAGAGGGCTTTCTTTCCTCCAAATGTGGCACAGGCTCAGGTGAAGCTGAAACTGAATTCCCAGCTAGAACTCTGCTGCAGCTTGCCAACCTCCCTAAATCAAAGTGACAGTCCAACCAGCAGCTGAGAAATATGTCACAACAAATTCCTTTAAAATATAAAATAATTTCACACGCTCTCCAGACCATTACCATTTTGTAATTGTAAAGGGAGATGAAGATTACATGAGGATATTTCAGGTGTTCTTAACTCTTATCCACATCCAATTTTTAGTGATTGCAACTGTCCTATTCTATCGCTGTTTATTGAAAATTTGCTTCATGTAGAACTTCTTCTAGGCCTATAATCTTAAGGAAATCTTTCTTTACATTGTGTCATTTGCATTTTTCCATTATTTTTTACTATGAGCAACCTGTGTAATTCATTCCATGAAAAGATTTTTTTTCTTTAAAGAAATTAGGCCTACTTTTTGGATCATTAAGTAGTGCATAATCTTCAAATGGGACATTAAAAAGCGTAATCAGTGACATCACCATGACAACCGATTAAGAAATGTCTAGAGAAGCTTCTGCAAATGTAATTTTTTAATATAATACATTTAAATGAGTTCATCAGAACAAAGCGCCCTAAGTAGATTTATTGTGCTCTGAATATCTAGAAATACTTTGGCTGTATAACTAACACTACAAACCTTCTCGATGACACTTCACGACGTTGGTGGAGGCATCAAAATTCTCCCTGTGACTCTAATAGATTTAGAGGGGGGAAGCATCAAAAGAAAAAGTTGGTTTTCTTGCAAGAAGAGAGAAACCTTCACTTCAGTGCATGTGTTAGAGAGGTTTGGGTACTGATCTTGCCACCGCTTTGGTGGATCCTGCCAACAGGAGCTCTGAGCACAGAAGGCACATGTAAACTTCATGACAAACGCAATGAAATGCATGATACGATTCCTGTTTAAGGTACATAAAGGGCCAAAAGCTAATTCTTCAGAATTAGCACAGAAGCTACCTCTAATTGCGTAAGCTCTCAAGTTCCTCAGTACATAAATTTGTATCCTTAAGGATGAATTATTTCAGTTGGAAACATTAAACACTGCCAAGCTCCTTCAGCTCCAATGGGATTTACAGACCAAGCCTCAGCCCATCTCTTCTGGTTTTTTGGCCTTTCTACATCATATTGAATGTCATTAGTTATTTTTCAGTGTATACTTCCACCTATATAATTTACAAAGTCTACTAAGTTGTAGCTACATAGTACACCAGGTGAGGGTCTCTCAGAATTAGGCACTGCCAAAATGCCAATCATGCTTTCGCTCTTAGGTATTACAAGATGCTTTGCCCGCTGTCCTGCCTGCTCTAATGAGTGATACTGGAAGGAGCAGAAACATCACTATGGCACACAACAGAAAAATATAAATAAAACATGCCATAAAATGCCTACCTGCAATATACTGTGTTACAAGGTTATATAAATTATCTCAGTAGTTGAAGGCACTCATGAAAGTAAAAACCAATCAAAATAATATATTTAAATGTATCAACAAAAGCTTAAAAAGGAAAAAATAAACAAACAAAAAAAAAGCAGTACTTCTACAGATAATCTTTTTGAAGAGCTTAGTTATGCTTCACAAGAGTAAACTATCCAGTACGCCTGCTGTAAAACTCCTGGCTCATCCTCAAAATAGCTAAAATAACATCAGAATTTCTTCCTCACATCTTCCATTTTCCAATCTGTCCATTCAAGTTACGGCTTGTTCTTGTCTTTTATGGCTACATCTCCTGCTTCTGCCAGCTGTGCTTATTATGCCCTTTTCTAGATTAGATCTTGTGTTAGTTTTGCCTGTTGCAAGCAGAATGTATGTTGAAAATAAAGTATTTCCCAAATACTGTATTGTGGTAAGTGTTGTGGCTGCATGACTGGGGAGTGGGCTTGGCTTTCCACACACCATACAGCGTTCCCTTAGGATGATAAAGCCTTTTCCTGCTGCAGGGAGTTCACGGTAGCTACCGTGAACTGGCAACCTCTTGGACTGCACTGTCTACGTCTCTGATATTTTATACCAGCTGCAAATCTGCCTCTTAAACCATGTCGGTACCTCCCAGAATATCGTGAACAGACATTTCTTAGTCAAGACTTTTCTCTAAGACTGATAAAAGAGTCTCATTTGGGCTGCTCATCCTCAGAATTCTTTAAAGCAGTAGCAGGAAAAGGTTTTAAACACCTTCTGAAAATTGTTTTGAATTGGTATCAAAACCATAGGCATCCCCAAATCACCAATCCGTTTTGAAAACCCAAGCCATTATACTTACAAAACACTGACTCTCTATTAAACTCCTTGTTATTCTTTTACTAATGAGACACTTTACCAGCCTGTCATCACCCGCTGTGATTAATTCTCTACTTGTAAAATTTTAGCTCTCTCTCTGCCACTGCCGTTAATGTGCTTTGTACCAAATAAAAATGAAGTTGATGTTTACAAATCCTGTCTGGAGGTTGTTTTAAAAAAAATCTCTTCTTTGGCTTACATTAATGAGGCCAAGTATACTGGTTTTTGTTCAAAATTGTTCTGGATAATTAAACACTGTAACAGACTACCATGGAAGGTGTGAAATGTGCCATTGCTTAAAGAGCTTTATAACAGAGTATCTTTAAATCTACGCTTTGTTATTACCTGCCTATGGTTCACATAGACAGGAATTTAGATTTGAAGATCATAAACGTTCTTCTAATCTCAGTAACATTTGTGAATCTAGGAATAAGTATGAGAAAACATTTCTAAGCCCAGGATCTATGCAGTTGCATAGTCATTTTGAATAACAACAGATAGGAGAAAACTGCAGCACAGAATCTCGCACTGTGGAGTGCACATTGCATTACTAAGAACAGCATGAAACTCATCTCTAGCAGATCAAGAAACAACAACTCTACGTAACACAAACCTGCAACTCTGTGCTGTGCCACCCCTCCTCAGGGAGCTGCCCAGGACCTTCCCCGGGGTGTTACCTATAGACAGAAGTCAACAGGCAGGTGATGACTTGTGTGATGAATACACACCCTCTCCCAATTCTGCATATTCTGAACCCAGCCCAGGTCTGTGCAACGCTCACCAAAATGCAGGTGAAATGAAGGAGGTCTTACTACACTTAGGCAGATCCTTGTTGAAATTTTTCCTTTTTTTTTTCCTTGCTAAGTAGATCTTTGGGATGGTCTAGGACCTCAAAAGAAAACAGGACTGAAAAGTGGTTCTGAATTACACTTTCACTGCTACATAGTAATGCACTTGCAATTCAAGACTGGGTGCCTGAGTATCCTTCTGTATTAGAAGAACTTCAGAAGCTATTCTGCTTCCCAATTTATAAGGAATAAAGGAAGACAATGTCTAATTCATCTAAAAAGCACAGTAGCAATGTTCAGATTGCAGGCCTCTCAGGAACTAATGTATTTAAAGAGCTTTTATGCTGGAGACAGTTAGCTTTCTCCCTTTTTCATACTAAATAAATTTCATTAAATTAAACAGGATGAAGCCATCTGCTCTCTTTGTCTTTTAATCTTAAAATCTTCTAATGTCTTGCAAATCTCAAATGTCCAAACTTCGTGCAGTAGATGGGTCTCGCAACAACACAGATTTCTAATCAGATTCATTCTCCAGTTTACACGGATACAAATACACACAATTTTGTATTTTAGTGCTGCAATTTTCTGTGTTTGTGTCTACTGTTTTCCCAGAGCCGAGGATGATTCCTACTCCCATCCTGGGAAAATGCTTCACTTTCAAAAATTTAAAATTTAGTGAAAAGGATCAGAGAGAGAAAGCTTCATATTAGCATAAAACTAAAGAAAATATATGGCAGAAAAAATCTCTAGTATACAACGAACAGGTGTGTATAAATCAGTCACTTCACGGAAAGAACTGGTTGAAGGCAGATTATGAAAGATCTGAACACACAATCACTGGAAGCCCTGGTAAGAGACAAACTGACTACTGAATCTCATGGCCTGCATTTTTCTTCCCTAAAGCATGGACTGAAAGCCAGCAGAATCTCAAACCATCTCCTTCCCCTTACATCTGGAACAATCCTCAAAAACACAGAACAGCAAACCAGCATTTTAAGCTATGTTGTTAGGATATTTATTAATTAAAAGCATAATAGGAATTAATGGAAGGATATGCATTATTTTGTCTTTCACAGAGAATAATCTCTTTTGAAAACATTATGGCAATACATATGATAGTTTGGGGGTTTTTTGTATCGTCTGAAGTACCAGATGAGATTTATATATGGCAGTAAGATATGTTAAAAAAGGATACATATCATATTTGCTTCGTTTTACTGCTGTGTCAGTTTGGGTGTAAGATGGGACAGTTCTGGCACTAATGGACATCCATCCATGGGAAATTACACTGAGCTCAGCAGAGTGTTTCACAGGAACCCATGAATAGTTCCTTCCTTTATTCCTTTCCTAAGATCTAGGCTGAAAATCTAGGGTATATTTACACGGATGGGTACAAACAAACACTAGTTCTCTCTGCCAGCTCCCAGCTGTATGAATTCAAATCATTTCCACTCAAAATGTCATGTATGTTGTTAGCGCTTAGTCAAGCTAATAACACCCTATCATGCAGCACAGTACAGACAGACTCCCGAGTCCCACTGTGCCACTTCACCACTCATACCTAGTTTTAAAGTACCATTTTAGGCTTGCATCATTTGGGGACGTATATGGAAATCATTTAAAAGTGTATCTTTATGTATTATACCTGTTACAAACTACAGCCCAGATGTGAAGTGAGCACAGAGAAGCATCACTATGCATCATCACTGAATCCACACGCCCAGAATACTGCTCAGCATCACTCATGGTGCTCCCTCAGCCGCTTCCAATTGTACCGAGTACATCGGTAGAAAGCAGTCATTGCACTGACCATATTCTGTGTGAAGTCAGTTTAAAAGTACTCATTAACTTCCATGAGAAAAGCCAGCCATTAAAATACCAACTGTTCAACTCTGCTTATTTTTCTGTCACTGCATTTTCATTAAAATCATTTATCTTTCCTTACCATCTTGCTACTAATGAATAATCAATGTGAATACTCTGCCAGTGGGTTTTTAACGTGTATTTCAAAAAGGAAGCCAAATGCTCCTGTGTTAATTTTGGTTTTGTAAAGTATCAAAATATTATTTACAAGGGCATAGCTTAAATAATTTGGTGTACTTACACTGCTATAAACCTACAACAAATACCCTGAGAAAGCTGTGAACTCTGAGATTTTACTCCTTTTCATTCACTTTGTGACCAAAAAAAGAGAAAGGAGCATGGCAATCAGGTTCACAAAGCAGAACTATCTGTTCAGTTGTGTCCACTGTGAAACACTGAAGGTTCAGCTTGAGTCCCTGTAGGGTTAGTTACACCACATCTTTTCAGTTCCCTCCAGGCCTCCAGCCACAAAATCAGCCCCTGAGCGTCTGCCACTTCCCCGCACTCCCACCGACCCTGCTGGGAGCCACATGGGTGCAGGGAGTCCCCTCCCGCCGACTGCACTGCAGGGGTGGTGTCAGAGCCTCTTAAAAGTTTTTAAGTCTCTTTCTCTATTACACTTGGCCAGACAGTGCTGCAGTAAATGGCATTAATGTTTTAAAAAGCTAATTAGCAAATATCAGTATCACTATAAACTAAGATGACAATTTTGGACAAATGGATATCAGCTCTAGGCATTGCTTTCTTAAGTTAAGTTATTGCAAGTAGCTCCACATATGAAAGAGACATGTATAAATAATATTAAAATACATCATCACAGGATGCTATCCATTATTTCGTAGCACTTATACATTATAATGTGCATTAGTTCTTACTGTCCTACTCAACACTGCCCTAAATATCTAAGGAAGAAAATGTATATTAATCATTTACCGATTACTAATATATTACTTGTAAGTGGCCATAAATTAGAAGTGAAAGTTTTACAATACAAATGTGTTCCTTAAGGCACAGACATGATGAACTAATGTAGATTCTATATACTTGTGTGTTTAACAGAAATTATATATAGTTTTAAGGTTAAAAATGTGAGAGAACCTTGTAAGAGTGAAAATGATATATAATAATGAAGTGCTACTGCCCTAAAAAGAATATAAAAAGAACTAAATAACATACTGCGGTATGCAACACTAGAGGTCAAATCTTATTTTCCTCCCATAGTTTACTCATCTCCAAACTACAGATTCCATTAAAGTCAGTGGAGGAAAGTTTCAAATTTCTGACGCCACTGTTGATGGGGCCATTTGATACATCTGAAACTACGTTCAGTGTAAAAACGTCTTCTCCCTTCTTGCTGAAGATGTACACGGGAATAAAATATGTTAGCGAAGATATAAATGTCAGGGATGTCAATAGGAGTTAGAGATAGATTATATATGCTGCAATTTACAAGATATCCAAAACGGTTTTGGGCCATCTTTAATGACAGGCAAAATGCAGAGCTTATCTGAGGAATGACAGGGCCGTTGGCTCACCTGTGATTTACCTGCACACCGTGAGATGAAAGCTGTATTTCTGCTATTGCAGAATCCAATCAGAAACCTGGCAAACAGTTGCCCCATAGTCTCCCTGTACTCCCAGTATGGAAGAAAAGATCATAGAATCACAGAATGGTTAGAGTTGGAAGGGACCTTAAAGGCCATTGAGTTCCAACCCCCCTGCCCAGTGACAGCTCCCACTAGACCAGGTTGCTCAAAGCCCCATCCAGCCTGGCCTAAGTACTAACCTAATCTAAGTACTTGGAACACTTCACTAATTGTCACTTTTCTTACCAGCTCCCCTGCACTGAGGGGCACCCTGTGTTGGGGGCTCACCCACCACACGGCTACCTGGCTGGGAAAGGCCACACTCAGCCACCACTTGTCCCAGTAATTCCAACAGTCAACACAACAAACCAAAATCCTGCCTTCTATCCACAAAACAGACTGTCCGTGTGTAATAGGATCCTCGTGTAAAAGAAGTTTGAGTTCCATAAACTAGTAATTATTTTGAAATAAAGTTTGTATTCACTAAACCAATTTTGGAAAAGATGATGCAACCAGCATCCAAAGACCACCAACAGTATTTTTATCAACTCTAGAACCAGGTATTAAATCCTCCACAAGCCCTCTGCACACCCCTTGGTACTATGAAGAGCCTGTCTGATATGTGTGGAGCAGCCATCTACAGTAAGTGACGCTCCAAAGTACTTCTTCTACAGCCACTTCAGACATGCGAGTTTGGGGTGTTGACTGAGAACTTTTTCATTCTACTGATAACTCTAAGACTTGCCGGTGAAAGACTGTGCATACCATTAACACTCATCTTAGACACACAACTCCTGGGACTCTAGGAGTTTAGGTTTTTTAGGCTAAATACAGCTTTCTTTTTCACAGGTAAGTTTTCTACAATGTTTTCCTTGGTCTCCGTTTCTTTATGCTCAAAATGATTTTTCGACAGAAGCACCCTTTGGTGAGCAGCATCTGTTCAGCACACTGTTCAGTTAAATACCGCCTGATAACTAATGAAGATCATATGTTTTCTACAGGTTTTTCTTGAAGCAAACTTTGCTGTTACTTGTGTTTGAATTTTCTAAGATTATTTTCTCTTTCAAGGAAGTATTTGGAAACAAAAAGGAAGACAGCAAATTGTCTACACCAGGTTTCAGTGGCCTGAAAGTCTTATTGCAACCAAAAAACTAAAAGCTATTTATTTTCAATCTACTAATGGATAACTTAACTAGGTGGCAATAATACTTAGCATTTTACATGCTAGACAAAATACTCAAAAATAAAATAGTAATTTCTTATAAATCACATCTCACTCAGTTTCCCTGTCCCCAGTTTCTCGCTGGGGAGAGTGAGGCAGGAAGCCAGAAGACTTTGCCAAGGGCCACCCAATGTGCTTTTCTCTCCTTGCAGTCCCTTACGCTTTTGCAACCCCCCCGTTGGTGGCGCAAACAGGGTCAGAACTCAGGTTAAAATACAGGTACCTGCACTCACTTTAACAGCATAAAACAAATCCATGCAGCAGGACCAGATGGTATGCAGTTTTTTAACATTCAAATAGATCTTTAAGTATTCTTATTCACATGCCCCACAGATCCCAGAAACTATTTCCTACTGGTAGAAAGCTACTGAAAACAACAAAGACCTCATACATGAAAAGGAACCTGTTAAAAAACATGAACAAGTTTCTCAAGTAAGTGAAGAGACTCCGTGGCTCAGGGGAATGGTTATTGAATTTTAGAAAGCTTTAAATCTAAGACACCTTTTGAATCCATCCCAGATTCACCGTGAATGAAAGCCATTACCATCGTATATGTGCTGAGATATGTGAGATGAATTTGGTGTCTCAATCCAGTGTCTTTTGAGCAGTCATTCGGATCACAAAGTCACTATGACATCTTTCAGTAACTGGCATCCTTATTGATGGAATCAACAGGATTTAATGGCCATGGAGACTGAACTACCTTCGCTCACACTTCAGGCATATTGATGAGGCGGAGGGGTGTTTGTGCTGTCATTGACTATCCTATTGCAGCCTGAAGATAAACACAGGGATTTCAGTTTTCAAGGCTGTCAATCTGGCATTTTCCAGAAGAAGGAAACGCACTAAAAACAAAGGGGGGAGCATTCCAGCTCCAGATGACACTAATAATGATGAATGGCTTGGAAGACCACACTTAATATCATTCATGTTCGTTTAAAATAAAAGGCACATGCCATGTTTTCATTGTCCCGATTCTCAGTCCTTATTAAAAGAACAAGCTGTATGTGGAGAGAGAAGGAAAAGACAGCACAGGCGCGTGCTGCAGCACTGCACTGAAATGCTACTGGACTGAAATGATAAAAACTCGTTCCATATAGCAACTGGAAACCCAAATGTTATGTATTTTTGTATTTCAAGCAGCTCAGGCACAACAAGCATCTAACCAGAATGCAAAAGGTGTAAAAGTACTTCCATAGAGTGAGAGCTTCAGTAAAATTAGTCATTATGGATGGGAAACACATTAAATTTTTATTTTTTCTCGACAACAAGATTCCTAACTATTGACAACTTTATCAGGAAACTTGGTGAGATTTATTATGACATCTCATAGTAAAGCCTCTACATAGGGAAAATTCAAATGGCTGCCAACATTTTGTGGAGAAAGAAAAAGAATGAAAAAAGTACTTTTATAGTAACAACTGCTGGGTGAATCTCAGCATTTGGAGACTTGGATTCTTCTATCAAGTGAGGATCTGAAAGTGAGGGCTTTACTTTGAAATGCGAATTGGCAGACTGCTCTAATAACTGAAATGGAAGATTTCAGCAAGAAAATACTTAAGATTTCTCTCTTGAAACAAAGAGGAGATTAACCACTGAGAAAAGTTAGTTTTTAAAAACTTTCAAGAAAATCCCAGGCAGAGTCACTGAATTTGAGACACGTGCCAGTAACTTCATAGGAAGTTACGAGACAGAAGGGGAAAGAACGACCAACCACTTCATTTTCTTCACAGCTGACTGGGGCAGGGCAGTCTCAAAATATTTCTCTTTGCAATGCTGGTATAATTATTGAAAACAACCATGTAGAAGTTTTCATAGGGAATCTTTTCTTTGTATTATTATAGGGTTAGCTAGAAAAGAACACACCAGCAATATCAAAGGAGGGCCTGTCTCAAGATTGGTACTACAACCCTGTTTTTTAAACCCAGGAAGTTTATCTTGTTAGTGGAGTTTCAAGTAGAGTACACAATTCTGTGTGCTTAACCAAATGAGCTGCTGAACCTTAGGTATATTCCCAAGATTTCAAACAAAGTCTTACCTCATTCAGTCAGTTCATCGCTGAGCTCTCGACACTACAGGTAATTACAGAAGTCACCTGTACCTCACGAATCATAGCCTGAAGTAGGTAAGAAGACAGAGGGATTCGGTCACAAGCAATACATACTGTAGCTGTCGATCCATGTGCTGTGTATCTGTAAAGATACATAGAATAGTCTGTCAGTAAGATGACCCTTGTGTTACCCACTCATTGAGCTGCTGAATTTATCAGCCCAGAGGCTACAAACTGGAGATGGCAACAATTCTTTCCTTGCATGGAGATAGCCTAAGAGAAGAAGTTGCCTTCCATAAACTAAGTGACAAAATAGCACTACAACAGAAGCATCTGTGAACACATTAGCTTGCCAGTCTCATCTTTTAAATCTCAGCCTTCGGTTCTCTTTTGCTTTTCTCTGAAATTATTTTTTGCAGTTTTTTGGCCTGCAATAATAATTTCAGAGATTAGTTTTAGCTTATCTGTAGGAAATACTAATTAATTCTAAACCAATCTTCTAAAATTTATCACATTTTAGTCAAGGAGTCGACACAATTAACAAAACCCGCTCCTCTTCTGCATTTTTGTTGGTTCCACAATAACCAGCATCATTTCTGACTAAGGAAAGACTTCAATTTTGCCCTGATTAAGCAGGAATTTTTACCACACCTGTGAGTTACAGGATTAATTTCCACAGAGTTTTCATGGTGCTCTGAAGGATAAGACAACATTAGTAGAAATCAATGGATACTACAGTGCGAAATGATGCACTTCTTAAAAGGTCATTGTATGGTAGGGAGTTAAACCTGAATTCCATCCCTTAGTTTTCTGATCCATGCCCTCCTTCTGGAGGAGCTCAGATACACAGGCCTCTTATCAGAGGAAAACAAACCCAAACAAGCTCAGAGCTCTCACTGATGGGAAGAAACAGCACAGGGCCAAAAGTTCAGAATTTGGTTTAACTTCACTCCCTCAAGTCAAACAAAGCCAAAATGTCCACTGTAACCATGGCCTTGATTTCTGTTCACACTAGTGAGGAAGCATCTCCTTTCCTGGCAGTTACTTTGTAAGACACTGGGTTTATCCATAGCAAATGCGTGGGTTAGGAACACACACACATATTTATTCTCGCTGCTCACTGGTGGTTGTTGTGAGACAACCTTCATCAGAAATCCCTATTTTAAAATACTACATTAGAGCAATTTACCTTCCCTTTAATAGACATCGTCTCTAAAATATTCCTTGAATCCAGTACACAGTTTGAAACTGCACTAACTAGTTCATGTTAGATAACGTACAATTAAAATACCAACAAGTAATCCTTTTTTTGGTTTTCAGTGACAAATTAGTCATACCTGAAGCAACAACACAAAACCTGTATTTCCATTGCCTGAATTCTAAAACTGTTGTAGCAATTGCACATAATTAAATTAGGGCTTCTAATGTAAACATTAATAAGGGCTATACGATATTTTTGCTGACAAAGTGCAGAGCACAATATCTACCTCTCCAGATAGTCAGTATTAAAAACACGACAACAATATGTTTCCCTGGTTGGTTGTTCTCTAGAGATAAAGTTAAGAAATTATTCTTGTACCACCGCAGAGGACAGGAAGTGTTTCTGCTTAATGATAAATATCTATACATTCTTGTCTGAATAAACTAAAACAACCCAAACCAGTGTACATACTGAAAATGAAGGAGAGTTGTATACTTAAACAGAGGACCACCATCTAGAGTCAGTGAGGCGCTGTCGGTGTCAGTAACGTTTCAGAGGCACTGTTAGGCTTTAAGTGGCTGTGTCATTAGGAATCACATTATTTCATGGAGGGCTGCCAACCTGGATGCGCATAGCAAGATCCAAAGTCTTTGTCCTGTACTCCAAGGTGATAAAACATAAAGCAGCCTTGTAGCACATAAATAAGCCCAAATACACAGTAGCTAGCTGAAAAGCAAGGTAGAGTTGTGGGGCAGAACATTACATGAGACTGGTATCACAGCTCCCAGCTATACCCACTATACTGGAAAAAGGACAAGGCAACTTTTGCACCCATTTTTAGGACCACCAAGACTGTAAACTGCCACAACTCAGTAACTGAGCACAATGTTCCCATACAAACCATCGCACCCACATCGAAAAAGGATGAAAGGATCTTTGAAAGGATCATGCTGAGAAAAAGAATGGGGCAGAAGAAAAAGCAGGCAGACTTGCCTGTTCAATGGAATTTAGCAAGGCTTAAAACCCCGCAACCCACATCCTTTAATTTACTATACCCTCTAGTTCTTACTTCAACACTGTATGAATAAGTACACAAGTTTGTGCCAAATCAAAACAACTGAGCATATAACGGTCCAGAAACATTTACTGTGCCTTGGTAATCTCTTCTCCATGTTTCCTATTAAAGGGTCACGGGATTAAAGGCTTTTATCTCAAGTTTACTGGCTCTTTAGCATTTTGCATTATTGGATTATACTTGTATAATGTTTCTACTAAGGCACTATGAGGCTATTAGATATGTGATGCCAAGAAATGGAAGTCACTCACCAGCATTAAGACACACCACATCATTTGGATTTCCTTTTTGCTTAATTTTAGAACACATTATGTGTTAAATCTATGCGTAATACACAGAATGCATTTCTTCAGTGTTTATCTGCCACTGCACTGTGTAAACCAATTTTCATCCCCAGAACAATACATAGCTCTTAATCCCATCCTTTGTCTCTGCCTTATGGAAGCCACACCTTTGCCTGAGCTTTCAAACTGCTTCAACAGTATTCAAGCACAGAGAAAATAAAATAAATAAAAATTCAGTCTCTAGCACACAGTTTTGCTGATATTCTTTACTTCATTATCATTTGATATTTTCCCATAACAACATCCGTTCACATATATTGCCTGGTCTGTAGCTCTACATGCTCACTTGTAAACCGTACAGCTAAACCCAGGGCTGCACAAGGTCTGGGATGCTCTCTATTTCAGTGCATAATATGAGTGCATTCTGTAGTAGTTAAGAAACCTTAGGCAGTGAACTGTACCCATGCTGGATTCAATGCTGAATTCTGAATTTAAATGACGAAATCACTATAGGGTGTAGTTTCATATCTATGCTTCCTATGTGGGAATCTCAAAGAATATTCTATTTGAAAACATCCAACAGAGATTCTTATTGAAATGAATGTGATCCTTCCTGGTAGAAGCCTTGTACTTCATCGCCTTTGTACCTCAGCTCATGGATGTGATCAATTAAGCACACAACATGGTAAAATACCATCCTAATTTAGTTATTCTTTTTTTTTACAGAGTCAACTATATATACACACCCCAGTGAAATCAGAGCTGACTGATATTAAATGAGTTTCTCAGGGACTCTGGCATTACAAACCAAGAACTGGGGCCTTCGCTAAACTACCTGATTTACCACAGATGGTATCAGATCTCTGAGAAAAATCCATGGCAAAGTATTTGATGCAAACAAACTAACCCGGGAGTGAAAGGATGACATGACACTGCAGCTGGTTCGTTACTATCAAGACCACTGCTTCAGATTCCATTCACAGACTGACCTTCACTTTAAAAAAAATACCAATTTGTTGAGTACTTAAAGGAATGTCATTAGTCCACTGTCTGCACTATTATCCCACTGTAATGTTTACATTTTCCCCACCAAAAATATAAATATTACTTATATATATAACTGGTTTAAGTTTCCACTCATCCCACATGCATTTAACCTGACCATCCCCATCTGTGCACAGGAGTTACACAGCCTGAGGAGTAACTGCTTCTTTCTCCCTATACATAATTTTACATATGCTTGTATATGTGTACACATCCACACAATATACACATACAGAGTCAATGGGAGAAAGTGTGCAGCGGTATGCTGCAAGTTTTAGGTTCATCATCTATGGAACAATGAAGGATAACAGATATGGAATAAAAAGCTACAGTTCTGGCAGGAAAAATACTGGTACAATGACCCTATTGTGTACAAGTCAAGATACTTCATTTAAAAAAAAAAACCAAAACAGATATTTCTGTTGTTCCAACGGAGGATGCAAGTGATACCAATAAGCACAGCGAAGGAGAAACTTTGAAGGTACTAACATGTTTCACTCACCAGAGAGGAGGCATGATATACATGCACTGATGATGACATACATGGTGGAGTCATTACTTGCTTTGCTGAACACAGTGGTACCATCAATCTGCTGGGTTCTTTCTATAGCTCCCACTTAGCCACTACTCCTCAACATTTTCCAATCAGACATCAGCCTGGCAGAAGGTCTAAATGAACACAACAAAACTCCTCAATGGATATTAAATAATATCTAACATCTGAGATTCCGTATTGAATCTGGACTGACTTTAACCGCTTGGGAAGACTGATGGCAGTGTCCTGAGAAGCCAAGCCCAAGTCTTTGCAAGACTGTACCTCCTGCCCTGTGTTTGGGGTTAAACACAAGTCTCAGTAAATGCATCCATTTTTTTAGCCTGTTTTTGTACAATGAAGCACTGAAAATTGGAGCCTTGGACAAAAGAAAAAAAAAATTGCAAGCCTTTCATTTACATAAACTGGAAAATGATCTGAATTAAACAGATGTGTTTTTTCTTTATAGTTGCTAACATTCTACATGCCTGAAAACTTTATGCTTGAAGTGGTTTATCATAAATAGACATTTCTGAAGGTCCCTCAAGGCAGACAAGTGCACTTCTAGGGAATTAGACACAGCTTTGTTTGAAAGCGTCCTAAATTTCTTTAATTTCAACGAGAGAAAAATTGTCAAGTAATATGTAACATCAGTTTTGCACTGATCATCCGTGATGGAGTCTGTCAGTAATATCCATTCTTAATTCAAAGTAAACTAATTTCATTTTCCTTTTTCCAAAACAGAATATCCACCTCAAATTTACTGCTTACAGAGATTATAAAACAAGTAGCAAAGAAAACAGGTAGATTCCGTTTATCCAGCCACTTATCCTTGCAAAATGATTTTGGTAAGTGTCTCTGCAGACAGCTGAGACAGTATGAAGAAACTGCAATCTCTAAGGTTAAAGGTTAGAAGGTTTCTTCACCTACAAGTCCATCTCCTCTGACCTGGGCCTTCGGTTTTTCTAGCACAGTGAAAGTGCTACAGTTAAGGCCTTTGTTTAATTAACTACCACTGCAAAGAAATTGAATTAAAAGTTTTTAAACTGTTTACATAGATACTTAAAGGCAGCTCCCATTGAAATTTGTGCTCTCTTACCAGTATATAATGGAGTAGCTGTACTGACATCAATGAAGAGACTCCAGGAATTCAGCGGTGTAACATAGGTCAGATGGTGGTCCCTGGGCTCTGGCAGCTGCTGACCTATTCAGAGAAAGGTCAGTAGAAGACAGTTTGTAAGTGAAAAAGAACCTAACATATGCTGACGCTAAACGCTTTTGATGTGACCAGGAATACTCTGCACACGTGTGAACTAACAAAAACACAGGTATCTTGAAGTCTGTGAAGGCTAATTCTGTGTTGTGAGAGAATTTGCAACCTCAGATACATATCATTAAAATTACTTAAATTAGCTTCCTCTTCATAAATTGTGACCAAAAGCTTTATCAGTCTTTTAAACATGTGTGTTCTTATATACTTCACAGAATTACAAAATCTTTATGGCTGGAAGGGACCTTTGAGATCACTGAATCCAACCCTACACACACCAGAAAAAAAAACAAACAAAAAAGAAAACCAAAAAAACCAACTGACCAAAAAAACCCCAAAAATCAAGCTGTACCCACAAAACAAATCACCCAACCCAACAATCTCAGCTGCTTGAGAATGCCCTGAAGTGCCACATCTACACGTTTCTTCAATACCTCCAGAAATGGCGACTCCACCACCTCCCTGGGCAGGCCCTTCCAGCGCCTGACCACCCCTTCAGTAAAGTAAATCTTCCTCATATCTAATCTAAATCTCCCCTGCCACAACTTCAGACCATTTCCTCTGGTCCTGTCATTATTTGCTTGGGAGAAGAGGCCAGCACCCACCTCTCTACAACCTCCTTTCAGGGAGCTGTAGAGGACAATGAGGTGTCCCCTCAGCCTCCTCTTCTCCAAAGTAAACATGCCCAGTTCCCTCAGCCTCTCCTGATATGACTTGTTCTCTGGACCCCTTACCAGCTTGGTGGCTCTCCTCCGGACATGTTCCAGCACTTTAAAGTCCTTCTTGTAGTGAGGGGCCCAGAACTGAACACAGCACTCAAGGTGAGGCCTCACCAGTGCCTCAGGCAGTGGTTTCAGTGATTTTTGCTAGTGTGTAGATGGGCTCTTATCATACAGACCTTGATTCTAAAAGAAACCCACAACACCCAAACAGAACTGTGATGAGAAACAAGGAAAAACTATAATACTCATTAACTGATCCACATAAAACCCTATCCACAAAAAATTGTCCAAAGTCCTCAGCGCTGTTGTTCTCGGCCTTTCATCAATTTCCTATGCAAAATTAGTCGCTGAGATTCTTTCTGCTTCGGATAAACCATTGTGAAATTTGGATATTTATTTCACATTTTATGAAGCTGAAATGAACAAGCTGACAGCAGAACTCACACTATATTGATTCAATGCCAGCGCTAGTTAATGGAGAAGCCGATTCTCCCTGAATGTATGACCTACTGATATCCCAAGGCAGTTTTTGTTTCAAATACCTCCAAACACACTGAATTATTTAGAGAGCAAAAACGCTACAAATGCTTGGTACGTCTGCAATATCTCTACCTATGTATATAGGTATAAAGATCTATTGACACCTTTTTAAACATATATATGTGCTGAACTTTGGCTGAATGCACCACCACTTTGCTTTAATAAATTTATAAATTGAAGCTAGAAAGACCTATGTAAGAATGCAGAAACATTGAGATAATGCAGGTATTTAACAATGTGCAGTCTTTACAGCAGATACGGTGATGTGATTTGATTTCACACAATATAGAACTCAGAAACTTGTCACAGAACATCACTGTTAAAATACACAGTAACCATATGTCCTTCAGTCTCTCAGAAAACATTACTTGCCGATTCATTGGGCCAAATCATTTCCAGTGTAATTTGATTAACTGTAATGGAGTTACACTAGTGACAAATTTAGTCACTGTTAGTCTATCCCTAAGGTTGCAATTTACTGACCCTTTTTATGTCATTAACCACTGTTGTCAAAGGAGTACACTATGATACAGTGTATTTGTCTGCAGAAAAGGGGTCTAATTTCTTCTGTAAGGTATGAAATCAAAGTCTTCCTTAGATATTCAAATGCAGCTTTAAAAGCACCAGCCATGACATTTTTTGTAAATGTTTTCCAACTGCCCCATGGATATTGGCACGTATGTGTTCCAACATTAAGAAACGATAAGAGACTTAAAAACAGATACACTGTGAGAAGATATCTTCTTAAATTCTTTATTCAATCAGGTGTGAAACAGTATAATATCTTAAAAGGACACATTTGGTAGCATGAAAGACAAGTGCAGTGAGGCTTGAGCTTGCTAAATTCATTGCATTCTTCAACCTTAGAGCTGCAAATAGATTATTTTTTAACCTATCAAGAGGATGGCAGGTATTCTGCAAGCAAACAGCATTGTGAAGCAATTTAAATCACCTCTATTTGTTAGCTGGGTTGCTGATTGCTAAACTGCATGGGTTAAGTTTCTTATAGGCTTTTTGCCTCTTTTTTTTATTTCACTCCGTAACTTCTAGGCTAATAGCTTGCGTTTCCAAGCCTGACACAGACAATGCATCCACTGCTCAAAATGGATTTGAAGGCACAGCTTTAGGAAAGCTGGAAGCTTGACTCTCGAAGCAGACTTTGCAGGGTAGGTTAAAATGTGTCTGTGGTAAAATACAGCCACAGCTTTTGCTTTGTGAACTGCAGACCTGCCAAACTACTCTGAAATTATTTGCTTAGTCTCTGGGAAATTACTGCAGTTATCTAACTAAGTCCAGCCTAGACTACTACGACAAAAAAGAATCTTTTGCCTAACTCTTGTGTTTTCCTATCTCTGGGAACAAGAGGGCTACAAGCACTACTCAGCCTCACAGGTTTTTATTAATTACATCTATGAAACAGATGTAATTTCTTTTGAAAACTGTATTAACTTGTTTATCATTTCAATCCAGCAACACCTTACTGCTAAAAAGTTACTGAAATTTTCTGAAGTCCTAAACTTTGCCTGCATTTTTAATTGATGTATATCACTTATCTTCCTTTGAAACTTGCACTTAGTACACAGACAGATGGATGCACTGAAGCATGATATTAATCAAAAAGAAATCCAAAAATATGCCGTAGCATACGGGCATCTTAGGCCATCCGCATACTCCAGTGAGCATTTCCAATCTGGGCAGAGAGTTAGGAATCCCCTTGGTTTTGCATAGAAAACTACACACATTTTCATGCAGATAGAACTCTTTACATGGTATTTATCAACAAGGAAGCATCCTTCATCTAGTCTACTAATGTGGCTTGTTCTGATGCCGCAGCTTCTGATGCCCAAAAGGCTGCTGCCTCCATATGCTCACTTGCAACTGCCATGGCAAAATTTCTGCCGTGCAGAGAAAGAAAGGCACCACAATCTCAAGCTTCACACGTGAAGAGGTACAAAGTTGTCACTGTGTAAAGGATGGAAAGACTGGCTCAGAAGGTCACTGTTTGACACTGGAAAGCAATCTTTGGCTCTCCTAAGTACAATGGGGGTTCTACAAATGCAAATAATACATATAACTGGGTCACACTCAATAGCACGGTATTCTATATATAATATATATAGAATACAAAGCCATCTCTCTACCCTGGAATCAGTTAGCCTGCCTCCATCTGAATACTAGGAGAAGAAGGTTCTGTGTTTTGAACGTTTGTGTAAGAAACAGACAATGAAATTGAGCTTACTCCAGAGCCTGTTGGAAACCACCAGATCATCTCCATTTACTTGACTGGGCTCTGGAGCCAGCTTAGGGAGCAAAACGTCTGCAGTGTGGGCAGGGACCAACAGGAAGACAGAACACACACAACCATAACAACTGTTATGTGTCACTTTTACCCCATGGCAAGGGCCCACATACACATTTTGTACCTAGATGGGTACCCAGAAGATTATCACAGAAAGCATAATCTTTTGTTATTACTGTTTGCTACACAGAGGCACAATAAGGATAATGGGCCTGGAAGTGCCATGCTCAAAACATCACTATGAGTTCCTTTCCACATAGTACTATTAGGACTGTTTCAAGTTCTCAGACAAAAGTGTTCTTGAGGTTTTATGTTAGAGCATGCTATTTGTGCTTGAGTCTACTATTATACACGACCAAGGATTTTTAAACGTGTATTTCCCTGACAGTACGAATTGTGATAGATTTTAGCATTCACATCTTACAGTCTAGCTTCAAGCTTTTCTCACACTTGATTTGTATCTCGTGTCTTAGTGGATAACAAAAAAGTGTTTGTGTCTGAGCTATGAATTTTATGCTGATTCTTTTTACCCTGAACCCCATATTCAATATCAAAATTACATACAAACAGTATTTTCTAAGCAGTCATATCAATGTCCAAATAGTAACTAAAAAAAATTACATTTTCAAGAATATAAGACAAATTAATATAAAGAGCATTACGAAGCCTTTGAAGCACAACAAAAGGAGCCATGGTTAAAATTTTAACAAGTTAGAATCATTAGCTAAACAAATTCTGACAGGCTAGCTTTGCACTTCCAGTCACACATGCTCAGAACAAAGGCTTTCTATGTGAAGCTACTTTAATAGGTCCCTCTGCATATGACTAATTTTTCCTCAAACAGTCATTTTTTATTTCATATTTTACTCTGAATCCTGAAATGCCACATTTTATTAATCTATGTCACTCATATGGATTGTTAAAAGAACAGACTAGCATTGAAGGAAGCGCATCTTGTCATTCCCATACATATATGTGATGACAAAGGAATGTGTTAAGATTTGGAAGAGTAACAATTATTAAAAGTAGAACAAGCAAGAATAGAATATAACTTCCTCTGAGCTACATTCCAAATTGCACACAAACAGCACTGGCAAGAATTTTTCCAGAAAAGTTCTATTTTGCATATGTACCTTCAGTAAACAATAAATAGACACACTCATCGATGTCTGCAGTAGCTGCTGTACAGCCAAGTCTATCTCACCAAAGGACCACAGATGATAAAACTGAGGATTTGCCTTTATCCCTTTTAGATAACCCTCCCTGATCGTGTGAAACAGCACTATCCTGTTGAAAACATATTCATGTATTCAGTAGAATTAGGCAAAAGCTGAAACAATAGCTTTTGAATAAACCATCTCTCCCCTTGAATAATACTGACTGAAATAACCTATAAAGCTCAAAATATCAACACAGAATTCAACATAACTGCACTGTATCTTAACGAAAGTATAGTACACACTTGGGACAGAAAGGGGGTTGTGAAAGATATTACGGCTTATCTGAGCACAGAAGTTTGTTCTAAAGTTCATGCATACAATAAAATTCTTGTAATGGTGCATTTTAATGGCATATCCTTTCTTGTAATAACAAAACATAATAGGAAGTCTTTTCTATTACGAGACAAGGAGGGAGTGGAAAGAAGAAGCAGTAGAAAAAAAACAGAAATATGAAGAATAAAATATACCAAATATTAATATAAAGTTGTCCATAAGGTAGTATTTCCAATACCAAAACACTTGTCTGAGGAACAGGCAATACAGTCAGTTACTCAGACTATCCCAGAGAGGAAATAAAACCAAACAAACTACTAAGTAATTATCACAGCTCAGTTGTTTACCAACCTGCTCCAATCTAAACAAAATATTATCACAAAAATAAAATAGTCACACTGCACTGGCAAAACCAATGAGTGGAAGGCGAGGTATTAGAAAGATACGTAACTGTTTACATCCACTAGAACTAAATATATAGAGATTTTTATTTGATACTGCAGAAGAGGTTCTCACATAATGATCTCAGCTAACAACCCAAATTTAGATGGCAGCTTTCCTGTCCATGCTCTGCAGAATTATCTGTTCCCAATCCCCAGCTTTACTTCCTGAATTTTGAAGACCAGTTTAAGTCTAAGAGTATGTGGAATGAATAAGAGAGAAAACCTCTTCCTTTCACGCAGTGCAAAGTTGCAGACAAGCACTGAAAATGCAACTGACAACTTTCCTTTTAATTGATTTAAATTAGGAGCCTCTCCAACTCTCAAATGGCCTCCTAATGAATTGCTATATGAATGATGGCCCTGAACGTTGGTATCTGAAAGCTGAATGTCTGCAATAACAGTAATGTAGCAGACAATTAACTGATTTTAAGATACTGAAAAAATCCAGTGGCGTCTATCCTACCTTTAAGAAAGGTGATATCAGGCAGTGTAGCTTTTGGGCCTAAAACACAACCACAAGCTCTCATTAAGAATTATTCACACTCATATCTTTAAAATTGTAATATATAGACTTTACAGCCCTCGGATAGCAAAGAATTTACTAAATACTGCGACAAAGTTGGCATGTAACATAAAATGGCATTTGACCCTAACTCTACCATATTTACTCCCCAGACTACTTGTTTGGGCATCTGCCTCAGGAGAAAAAACACAACAGATGGATATAGACAGAGATGGAGATCTACAAAAAAATAAACAGACAATGTTTGTCCTGGTATCACTACACCATGGATAAACGACTAGATTTAAAGATGTAAATATAAATTTAATAGCATGAGAATTTTGCTGGTCATCACATTGGACGCAAAAGCGTAAGTGCTATATAGATGCCAGTGTAATATATTAGGATCCAAAAACCTGTTCTCACTTTTCCTTGAGGACAGAAATGAAAAAAATGGGAGACTAAATCAACCTAACACTCGGTATTTCTTTTTCTGCAAAAAGAAAAAAAAATTGCCAAAGTTGAAATGCATTCAAAACAAAGTATCTATACCCATCCAGGTTTAGTGGGGTGGAGGAAGAGAAGAGAATCTAAAGTTTAATTGAGGACTATATAAAATGGACAAAATCTCCACAATCCCTAGCCTTGGCTGAATATATGCAGAGCAATTTGGCAATTATTTGGCCACATCTGCATTTGTGTCACACTCTGGAACACCCTAGTGTTTACCTGCAAAAGGTTCCGATTAGTGACATACCGTTTCAAACCTCCTTGTAAGGAGTCTTCTCAGGGAAGTTCTGTTCCTCCCCGCTAGAGACAGATGGTTAGATAGACAGAATTTAAGAAAAAATAATACTTTCTTACCTTTCTGTGGTTCTCCACATGGCAAGGAAGACTTCCTAGAGTGGAGGAGCAGAAGAAAATCATTAGACCCTCCTAAACAACTATAGCGTTTTCTGTCCCCACAGACTAATAAAAGCAAATAAGAAAAATCTCTAAATTTTGAAACGCTTTTACTGGCAAAATTTACACAAATCAACAGTGCAATTATACTTAAGAGAACTTTGCCAGTTGTCTATTACCCCATCAATCTGACTGGGAAGAATGATTTCCCAGGCCCAAATCTGGCAAACAATATAATCCTGAGATTGTGAGTAGAACACACAAACCAGGGCTCTCAGAAATGAGATATTATGACAAGTGTAAAGGCTATTAAGTCAATCAACAGCAAATCCCTTGAAGCCTATGACTTCTAAACCAGAATTAGAAATAAACAATTATTGTACGTTCAAGCTGTATTTAGATCTGGCAGACATTTAGTACTGGCCCATTTCATGTTTATTCCTTTGGCAGGCCTGAAGATGGGAGAATTACTGTCGAATCAGACAGTATTGCTTGCATAGCAGCCTTCTATTTATTGAGAAATATAGATTTTTTTAAATTACATTTTCCGTGAAAAGTAAGATTTTAAATTAAAGTTCAGCCTTCCTGCCCTCATCTTGGAGGCTCTACAGAACTTTGCTCCTCCCTTCTCATTTGATTTAGTCTCTTCTGTCATCACCCTTCACCTTAGTCATTCCAAGATCAATTAACTCATCAAGTGTCCACCTCTCTCAAAGCCTCTTCCGTGCTCTTACTTTCCCCTTTTCCATATTCTGTGGGCTCATTTACTAGTACTATTGTCCCCTCCACATTCAACCTGAAGGCTCAGTATTTTGTGTTCACTCTTCAGAGTTACTGTATAATTTTTTTGGATTCCCTCATTTCATCTATTTATCTCATTTCTTTTAAATTTCATTAAGTTAGGCATTGTTTTCACTCATGAACTGTCAGGTTGCCTTGATCGCAGTAAGATTTCCTCAGGGAAGCAACTGCTATTTTCACTTGATATTATATCTTACCTTTAAAAACAACAAGATAGATTGGGGCTTAAGATAAATGATCTAGTTGTTAGTATTTTATAAAAGCTAATTTACTTAACACTAATAGTGAAGAGGTGTTGACAGTTTAAGCAACAATTTATAAGAGTGGAATGAAATCACAATGATTTATTCTAGTGCTGTTCTGTGTATTTCTGGAAGTTACAGGTAAGAAAGTCTGTATCACAGAAAAGGAAATACAACTTGAATGTGTAAGCATTTCCAGACGGAGATATTTGCAAATCTACTGCTATCTGGAGATAACAGCATACTTGTGTGATTGAAAGAGAGTCCCACAGATATATATACCCACGGCCCAGTGAGTAACCCCAATCTGAAATATCTTCCTCTTCCCAGAAGTACCTGAACCATCTCTAGCTGGAGTTTCGTTAAGCAACTCCTTAACATGGATTCAAGATGTTTTAATCAAAACCCAATGTTCACCATTTCACTCCGAATGAACCACCGTTCCTCTGCTGTTTGATAAAAAAATCTTTTCAAGTTGTTGCACCAAACAACTGACAGTAATTACATTTGCACCATTTTCTTTATCCTGTTTTCTCACTGTAGGCATCTGTGTGCCATGCAGCTTCGAGAGGCAAACAGAAAAAAGCTCTGCAACCTCTTTGACAAAGAATATTTTTGGCAAACACACTGCACTAACATGAAGTGTCAGGATATCAAAGGCTCCCTGAGGAGTTCAGCAAACATATCTAAAGAAATCCAAAGGAGTGATTGCGAATCCTTTTCAAGACTCTTCGACCCTTCTTAGAAAAACGGCAGTCTGAATAAAGAGTCAGTTGCTTATCCTGAATGACCTTCCTGATAAGGTAAAAAAGGGGAACAAGGAGTAAAGAACGCTTAAGTTAAAAATAATTCTGCCCAATCTGTGATAATATTCCCTCGTGTCATTACTATTTAAATAAATAGAGGTTTGTTAAGATACTTAACTATTTTGTATATACATTTCAGAAATATAAATGCTCCTTCCTCACCCAGGCATATGTGTAGAAGGGAAGCGTAAATGGTAATGATATTAAGATTTCTCTACCAAGATAAATCATATAATTATACGGAAATCCTAAACTATTAATCTGAGTATCTCTAGGAAATACAGATGGCCTATTCAAAACCCCCTGATTCTGCCTTAAGTAGCACCTGAATTTGTTTTACTTAACTAGTATTAATTCGCACAATATGGAGATACATCAAAACCATTTTCCTATCTACACTTAGTGCTATCACTGGATGCTTTTTTCATGCTTTCTACTCTAAAACTGAAACTGAGTTTCTACAAGACATCAGCAGGGTATGTGCTGTGAAGCCTGGCCACGTGCTCAAGGACATCTACTCTGTTGCACCAGTCAGGACACAAGAGAGTTTCCTTCTCAAAACTCCCTCCTCATTGCCAAAATCTAATAGTTCGCAAGTTTTGGTGCCCCTTTTCATATTTCATTCCCTATGATGGTTACTGCCCAGCCCATCTGAGACTTTTCCCAAGAAGCCCAATGTCTTTTAAGATGTTAAAAAAAGTGTGGTGGATTGTTTCCGATTTATCTGAAGAATAGCACTTTTCAGAAGAGCTGATTTTAGGAATGGGAGTCAATCCATGTTAACTTCCTAGAGGTCTGAGAGCGTATATCTACCATGAGCCCAACTTCAGGAAGCAAAATCGTATCATTCACTCTACTCTGATGGGGTTAGAACTTTGCCTGGAATTTTACTTGCATTGGTGAAGCCTCAGCCCTTTGCATGGCTGGCCAGGACAAGCCACTCACAGATACCTTTTAACCTTATGAGGACTGACATTTTTTTTCCTATGAACTGAGAAAGCCACTTTCTTCTACTTCTCAATAACTAAAACAGTATTCCAATACCTACAATATATAAAGTAGCCCTATCCACTTAGCAGGGAATGGAACAGTCCAAAAATTCAGAAAAAGAAAATTATTAAACTAAGGAAGAAAACCTCCTTTAAATTTGACAAATTAGCAGTCAGTGATAGGAAAAAACTCCCCAGCACTTTAACTATTAAAGAATGTGCCAACTAAATGTACACAAAAAAGAGCTCATCAGTATATTCAGAGAGGAAAGGAATTGCTACCATCTCATTTAGCAAGCACAAGGGCACATCCTCAGCTTTTTATAATTACACGTCACTCAGTGAGACACTGCACATCCCAGCTTGTTCTTCTGTGACAGCAGTAAACACGGTTTGATGAAAACTGCTAATTTAGAAATTAGGCACCAAAAATAGAATCTTAATCTGCCACTCCAGCAAGTATGACAACATAAGGGATAGATTAATCTGAACTATCCTACAGCAGACAATCTGGTCTCAACAAGGGGTGTGCGACAGGCAGGTTATGGATGATGATCTTAATGAACCGCTGCTTCACCATGTACTTCCAGTAACATCCTTTGCTTTCTTCTGTTTTTACTTAAGTAAAATCCAGATAATACATTCAGAGAATACTAAAGAGTGAGTGACCCTAAAGCATATGGATTCTCTTACTTAAACATGCCCTTGTTTGGTGAGGTGATGAGGTATTTCAGCGTCAGTGAATGCTTACTCCAGCTAAAAAATAAGCACACATTCTCTTTTGGTAACACCGTGAAAACCCTCACAGAGTAAATACTCATCAAGATATCAAAGATATTAATTTTATTATTAAATTAATATTAAAATAATTAAAATTGAAGGCACCATTCAATGAAAATAAGCAGGTCCTTTGTTGTTACTAACACAAGAATGCATATAGTTCTCGTATAAAAAAATTGTGTTTATATGGGTGTGTGTATAAATACATTATATATAAAAATGTTTTTTATATATATATTAAAAATTACATAACAGTGAAGGGTATTCCAAAGCTATGAAACATCATTCTTCCCCACCTGGGGATGAATAATTCTCCTCTTATTCACCTTCAGTTTCATATTGTTTCTCCTCTATAGCACGATAAACTTGTACAGANCGAATCCTTTTCAAGACTCTTCGACCCTTCTTAGAAAAACGGCAGTCTGAATAAAGAGTCAGTTGCTTATCCTGAATGACCTTCCTGATAAGGTAAAAAAGGGGAACAAGGAGTAAAGAACGCTTAAGTTAAAAATAATTCTGCCCAATCTGTGATAATATTCCCTGATGTCATTACTATTTAAATAAATAGAGGTTTGTTAAGATACTTAACTATTTTGTATATACATTTCAGAAATATAAATGCTCCTTCCTCACCCAGGCATATGTGTAGAAGGGAAGCGTAAATGGTAATGATATTAAGATTTCTCTACCAAGATAAATCATATAATTATACGGAAATCCTAAACTATTAATCTGAATATCTCTAGGAAATACAGATGGCCTATTCAAAACCCCCTGATTCTGCCTTATGTTAAGTAGCACCTGAATTTGTTTTACTTAACTAGTATTAATTCGCACAATATGGAGATACATCAAAACCATTTTCCTATCTACACTTAGTGCTATCACTGGATGCTTTTTTCATGCTTTCTACTCTAAAACTGAAACTGAGTTTCTACAAGACATCAGCAGGGTATGTGCTGTGAAGCCTGGCCACGTGCTCAAGGACAACTACTCTGTTGCACCAGTCAGGACACAAGAGAGTTTCCTTCTCAAAACTCCCTCCTCATTGCCAAAATCTAATAGTTTGCAAGTTTTGGTGCCCCTTTTCATATTTCATTCCCTATGGTTACTCCCCAGCCCATCTGAGACTTTTCCCAAGAAGCCCAATGTCTTTTAAGATGTTAAAAAAAGTGTGGTGGATTGTTTCCGATTTATCTGAAGAATAGCACTTTTCAGAAGAGCTGATTTTAGGAATGGGAGTCAATCCATGTTAACTTCCTAGAGGTCTGAGAGCGTATATCTACCATGAGCCCAACTTCAGGAAGCAAAATCGTATCATTCACTCTACTCTGATGGGGTTAGAACTTTGCCTGGAATTTTACTTGCATTGGTGAAGCCTCAGCCCTTTGCATGGCTGGCCAGGACAAGCCACTCACAGATACCTTTTAACCTTATGAGGACTGACATTTTTTTTCCTATGAACTGAGAAAGCCACTTTCTTCTACTTCTCAATAACTAAAACAGTATTCCAATACCTACAATATATAAAGTAGCCCTATCCACTTAGCAGGGAATGGAACAGTCCAAAAATTCAGAAAAAGAAAATTATTAAACTAAGGAAGAAAACCTCCTTTAAATTTGACGAATTAGCAGTCAGTGATAGGAAAAAACTCCCCAGCACTTTAACTATTAAAGAATGTGCCAACTAAATGTACACAAAAAAGAGCTCATCAGTATATTCAGAGAGGAAAGGAATTGCTACCATCTCATTTAGCAAGCACAAGGGCACATCCTCAGCTTTTTATAATTACACGTCACTCAGTGAGACACTGCACATCCCAGCTTGTTCTTCTGTGACAGCAGTAAACACGGTTTGATGAAAACTGCTAATTTAGAAATTAGGCACCAAAAATAGAATCTTAATCTGCCACTCCAGCAAGTATGACAACATAAGGGATAGATTAATCTGAACTATCCTACAGCAGACAATCTGGTCTCAACAAGGGNCAATGAAAATAAGCAGGTCCTTTGTTGTTACTAACACAAGAATGCATATAGTTCTCGTATAAAAAAATTGTGTTTATATGGGTGTGTGTATAAATACATTATATATAAAAATGTTTTTTATATATATATTAAAAGTTACATAACAGTGAAGGGTATTCCAAAGCTATGAAACATCATTCTTCCCCACCTGGGGATGAATAATTCTCCTCTTATTCACCTGCAGTTTCATATTTTTTCTCCTCTATAGCATGATAAACTTGTACAGAAATCATTCTTTGTCATATCTGATACAGATTTCTGAGACACACAGAAAACTGATTCACCACAAGATACGTTCACACAACGCGAGTGACAATACCTCGTTTCTGAGCCACAAACCACAACTACCCCAGACACGGGAAGCAGGGATGGCACCAACCCCTTCTATCCCTCTGGCATAGCCACACAGGCTTATAAATGTTAGAAGAGAGTTAATTGCAACCCAACACTACACATAGTGTTTTTCTTCCAATCTCTCTGCAAGTTTAGCCTAAATTCAATATGTTTCTACTGTAGGCTATGTTTACTGAAATAAAGCTACATTCAACTATGGGCAACCTGTCTTTGAACATATGCTGTAGGCAGCAATCTAACAGAGAAATGGGCAGCAAGCTGTGAGACTAAACTTTTATCATCATCTCTATAAATCAATATGAAAGCTATAGACTTCCTCCTGTGGACCTCATACAGCCTTGAGAGAAAAGTTAAAATATTTAGATTGAAAGAACAAAGCAACAGAAAAAGGACACAAAATTAAAATTAGTTGAAGCGTTTGCCCAGCACTAAGTGCAGGTTCACCTCACATCAATGCATATTTTTATTTTTTAAATATATACTTGATATCAATGACTAATTAGTAAGATTAATGATGTCTGTCCCATCCAGAAGTGTTCTTTCTTCAGTTCCGTTCAGGTTGCTAGCACAGACTACAACCAAGAACGAACTCCCACTAAACCAACAGTACAGCAAGTTGTAACAGCACAGCTCTAGTGCAGCAAGTGAGAGACACCACTTGGTAATTCTCATCCGTCAGCTAATTAAGCAATTTATAGTATGTCAGGTAATTTATAGACAGGCAGGTAATAGCACCCGAAGACTCTGATATACAAGATCCATACAGATTACATTAAGTTTCCAACACATAAAATGACTGTAGTGAAGAGGGTTTACGCTGATGTTTTTATAACTAATGATTTAAAAAAACACTGTCCTTTGTGTTTTCTTTGGAGAATCTCAAAATTTGCTATATATAGTTAAAAGAGACTGCAAATGTACTGTGGTCATGCTTGTATTTTGTAGTGGAAATATTAAGGTACAAAGATAATAAACCACTCACCAAAAGTCAGAATTAACCTGAAGTAGAAGCCACACCTGGTGAGCTGTATCTGTATGAAACATTTCACCCCTTGCTTTCCATAGAGAAAGAAAAACTGAATTAACAGCTGCCACCCTTCAGCTGTCACCTGCCTTTGTGCCATAGGCTGTCACCCCTACAACACAGTCAACAGAAAACAACATTGCCTTTGACTTAACTCAGTTTACAATCAGACAGATTGGCTTAACCCCCAGTGAAGAGGAACTGGAGTAATGGGGGTCTGCCCTGTTCTACTGACACACTCATATGGATGGGAACCGCTCACAGAAATATAATGAGAGAAAGCCAGAGGCTGTTAACAACTTCAACACCTCCTTCCTTAGTGAATGCACATTAAACTGCACTGTCAACTGCAGAATGTCAGGAATACTCTCCCTTCTTTTATATTCACTCTGTGGTGATACACAAATACAGAAGAATCATCTCAGTCATGCAGTGATTTAGTGTACTTTGCATTCCTTTTCCACTCTTCCTCCCTCATTCTTGAAACTACTCAATTTTTGCATCTACATCACACGACAGTGATCCATTTTCCAGGTTATCAGTTTTAACAGAAATCCTGCACTCTAGCTAAATGTGGTGACTGGTCTGATTCAGAGGAAACAATGTGGCCATTATCTTTTAGGAACTGCTTTCTGTGATGACTCAGCCCATCTGGCTGGATTCAGTCTCTACCCATAGGCGCTGACAGCTTACCTCTGCCTTCCTGTGCTGGATTCACACTGCCATGTGCCAGTTTTGGAGGAGTAAGAGGAATTTTCCTCTAAACCATGGGTTGACTGAAAACGAGCAGGCCTCTCTGCCCTGCTCACAGCATCAAAAATTGGGCTTAAAAGTGTGGATTTATTTGTCGTGTAATTGTCTCAACCAGAGTGTGGTTGGTACCGCCAAGTACCACTACTTCAGCAGCAACGCTTCTGTGCCACAGAAACAGGAGGCAGAGACACAAAGATTGTGACACACCTGGGTCTCTTCCTTCATTCCCCTTAGCAATGTCTAAACACATCAATGCCCATGAGTCTATACAACGGACTAACAGCGTCAAGAGACATTCAACAATTTGTACATATTTTTGGCCTATTGTTTAAGCTATACCTTCCTGTGCTGGCATCACATTTTTGTTACCAGGGGGATACACTAGCATCAAATGTAGAAGCTCCATAGCCTACACTTAAAATAAAGAAAAAAAAATCATACTTAGGACAGAGATGCCCTCTGAAATCTAAATCTAAAGAGCAAAGCTCACCTCTAATACACTGTTCTTACCCTGCATGCAAAAGTCCCATTGATCTCACTGGGTGATCTGCTCAAAGTGAGAGCTGCTTATTAGAGTTACGCTTCAATGTGCAGATATAAGAGGGAAATTTTGTCCTTCAGATAGAACTATGATCAAGACATAAATTTAGGCAAAAAAGGAAACAGGAACATGTGGACAACTACTGTGCTTGCACAAGCGAAGTGGTAGCATGACAGCCAAAGGTAGTGCCTGGAAATGACCTTTACATCCCTGCACAGGCAAAGCTGAGTAGAAATGTAATACAAGAAAGCAAGCTGTTCCTTTGTACAAAAGGCATATACCAAATCGTGAAGTTCATTACAACAAGCAACAGAAAATTACTAAAATAGTTTTGCCCTTATTTTTTTTCTACCAGTTGTCATGTCCTCTTGTATGATCTCTCTGGTATTCAACAGTCCAGTTTTTTGTTTAATCCTTTGTCTTGGAAATAACGAACCACAAAAAGTCAACAATAACCTTAAAACTTGACACATTATCTTCTAATAGCAAAAAATAAAAAATAACCAAATAACCATACTATCTTCTAACTTACATTCCTGTTAACGTGGCTCTGACAGAACATACATTTTGTAAACTTCCTATTTATTTCTTTGGTCTTTGAGTTTGAGCTTTTTATCATAACAATTTCAGACTGATAGTAATATGCTGAGGAGTTAAATACGAAGTACCTTAATATTAATCTTTTTGCCTTGTAGGATCATTGTGCACAATACTTTTATCTCCAGCTTCAACATGGGAAATGACTAGTACGTGCCAAAAGTACTATTATACAAAAAGGCAGATTTTCCTTTTTTCATTTCAAGACATTTTTTCAAATTAAAATTAATATGCATGCATATTAAATCTTTTCTTATGTAAATCTACGCGAGATGCTATTTAGGGTCGTCCTTTTTTTGTAACGAGGAATTCTTCTAGTACCAGATAGAAGAGATTTTTATCATATTCTCATTCTATCTTCCAAATTTGCCCAGTGGGAAAGCATACAGGGGACAGGTGATCCCTGTTTGGGGGTTTGGATCGGTCCTTACTAATTACCTAAGACAAAGCCTAGTGAAGAAGTAACATTCATTCTGGTTCTGTTAAACATTTAACACCATGTTTAGATCTATAGAATGTCAACTTAGCTATCAATAATTTTGTGGGAAAAAAAGTATTTCCATGATGCCTTTTGTATATCTGGGTTTTACTTTAAAAATCTCTGTACTGAAATAAAATAATTAAATGAGTTGCTAATTCTAATGTCAGTGCACAGTATATTGCTAAGGCCAACAATGCAGAAGAGATGGATCATCTGTGAGAACAAGGATACCTAAAACCAGAATATTTAACACTAAAGAAAGCATTAGCAGACACTGAACTTCAAACTTCAATCTTCAAATAGTCAAACTAAATACTGGCACTTCAGTGACAGGATGGCCCCGTGTTACCCCACACCGTGACATCTCTGTTTCTGTTACACAGTGATCATGACCACTGTGAAAAATTAACAGGTTTTCAAGATCAAGTGCCAGTGCCAGGGAATGTTCCACAGTGCTCTTCAACTTATTATTACAGATCTGGTCTCTACATTACCTCAGAGAAGGATTTTTGAGAAAACTTTGTGGGAAATCAAAGGACATTAAGTGCAGGAGGTCACAAAGTTCTGGATGAGGTTCTGCTGTTCGTCCTTTCAGCACCATAAGACTAATATCCTTGGCAAGTACAGCTCTATCCCACCTTTGCCAGCTGACATTTTAAAAAAATAATGATAGTCTTTAGCTCCTACTGATGCTTCCCAGCTGTCTTTTCAAAATAAATTCAGTAAAGTACTGGTTTTGGTGGCCTTGATAAAAGGCCTGTGCTGGCTCAGCTTCCGTTTAGGGCACTGCCACTGGGAGATGGAAATGCCAGACCCTCTGACAGCCTTGTGGTTACAGAATGGTTCCAGATCTATTGCTTCAATTAAGGAATGAATCTGGTGAGAGGATCAAACCGTGGCCACAGGCTGAATGTATGACACTTTTTGGGGAAGGGGGTGAGGATGGGGTGTGTCACTGCAGAAAATGCAAGAATAGTGAAAATAGGGAGTGAAGTCTAAAGTTGTTTATTTACCATGAATCATCCAGGCTGAAGCAGTCCAAATCCTACAACAGATTTGAGAATCTCTGGTTTTCAAAGCAAATCTCAGTAAATCTCTGATATACCACACTACATACAAACAGCAAATCTCCGTTATAGCTACAAAATAAAATGCAAATAGTAAATGACATAGTAAAATGTCATCATGAATCATTTTTGTGAAGAGAAGTATTTTTAGCCTACAGTTTTGGAAATTATAAACTTCAGCCCTTTGTGTTCTAAGGAACAGAAATAAAACCAGATTTAACTGCAAAGGAAATGGAACATCTGCTGTTAGATCCCCAATTTCTTGAGAGTAAGATCACGGCTACATTAGAGAGAACGAAACATTGACTTGCAGGTATTGCAACTGCTACAAGTGCGTAAGAATTACACAGCACAATTACAGCAGCAGGAGAAAAAAGACCCTGTTATTTAATAAATAATGTATTACTTATTAAAATAAACATATTTTTTATTTTAATAAATAACACCTTATTTTTTTTTCTTTGAAATGATTTTCTTCCTAGACTTAAGAGTTTTACATTTCTCTAGCACTTTCGGGATGGATGACTAAAGAAATAAGGAGTCCCAGATAGAGAAAAAGAAAGTAAAAGAAAACAGACAGACTAAGAGATACAAAACCTGTAAACAGTAATGTTACTCAGCTGAACCAATTTCTCATATCCACCACCCTGGTCTATGAATTTAAATGCTAGACTGACCATCTGGACTCCACATTCATCCACTTTGGCCCTTACTAGGATACATTAATATTCTCCTTGTTATGATATTAAAGGTGGAAGTTTGAATAATTTGAAGCTTGGACAAGAAACATCACGTTTACAAAGTTTTTAACAAATCATATTACTTTGTTGAAATGATGTTGCTCTGGTGAGTATTGATGAAAGCATGGGCTGTAGTGAGGTAGCTCATCAACACCATAAAATACGTTTTTTTTCTTTACCCTTTATCTCCGCCATACACAGTTCTGCACACCTGCACCACCCACTGCTACAGTATTCTCCCTACCCTAGTTTTGGCTCTCTCACCCCACCTGAAATGCACATCATCACATATGCATTCTTTCACAAGAATTTCTACTATAAAAGACAGGGTTTTGGTTGCCACTGTAATTGTGAATAATTATAGTAATTATTGTATATTATGATATAGCAAGCTACTAGATACCATGTTGTTCTTGGTCTGACTTTTTATTCTGGCTTCTATCCCAGGTTTTTTGAATCGCAATCCATGTAGCAGATGAAGAGGCTGGTTTAGTCATTCTGTAACAACCTCACCAGAAACCTGCATCACCTGGGCCTGTGGGGAAGATGGTATTAAAACCTGTTTCCAACACCTCTTCCTACTCAACACTCCACGGCACTCTGAACTCTCACAGGCTCAGTCCCTGACAGCTTGTATGTTAGCACTGTCCTGCAGCGGAGATGTCAGCCATGCTTTCCAGTACCTCTAGGGTGATCTGTCCTCCCCTGAGACAACCGAGAAACTGAGTTCAACTTTCTGGCTGTTTTGATGGCATTTGAAACTTTACTTTGGCAGCTGTTAATCCAGTAAGCAGCAGCTGGGATGTTTATAGAATATATTCCTGGTATATGCAAAAGCACCAGGACAAAGGCAGCCTCTCCTCCTGAACAAGGTACTGCAAGTGACAAATCTCTTTAAAAATTAACCTCTTCTCTCCTCACAAGCCACACAGAAAACACAGATCAACAAGAACTAATTTAAAATCAAGTGTAGAGCCACACGAATAAGCCACTGTACTCTTCAAAAAATGAACCCAGGACAGCAAATAACATCAGTCTTTTCAATTAGCACAAAGAAGAAAAGCGTTTTTCCTAATGATAGAAAACCACATACGTTTACCACACTCTTTAGGGACAGCAAGCAAATACCAGTAATGCAGAAAGGCTCCTCCTATATAGTAACATGATGAAAGAAGTACAGGTATAAAACCGCTTGAGGAGCGGATACATGACAAGTAGGCTACTGGAAAATAGGAGAGAGTAGCATGATAAACCATCTCCACAGTATACATGACAGTTTAAAGACAGCAGGCACTGTTGCTCCTCACAGCCACCTTCTTCCAGCACAGAGTTCAGCACAGAATGTATGATGCTGTGAAAAGCAGACTGGTGCCTGCATGGTGAATATATCCTGGATTAATTCTTCTTTAAGGCTGTTGGTGAAGAGTAAGGATCAAAGGAATGGACACACCTATCAGCCACCCTACTGGGTATTGTACCCACTTGTCGTTCTCCTTTTCCTCTTCTGTCCTGTATTGCAGGGGAATAAAGCATTATGCTTAAGCATGCAGGCAATTTCATTCACTCTGAGCAGACTGATAAAATGCACAAAAAGAGCTTTCTAGCACAAACACATCCTTCTCCACAAACTACCAAACCACAGGCTGTGGAGAATAGTTTTGACTGCATTTTGTATTGCTCATCTTAATGCACAAATAACTTCTACGAAAACACACTATGCTTATATCTTATCTCAGAAAGAAAGCCAACTTATCCACAGGCAATACGAGGCAAGTTATTTTATTATCTTTGTATTTATGCATTTTAAAACTACATGCAGTGCATAGGTCAGGCTCAATAATGTCTTGGCTGCAGAGTAACAACAGCAGGACCCTCCCTGGGACTCTAATTGTGAGCAGAACTCCTCAGCTCTTTTTCATGTGTAATGTCTGTATATTTTCTTGGTTAAATGCTGTCTTACCTTTTGATCCTGCTGCTGCTAATGCTGCCGACCGATAATGCTCTGCCCATCTGGCCTATTGATATACATACATATATAAATTAATAGCAAAGCTAGAGCCAGTTGGGAACTCTTATTTATACGGATGTAGATAATAGAACAATGGAAATTTCAATGTGACTCTAAGGCAAGAAATTCAACGCCAGTTTTAAAAATCACCTACAACTAATTTTTCAAGCCTCAAAATCTACTGAAACAAACAGACTGGTAAGATTTAAAATAACACCAGGCACACAGCTCACTTCCATAAAACCTTTTCCAATTATACCCATTATGGTACTACTACAAACTTTTTATATTGTAGCATGACCGTCTCTCCCCTTCTATAAAGCAAATACTTGTATTTTGCTGAATTTGTCTTTGACTGGTAATAAAGCCAGCAAAGAAAACTACTGCATGGGTCATTATTTTTCTGCAATTAATTCTCTCTATTTCCTCCTACTCAGACCTTTACTAAATGCTGAATAGCTAACTGGAAGTTAAATAAAACACTGGATTTGAGCCACTGCAGAAAATATGACAATAGGCAATCTCTGAGACACACAAGGTAGACAAAAGGATAAGAAAAGATGAGTCAGGACTGAGTGGCAGAAAGGTCAGTTTCACAATTGCTTATATATCTTATTTTATTCTGTATGTGTCTAGAAAGTTTTAGGACCAAGACTGAATTCTGCCACGCCCAGCCCAGCCCTCACACCAGTCCCCCAAGATAAACAGAGGCTGAGGAAGGACCGATGTTGTATTAGAGGACATACCAGATCATCACATGACCTTTTATCTGTAAATCAATTACAATAAACTCAATGAATGTAATTACAGGAAATCCAACAAATACCCAACTCTTCACAGCACAGTATTATTTCACAAAGAAGTCCTGATAAAATTAGGTTTGTGTAAGTATGTAATAAGTGTATAACCACATTACTTTATTAAGTGAAATACTCCATTGGTTTTATCTACCAAGATTGATAACATTACTACAGATTACCCTTTCCAGTAAGACTGCAGAGAGAAAAGTGATGCTGTAGAAGTCTAATATCCCATTTAATCAAAGTTCTTAGAAATAATAGTTCCATTACATTAGCATTTGAACAGCTTTTCAATGAACCAATGCGAAGTGTGTCTTCATCTTTTATTTCTAATCAGCTAATAAATCTATAAGTTGCCAAAACCACACTGAAATGTTGGCATGCATTCTCATTCATCATAATTTGACTTCAGTAATGTGCAGTCCAGTTTATGACTTCTGCACACAATGTCTAGAGGAAATAAAAGCACATTTTTACAATTACCTTTCTGTAATTGGCCCATCAAGCTGCCACCCTAGTATTTTGTTTATTGACTGAACATTGTAGTTTAGAGCCTCTTATAGAATAAATCACAGTGGGTGAAAGAAATGAAAGCACAGTGGCATGGTGGGATTTCCTAGGGTCAGAAATAGGGGGAGAGAAGGACACAGCTCCTAAAGTCTAGGACAAAAAATACAGGAAAAGAGTGCAGGCAGTTTAAATCACCTACACTAAAAAATAAAAGGTGTTACTGAATAAAATAAAGGCGAGGTTTAAGACTAATTCTTTGTGAGTACTTGAGAGACAAATAGTTAAAATCATGCCAGAAATGCAGGATAGGGAAAAATAAATTGGTGCACTAGGAAAAAAAATTCTATCAGACAAAACCAAAGATTCCTTCAACTGGTTTTGACATCAAGCAGTCTAGAAGAGAACAGAAAGACAAGCACACAATGATACCTCCTCAGAATGCTCTCCCCTCCCCTAAAGATCTACAGCTCCAATACCCTACATGCCTGACAGATGCCTCTCTATTTCAAACACCTACATCACAAGTGGCGTTCCCCAAGGCCCAGTACTGGGGCCAGCTCTCTTCAACACATTTACCAACAACCCGGATGAGGGGATGAAGTGCATCCTCAGTAAGTATGCAAAGGACACCAAATTAGGTGGCAGTGTTGGCCTGTTTGAGGGCAGAAAGGCTCTGCAGAGGGTTCCGGACAGACTGGGCAGAGGCCAACGGTATGACGTTCAAATACTCTAAATTCCTACAACAACCATTGAATATTTATTCTGACAAGAGTTAACCACAGGCATTATTACATGGCTGTGAAGATGGGATATTGTTTGTTTGCTTTTTGGGTTCTTTTTGTTGCTGGGGGGGTGGGGTTGTGTGTTTGGGTTTTTTTTGTTTGGAGTTTTTTTGCTTTTTTCACCCTACCTACTGGTTTAATTTACTTCTGTACTGGAAAAGACAGAAAATAAGCTTTCCAAACTCACCTTCTACATGTCACTCGCAATTGAACAGATCTCTACTATATCCCCCTAAAGTAATTTCTTTTCCAGGCCGAAAAGTCCTATTCAATTTAGTGTCCCACATACAGAATTTGTCCCATATTTGATTATCCCTGATGTGCTGCTTGGGAAAACTGAAATGCTTTTAACACAGACACATTACTGCATAAAATCCTTGGGATAGTACTATATCTGTTAACTGAGTATATCTTAAAATTAGACCTGAGCTATTTTAAGCTAAATTACTTGGATGTGGGTAATGGAGTAGTCACAACAGCCCAGAGAGAACAAATGAAATGCGGTCAGAGTACCTGAGCCTGACTTCTCTCAAGTTTTTCAGAGCACAATGCAGGCTCTCTAGTCCACCCTGAATGTCAAGCCACTGCTATTACAAACTGTAGTAGATAAATCCTACCAGCTAAGCACAGAAAAAACGACATATCAGAACTCTTAAGCTCCACTGCTGCAAGAACGGTGCTTTAAAAACCGAAGTACATAAACTATAGCAGAGAGGTGCTTGATAATGATCCCACAGCTACAGTGCAAAAGGCTGTCTGCTCAACAGAACCTTTCAGGGACTTGTACGGGGCTTTCTCTGGCTTTAGGATCACATTTAGGCCAAGGATTACAGCTGCTCAGGCCAAGACTATGCAGAGAAAGCTGAATGGCAGGCACTTAAAACACCTTTATGTTAAAACGAAGGCTCTCAGCAGTAGACAACTTTTAAAGTAAAAACTAACCTTTAAATTGTAATTTCAGATTTAAGCATTTGAACCCTGCTTGTGAAAAGCCATATGCACTGGCCTGTAATCATTGCTCAGCACTGCTCTGTTGGTCTGACCTGATGGTTTAAATCATGTGAAGATAATGAATCTATTTGGAAGGATGATTGGTATCAGTTTTTTAAATAGACCCATCATCCACATAGGAACTGAAATAAAAACAAATGAAAGCTTGATGGTGAGCTGCCCATTCAGCTACCCATACTTATTTTTCCTGAAAGGTCAAGTAATTGAAAACTGCAATTTACTTGGCTTACAAAAAACAGAAGAAAGCAGAAGCTGTGATATAGACTTCCTAATAGTGTAGTCAAGACACGTAGTTACACTTTGCTTACCTCATCTGCATTGTTTTCATTTACTTAATTTCAATTAGATTGCAAATTATACAGGGATTAAGGTGTTTCTACTGTGTGACCTATTCAATTTTGCAGTCAATTGATTTCTACTTATTTAGTAAGTGTTTGGACATTAGCTGCCTTAGCAGATAGATTTACACTTGAAGTCAACCCTCCCAACGTGGTAAAATGCTCAAAACGAGTTCCTCATGGACAGGACAGAGGAAACGAAATTACAGGAAAGGAACTGGATGAAGATCACCTATAACAGGATTTAAGTCACCAATGGCGTAATTAGAGAAAAGCAAATGCTATAGTAGGGCATGCTAACAGCACGTTTGGAGAACAGTTCCTGTCATTTCAACAGGCCACCAAGGTCTTCAGCTGAAGAAGTGTTTTCAGTTACAGTACTTCAGGAAATACTGATTGGAAAACACCAATGAGGTACAGCTTCAAAGAGAGATGTCCAGTTAGTCAGTGACCCAAACAAAGGAGGACAGGTGAAAGGGAGAAGGTGAATCAGAGTTGTTCAAGTCAGAGAAGAAAATGCTAGAGGGAGGGGAGATGGGATGGGCTTAAAAATTATCTTCAAAATATCACATGCTGCTGCATACAAGAACAGTGATCATTTATGTCTCCAGTTGCTACAGCAGTAACAGAATTAAATTGCAGCAAGGAAGATTTGGGTTATTTACAAAGAAAAATGTTCATACTTCTGAAGAACTGAGGAAGTTAAATGAAGTATTTTAGTCTCTGTCAGCAAAGACCTTCAGAAGTCAGACCTGCAACCAGCAGAAATGACAGAGTGCATCATGATTTTTACAGGGGACAGAAATTATGGTCTTTTGAGGTTCTTTCTAATCATACGAGAATCTATACAATATTAAATTCTGCGACACTAGTAAATTCCCCAAAACACACAGAGTAAATGCTTTCTTAGGCAAAGAGATTTCAAGGAAGGGATCTAGAAAGATTGTAACATTTTAAAAGTAGATTTAGTGAAAACAGGCTCCCTGCTGGCAAGCCAGTCACCTTAATATATTATCAGCACAGATGTCATAAGTTAATAGGGTGATCCTGAGACAGATGCAATCATTAAGTGCTCACCTTCTCTTTGCATGTTATCACGTTGGCAGGCCAAGCTTCTTCTGACTTTTCACTACATCAAAGATTAGAGGCTGATAATGGCATTAGGATAACTAAAGGCAGTTAAGAGGGAGTCTAACTATTCTGATGAAATTTTTAGAGCTTTCAGTGGAGCACCGGTGCCTAATAAGTAATAGGCATTTATGGATGTGTAAAGGGAGAAGGTGTTTCAAGATCTCCCCTTGTGCCTCTGCAACTGTAAGTTTTCAATACGTTTCCTCCAGGAAGTTTGGTAACAGTAACTGCACCATTCCTTGAGGGCTCCTCTCAGAGCAGAGTGACCACACAGGAGCATATATATCGACACAATGTCTCCAGTAAGTCCAGTACATGGAAGCACAGGGTAACACTAACTCAACCATTAAAATGTGATAGGGGTAGAACTTGCTAGATCTTCCACAAAAATGTATTACAAAGTTCAACTTTTCTTTTGTCCAAGTAGAATTTTTTCTATTTTGCATAGAGTTCAAACCCTCTCCTACCCAGTCCAACTGTCCAACCCAGAGCTATTATGTTACCCTTTGCTAAAAGCCTATCAAGAAGGCACTCGCTGGCAACTGCGAGAGCCATTTTTAGGTCAGCATTTCTGTTTGCGATCATGTTTTATGTTAACTTAATTTGCATTGCTCTTGTTTAGCCTTGCTGTTTAGGGGGTTGTTCTAACCTGCTTTGTGGATTGAGTGGATGTGTTTGCCACAAAGTATTCCAAGAAAAAACGTTCCAGATTAGTATTCTGAGCCACGGCTTTAGTTGTATTTATTTTTTTCTTTACTGGGTTTGCAAAGCATAGAAATAGCAATCCTCCACCCTCTCCATCATGTTTACTTTCTCATCACTTGTGTTTGCTCTGTTTTAGATTTTTTCTTTAAAAGCTCGTTTTATATTTAAGAGCCAGAGCACAGTTACTTAAGAGAAAAACAATCAAACAGTGGCACAGATACTGTTTTTCATATTAATAGACAAGAATAATATGGTTGTATGAAAGATATGCGATTTATGTGTCTCATCCTAAAAGTCACTGATGTCAACAAGAATACATTCAGCTTCTAGATGGGAATCGGTGCTTAACAGTAAATGGATCTGAAAGAGAACAGACAATTCCATTGTATTTGTGTAATACCTTAAAAGAGATCTAAAGGAATTATGAGAAATTTACTCATGAAGTACCACAATGCAGTAATACTGCTGGTTAAGTGAGTATTTATGAAGAAAAAAAAAATCAGAATGATTTAACAGGAAGGTCTTTGAGTAGAGCATTGAAAGAAAAAGCATAATCAAATCAAGTAGCTATCATACAACAAGCAGCAGAAAAGAAAGGCAGGCAGGCAGGCAGTGAGAAACCTAAAGTAAAAATATTGAAGAAATAGTTGATACCCTTTTCTCCCTCAAGCCTTGTTCTATGATGTATATCTCCACCAACCCTCCAACTAGGAAATCACTCTTTGGATGCAGACCAGAAAGTACAATCAGTCAAAAAGTAACAGTCAGGAAGGAGAAAAAACACTGAAAAATACAGTGGTTTTACATAATGCATATTCAGAATCACACCACTGTGGCCTACCATTACCACATTGATTTCTAAACCAAAAGGTAAATATAAATAAATAAAAACCTAAAATAGTTTCTCTTACTCAAAGACAAGTTATAAAAAAGGATAAATATACTACTACAACAATTCTGACTTTGAGTAACAACAAGTAATAAAGGAACTTCAATGACCTTTGCCCCCATTATAAATAGAACATGAAACAGCAATGGATCCACAAAAGAATAGACCCACTGGGCCTCTGCCCTGTACCGCCAGCAATACTGACCACTGCACAGTGCTCCAGGCTCCCCGGGAGGTAAGTGGGTAACACCGTCCAGCCTGGATTCCCAAGCACTTCCCACATTCACGTTGCTTCTCCACACATCTCACTTTGCAGCTATACAGAAGACACACAGGGGTCATATGCCAAGACAAAACACACTTTTAGGGGGTTTATCCCTTAGAGGTCTTTGCTCTCTAATTCTGAAGCCTATCCTGAGATAGTAACTAACGGTGTTTTTGCGCCTTCTAATGCATATTGGCTTTGTACATCCAATCGACACAGTCCTTGCATGAAGCCTAATTGCCTCTCCAATGGAACTGGAGGCTCAGCTGCAGCGTAAGAATGCAAGTTCAAGTCACCTCCAGTACCATAAAGTTAGATCTGAGTAGCTAAGAACGGAACAGGTGAAGACTTCAGCAGAAGTATGCAAGATCCTGGCAGTGATTGATGCAGCTTGTGTCAATACAGAGGGTTGACACAGCACCTACACATAGGTCATCTGTTTGGAAACCTGAAGTGTGAGTGGAAAGGCGACAGGAATATTAAATCCAGCTTTTGCCTAGTAAACACGTGTACCAGCATCAGTGTGACTGGAGGCACGGCTTCAGCTTGAGCTGCTGTCTTTAGAAACCTGTGTGGCTCTGGACTTTGCTCATATCATCTCTATCAAAGCCGACGCGCATATGCCTGACCCTGCTGTGATCACACCAGCACCGTGATGGAGACATTACCTGCTGTTTGAAGACTGTTTTCCAGAGCGCATAGAACAGACAGACTATTGCTAGCAGGTTCCTCTTTCTTTATCTAACATTTCAATAAAAATAAGTTTACTTGTTAAACACAAGTTTTCTGCACCTTAATAAAAAGTGCAGCTTGCAGGGAAGGCAGGGTAATTCCATACCATATGGCCCCACAACTGTAAGAAACACACCCTGATGAAAGCAAACAGTTAAATGGTCCATGGAGAATTCTAAGCACTTCAGAAGACATGAACATTGGTGCCTGCATCAGAAATTCCCTATATGCCATTCAGCCCTCTGCTTATCCTAGCGAGATAGTCCCAGAATGTACTCAATATGTATCTTTTGGTTCAAATGACACATGAATTCTACTCAACATGAATTTTAAGCGTTTCACACAATTTCCCAGCAGTTCTATCGGCTTTGTTCATGCTGTTATATGTGTGCTTTTACTATTAATAGTTTGTCATTATGTGCAGTTTCATTTGCAACGTGTTTTCTTATAAATCGAGTTAAAAATTGCAATTAAAAATGACCTCTTTTCACATTCTACTTTCATTTTGTAACTTATATTAATGGCACTGTACAAATATAACTCATCTCACATAGCACCAAGATTACTAGTACCCTCCCACTAGAAAAAAAACATACTGAAAATCAGAGAAATGTTTCAAAGAATAAAGACTGTGGCTAAATAAAGAAACAAGCATTAATATATGCAAAACAGGTAAGAAATAAGATGGTCAGAGCTGAAGATACGTGTCCAATATAAAATAACATCTATAACGCCTCCCCCAAATCAACAAATCATCCTATTTGCACATATGAACCTTTCATAAATAAAGCTGATTTGATAAATATCAATACTCAATTTCCTTTCACTTATGAAAATTTCGAAAACCCACATCACAATTCTGTGTAAAATGCATTTACTCCATAAGAAGCTAATATTCCCTCATGCAGAGAAACCTGGAAATTATATTGCATAATGCTTTTTTAAACAAAAAGATAAATTTGAAGTATAGTAACTGCTGACTTAATTTTGATTTTTATATGGAAAGGATTAATAAATAAAAAAGAATAAATAAATAAACTTAAGACATGTTTCAGATAATTTCAAGTGATAAAAACCCAAATGGTTTTAATAACAATGATATATTCCTATGCTAGGAGTAAGAAAAGGACTTTTCTTTCCATGTAGTAGCTGTATCACTTTTACCTGGAAAATCCCTTATTAACAGGATAATTTTCCATCTGTTGATTCTGCCAAAAAAATCTGTTGATTTAAAAAAAAAAAAAAAAACCCCAAAAAAAAAACCCAAAAAAACAGCTGAAAGGAACTCAGAATGACAGGTCTTAAGTGAAGCCACAGCGATTTGGTTTGCATCACTGGATCATTTTTTTTCCCACATGACTCTAGTCCTCACACAATGCTGTTGAAAAGAAGCAGCAAAAAGCTCCTAATACTATTTTTCATAGTAAAGATCTGTGTAAATGCCAATTGTTGACCCTTTTGGCCTCCTCCCCACCAACATACGTTTTTTCTCACAGCCATTATTTGATTTGTTGCTGTCGACATGAGCCTGTCTGACAAGCTGCGAGTCAGTGGGCAGTTTTAAGCCATGTAAAGCGAACACGTTCTTTGGGAGAGACTGCAGAATACACAGATGGGCTTAAACTCTACAGCCAGGTAAATGATCTAGCACTTAACAGTTTTATTTTTCATGTTTAACAAAAATGATCCCTGACTAGTGAAGCATGAATAACCTTCCTTGGGATACTTTAAAAAACATACTGTAACAAAGTATGCATCCTACTGCAATGATTACTATGTCATCTATTCAATTGCTGCATGAATGGCCCAAATTGTAAGTTATTACAGGATTGCTTGTAATTTACTGGTCTTTTAAACTATGAAAACCCATATGCTCATGGGGTAGACACTGTAAAAGACTGTGGTGTAGAGGCCGGTAAGGATAAAACCGTGCTGCAAGTGCATTTTTACCATTTGAGTGTGGCCATCTTTGCACAGAGTCTAGTTCTCCAGAAGGCTCAAAGACACCTTTCCATCAAACTTTTTTCTTTTAAATTCTAAGTCATCTAAGTCATTCAGTTTAAAGTATAAAAGTACCTTTAATGTGTAATGTTATACATTCACTATAAAAAGTGATGTTAAATGAAAAATCCAGTACTTCATTCAAGATTTTTTAAATGGGTGCTATAAAGTACTGGAGTAGTTTTCTTTTCTTCTGCAAGACATTCTTTCCAAAATTCTTGATCAGCACCCATCGTAATGTTTTCACTGTCACCTCCAGAAGGGAACTGAGAGGCCGCAGAGTTTGCAGAACTGCTCTCAGCACATTCCAATACATATTTGCCCTGATTTGTCCTCCCCTTGCTTCATTCTGCCTGCATCCTCTAACATGTCAGTCCTACTCACTAAGTGTCCAAGAACTACACGGTTCCCCGCTGTGCAACCTTTTAAAGGTTCAATGCCTAATAGCTGTGGATTTTTTCACTGTTTATTTTCACAGTGTTCCGTGATGTGCAAACATTCACGGAAGTGGGAAGAAGTGCTTGCTGAATGCACTCTACTAGAGAACGTACAGACCGATGAAAATCAATCTCCAAATCATAGTTTAACAGTAACTAAAAATGTTCAAAACTACAGATTATCAAACTACAGAGAATAATGCTGACTATTATCTTAGAAGAAATATCTCCCTTCTCCAGTTCTCTTTGTATATTCAGTGCCCAATTTTAGAGCAGGCCTGCACAACTCCTTTTGCATGCGTGACTTTCTCACCGTGTGCACTACACTCAGAGTTCAGACTCATGCCCATCTGGACTCTGTATCTGGATATACTTCAGAAGTTCTACTGAGCTGGAACACATATTACACATATAAAACCACATGTTTATTGGGAAAGACACCATTATACGTATCCCAAAGTATGTTCACATTATTTAACATTTTGTAACTAATTCTCCAATTAAATTGCCAGGAGATTATCTCTGAAGTCTGCACCTTCCATAATAAGGCCATGACAACACTCACAGTTCAGTGTCAACACCTTAAATCTATGAAACTTCTTCTGACAAGAATACTTTGGGGAATAAGAACATCATTATTTTTTATACACTATTATTTTCAGTATTGTCAGGTGATGCCCATATTATCCCAAAGCCCCGACTGGATGTTGAGCACAACGTAAGCATTAAAACTGTATATCTAAGATAACTGGGATACAGCACTCAGACGGAGAATATCTATTATTCCATGCTGTTCTAGGCCACTTGCTTTATGAAGGGACTCCAAGGTGAAAGGACCATGTAATGGCACTTTATAGTGCTTTAAATAATTCAGCTGGACAATTTCTATGTTGTTGTGTTTGTAGCAATGATAAGAATCATTAATGCAAAATTATTAAATTCTACATAAATGATTATTTATTGGAAATGTGAATAAATTTAAGATATTACAACACTTAAAATACAGCATTTGCTCTATTCCAATTTGTTTTTGAGGCTCAGTCATATTACTACGAAAGAGGTGAAACAGTCCCAAATTGATCAAGGGTCATTTGTAAATGGTTTCTCACAGATGCAGCAGAGGGATGTTCACGAGCTGTGGCGTAGCTATATCTCTATTACATGTGGGTGTGACCCATGTGTAAGTCAGCCTTTGCTTTGCAGTGGTTCTGCCCAAGTTTTTCAGTAGCTCCATGGAAATTACCTGGTGAGAGCCAATGTTATTAACACTCAGGCAAGTGTAAATGATCAATAAGGCTTGAGAAAAAAACCCAGAGGGTGTCAAGGTGATGGTATAGAAATGGTGAGAGAGAACTCTGATTAGAAAGATCTCTTTATGAGGAAACATTTTAGCTATTTTCTCAAGCTAAATCACAAAGTTTGCCTGAATAAGGATCATATATTAAGAAGGAAAGGTTAAATCTAGAAGACAAATATGAATATGATTGCCTAAAGAGGACTGTCAAGTCTAGCTAGTCCAGAGTTTGTGGGAGAACTAATTTTCAGTTTCCCTTTACTATGAAGAGTGAAAAATTAGCGAAATCATGTGAAACATACAAAAGCAGTGATCCAGCACTGTGTGATTTAATTCTAGACAGCCTCAAGCTTGACCCCCAAAATCTCTTAACCAAAATGTTTACTCCTCATGAGGGCATAACAGGAAATCTTTCTAAACCATTTCAGAAAGCATGCCCTGCCCACGGTCAGTATATCCTCATGAAGAGGAGAAACCAAGCAAAAGCAATTTCTGAAAAGTGCGTGCTGACTGAAAAATGGTGCATGGTGGAATAGTTAAGAGTTGGAAGGGACCTTAAAGATCATCTAGTTCCAACCACCCTCGCTAGGGGCAGGGACAACTCCCACTAGACTTGTCCTCACTTGAACACTTTCAGGGATGGGGTATTTACAGCTTCCCTGGGCAACCTGTTCCAGTATCTCACCACCCTCAGAGTCAAGAATTTCCTCCTAGTATCTAATCTAAAACTCCCCTCTTTCAGCTCAAAACCATTACCTCTTGTCACAGCTCCCCTCCCTGACAAAGAGTCCCTGCCCATCTTTCCTGTAGCCCCTTTACATACTGGAAGGGGCTCTAAGGTCTCTCCAAGGCCTTCTTTTCTCCAGGCTGGACAACCCCAACTCTCTCTGCCTGCCCCAACCTTTCTAAAGCACCAGTTACTTTCACAAGACAGTATGGACTCAGAAGACTGTGAATGACTTCTACAGAGGGGACCACGCCACACATCAGCAAGTACTTAATGTAGAGTGGTTCAAGAAGGTATTCTAGAGAAAAAGAGACAATGCCACTTCTGGATTTTTGTTTCTGTATCAGATCCAACCTGACTTGTGGCCCTTAGCTGAACTAATTTGAACAGTAATTTTGTGACCTTCAGGGCAAACCATAAAACTTTGTGTATGGTTTCTAAAAAACAGTAAATGAACCATACGCTTTCCTACGAGCTGGTATCTGTCTATTATGTCAAATAAGAGGCCTCATCTGGGCAACCTCTTTCTTAAATATTCACTAATCTTAAGACTGGACTTCAGAAGTGAAAAAAAAACACAACTAAGAAATCATTCTGTAAATGAAAGCAGTACAGTTCAGCATGCTAATAAAGGAGAGAAGAAAGCAGCAATGTTTGACCTGTTAAGTGCAGAAAATACCATGTTGCTGAAACTGATGGTAACTCTCACATAAGGATGTGCTTACAATGTGCTTGTACAGGCAGGACTTTACCCTTCACTCTAAACCTCCCCACATGTTGAAGTCCTAAGCCAGGCATCAAGTGCCACTCAAGAGGCAGGGAATCCACAATCTACAGGAAGGCAGTGAGATCTGACTGCACATTATGTCCAAGTCACTAGGAAGCATACAGACAAAGCAAAGATTAAAAGGCTTAAGAAGATGAAGTATCACTTTGGTTCGAAAATGAAAGAGTCGTTCTGTAAGAAAGAGACTAGATCCTTATCATGCTAAACTCAATGTCGTGAGTCTAGGCAAACGGATGAATGGGAGAGGTGAATGAAGAGCTGTACAAACACTGATGACAAAAGAAAATAAGATATGCTTATACAAAAGAGAACTGGTGAAGATATCCTTTAGAGAATTAATACTTAAAAGGAAATTTACAATGGCAATAAAAAGGCATATGACTAGGGATGTATATAAACAAATAGTGCAAGGAAATTTTAGTGCAATACTATGTACAACTAAGAAAAAGCCAAAATGAGTACTGACTTTGTACAGTCACTCCCCATCCAAAAAGTAAAAACGACTCAGTCAAACTTCAATTGCTCGACAGAGTCTGGGAAAAAAAATGATTGAACAATCAATTAATAACCACCTACAGGATAGTACATTGATGGAAATAGTCAACACAGAGTAGTCAATAGCAGTCTGTACCAAACCAATTAATTTCCTTCCTTTACAGGTAACTGGTTTAATTGATAAGGTAGAAGCAGTAGCTGTAATGCAGCCTCACTTAAATAAAGCTTTAAACACTACTAGACATTGAGTCTCCATAGGCAAGCTAGAGAAATATTACCTGGATGAAAAAAAAAACCTTGAGGTATAGTCTTAATTACTTTAAAAAATTCAAGGAGCAATCATCAATATTCTGATTTTGAACTAAAAAAGGGCATTAAGACAGAAATTCCCAGGGGTCCACCCAGGCAACATCTAAATTATCGTCCAGTGAAGAGGGTTAGTGGAAAAAGCATAGGTGAAAGAGGGCAGGACGACATGCAAGCACTCTGGATTTTTGTGACCCAAAATGATCTTTACAAATTGGAAACGAAGTCAATAAACCCCTCTAGGATGAAATTTGGTAAAGGCAGATTCAAAACATTGCATGTGGGAATAAATCACGAAATGCACCAAGACAAAATAAGGAGTATGGGGCCAGACGGCAAAACTGAAGAGAACAGAGGGCCTAGAATATGAACAGTATTAAAAAACCCAGAAACCTCACATTCCAAATACAAAGACAAACTTACTCTTGGGGTATCAGCAGGACTGCAACACATAGAAAGAAAATCATTCTTGACGCTAGTAGTATGAGCCAGGTTCCAAGACCCCAAAATAGATGCTGTCACATTTCAGACTCTACATGAGAAAAACAATAAAGACAATAGATTTTAGAACATGGCATATAAAGAACTACTGAAGGAACTTGATGTATTTGATTTACAAAAGAAAACATTAAAGTGAGATTCATGAGAGACTTACAATGCAAAAAAGTGCAAAATGACAGTCATCTTATGCAGGGCAGGAAAAAACAAATGACAGGCATTATAATTTGGTTCAAAGATTTACTTTAGATATTAGGAAAAGTTTTCTGACTAAAAGAGGTACTAAGTCTTCAGAGATTTCTAGAAAGGCTGTAGAAACCTTTTTGATTTGTTGTTGCTATAAACACATAGACAAACAGCTATTTTGGTGCAAAGGAATGCATATGATGATTTCTTACACTCCTCTGAGCCTTAAGCTCCTACAGGTAATGGATTACTTTCTTCCAGCTGAGCAGCTCTTGACCAGTGAAGGTCTGAGAAACTTCAGAAATTATTTTTAATTGCTTAAGGAAAATTAATCTTAGAAATTTTTACTGAAAATTACTAAAATACATTCAATATAACATATATATAATTCTAAATGCAACTGAAACTCATTAGAGATGGCAAATGCTAATACACTGTACATTTTCACTGATTTTAATTTATTCAGGGGAAACTTTTTTCCCCAACTATAATTTGTTGCTAGAGATCAGATTACTTAATGGCAAGGACAGCTGAGCTTACATTCTTCACTGGGGTTCAAACCTTGTGTTCAAAGACTAGCTGCAATTAAGAAAAATGTGAGAACTTAGTACTTTTGGCAAAATACTTCTAAAAACAGCTCCTTCCCATGGAAAAGATGAGCCCCTTTGACATTCAGGACAAGAACTTAATGAACTGTAAACCATCACATATGGTGACAGCATCCCTGCTGTAGGAAGAAAGGGACAGAAAAATGAATGGTAGAAAAGCACCTATTTTCAGTCACTTTATCAAATGGCTCTAATTAAAAAGCTAAATACAACCAAAGTGCCAGCCTCAGAAATAAACACTTTCACCTTATGAGTACAGCTGATCATTTACACCTGTTCTGATCGACAAAGCACGTTACTTAGTGATTGTTTTGTACAAATAATTTACCGAGCAATCCAAATCCTGTTTTTTCCTAAACACTAATGAGCTGGATTAGGCATGGCCTCAGGGGTAAGATTTTCAGCCCTATGGAGAGGATGCTTAGAACATATCTCATATAGTAACCCCATCTGTTTCTCTAACACAGCTCCTCTGGCTGATTTATTAGCGCTTGCCAAGAAATCACACTGCTCGTTTATTTTCAATGTTCAGGTTTTTCACCTTTTGGGGTTTAATATGTGTGTTTAATTAATACCTTTTGTTTATTAAGAGAGTTAGTGTTTTGTAAATATGAACAAACCACCAAGTGGTCAACGTGAGGTTCAAGTAGTATGAAAGGTGGAATACTGGCATGAGATCAGAAATAATCTAAAGATCTGTATAGCACAGAATTGACCTTCTATTTAAAACTGGATGTATTATTTTCTCTTTTGCAGTCTATCAGAAATGTCTAGGTTTCAGGAAATGTTTTCAAACACACAAGCAGTTAAACTTAGATTTTACCATCAAAAATTGTTCCAGCGTTATCACCTGACGATATGCTGACCAACTTTTATGCTGCTGTGATATTCTGTTGATAAAGCTGAATGCATTCATACAGATCAGGAATAAAACAAATTCTATTGCTTTTGCAGCTAACAGAATAGCAGGCCCATAACAAATAAGTAATGTCATCAACATACTACGTGGTAGTCCTATTTATTGATAATTATCTTTTACATATCTGAATAAGCTTATGTTCCTGAAGGTGTAGGGATGCCCTAGAGGAATAAGAGCAAGAATTAACACTCTAGTGCACATGCTAATTAGGATTTAATTAGGGAATTTTAAAAATGCAGAGTGCATGTTTTCAGCAAGTGCATAATTACCAACTTACTGCTTCTAGGGCTCCCCCCCCCTGTATTTTGTAATTGTAAATATTGTAGTTGTCATTTAGGTAAAATTGAAGAAATTCAAATTCTATTTCCGTTTTCAGAAATATTTTTCCTTTCTTACATTTTTATCATTTTATCCATTATAACTCTTTACCACTCCATCTTGATTTATAGTATTTTTCTACACTACTAATGCAGAATGAAAGATATTCAATTGCTTTTCCTTATGCTTTTACAATGTGCACACAATGTTTCCTACAAATTCCTTCAATTTCCTTCAAATTCCTACAATTTCCTTCAGCATCTGAAATTAATAACAGTTAAGACACATGGGTCTATGTAACTAGTTCCTCCAAAAAAAAAGGTGCAGGTCTTTCTAGAATTGTTTTGGGTTTTTTTCCCCAAGACGAAGAACAGCATGAAAATGCCAAGCTCTATTTCAATATAACAGCACTCCCCCAAGACTGGCTTCCTGCTCCCACCTTGCTCTACCAACTATGTCCCACTTCATTCAGAGGCTGATGGGATCCTGACATCAATAGTACATGAACTGTGAACCTCATCTAAAACTTGCCCAACACTAACTTGGATTCTTCCAACCATTTCTGTGCATTTGGGTACTCTCTAAGTCTGCTCACCGGAATAGCCACATAAGAGAGAAATAAACACGCAATAAAGGCAAAGTTAAAGATGTCTCTAGCAGGGCTTTGAAAGGAACTTTTGACTAGGGACTTTCTAATGAAAGGGAATTAACAAGATGATTAAAGCTTTAAGAAAATTCAATTTGCATCAGTATTTTAATTCTTACAAAACAGACTCTTTAAACATAAGGTAATCTTGTCAAATACCTTTCCTCCTTAATTATTAATTCTAATTGCTGTTCTTCATTGTTTTCTTTTCAAAATCAAAACTTTTTCGATGAGCTTCCTTTGCTATTTCTTGATTTCTGTTTTTACAGCCACGGTACTCAATAAATCCTCAGAGTATTCACAGCGTATAATTTGCTCCACTGGAAGACCATCAGAGTAATAGCCCCCTGAGACTTCCCACTTTTCCACTTTAATCCTTGGACATGTTTAGAACCTACTAATCAGATTCTGGCATAGTTAATGTCCTTGCAAGGGACTGCACCCTTTCATTCACTCAAGAGAATTCACTGGGAAGATAAATGGTTGACTTCATAAGAACTTCTCAGGTAGAACAGCAGTGGGAGCACTGATAGCACAGCCTGTCAGACCTTTCAGAAAGCCATGGCAGGATTTGCTGAACCAAGATACAGAGGAATGAAAATGAAATGGAAACCAAGGAGAAAAAAACAAACAACGATCCCACCAAACAAGTGAAAGATCCTCCAGTAAGATGGAGTCCCAATAATATGTTCAGTTGCCTGAGTGACTTATCCTGCTGTTATTTAAGCAGGCAATTTGGGGTGTGCTTCACTGAAGCCACCAGGTTATTACCAGCGGTGGGGGGGGCGAGAGAGCAATCCTTTGAACACATGAGCTCTCCACACAACTGGATTAGCCAGAAAGAAAACACCACCTAGGATCTTAGGTGGAAAATGTTGCTGATATGTATTTACATTAAAAATTAATTCATATACCTTCAGACACTTCTTTCTAAAAAGAAAATAAAAATCCGAATTTTTCCCAAGTTGTTAAATCCTTTAAGGTTATCTAGAGTTGTACTTAATTTCCTTGAACGCTAGTTAGTACTGAAACTTATTATCATTAACCAACCTATTCTGGCAAACAAATTGGGAGGAAATTTCTGACATTTAGTAGTCACCAGTTTCAAGTTAAGAGCAAAATTCACCACTTCCAAAGATCATGTCCCATCTAACAAGCAAGTGAAGTATGTTCTTAAGCACATGTGCATTTCATTATTTCAGTGAAGTTACAGTTTAAAAATAATAATTTAAAAAATTTAAAATAGTTTAAAAAACCTTAAGCAACTTTATTACAATGAGTCTGTATTGTTAGAATATAAACCAACAAACCAACAAAGAGCCAAAACTTCAGATTTTCTTTCATTCAGCACACAGGTTCACTCGCACTCAAAAAGACTAGATTATAACATAATTCTAGGCAATAGCTAATAAATTTGTGCTCTCAGTACATCACTCAACTGCCTTTGATATCACAATATTTAAATGATCTATCACAGCATGAAACATTTCAGCTAAGTCTTTGTAACGATTACAAATTAAATCCTTTAAAATGTTTTTATAACCCATTTTGTTTGAACCAGTTTTTCTTTCCAGTAGCTGTACTGAATTTCAAGATATCATATGGATTGTGTTAAAAAGAAGTCAAAAAGGCAAAGCTTTGACTAAAATATAGCTGCGTGAAAGACTTCAGACCAGATGAAATATAGCAGGTATTTTGTAGATAATTAGGCCACTAAAGTGGCAGATACTAAAGAAATATTTACTTTTTGACGACTTACCATGTATGCATTAAAACAGGTGTTTTCCTACTAGCAGTGTTTAAAGCAAGATTCTGGATAGATTTTATGAAGAAATGAAGCACGTTGTACTGATACACTTCATAACTTTTTCCAAGATGTAGCTTTTTTACAGAAATACTGAAAACCTTCAAAAACACCAGAGCAAGAAATTGCACAGCTGATAACCCATTCTGATCTTTTTTCTCCACACCTACAAGATTTCAGTAACATCAACACCCAGAGTCCCACTGTGGAGCTGAATGTATTCGTCTTACGCAGTTTCAGTCACCTCTGTACGTCTGCAGCGAAACAAGTGGAGACAAACAATTTCCAAAAATAAGTATGCTCTCAATCACTTTCTGGAGAAACTCATCTCTGCCCAGTAACTCCTCCAGGAAGCCTGACAAGACTAGGTTTATGTTTAATTCGTAGGCTGGGGCAAAAAAGTGGCATTTCTTGTCAGGACCAGAGGCACTGTCTCTCCCCCTCCAAGGAAAACAGCCAAGCAGGCAGGCAGGCAAGAGCTCAAGTGTATTCCAGTCAGAGCCCCTCCGAGTAACCAAGAGACCATCAGTGAAACCTGTTTTATTTACAGATCTCTAACTAGCAGTAGAATGCAAGCTGTCAAACAACAAGCCGGTTGCTACTACAGCCCAGCACTGAAATCACAGCCCAATAATGCAATTGTGTCTCAAGAGACCACTCTCACCAAAGAGACAGAATCCGAATCTAACACTATGGCATAGCTTGACATGCACAAAATCTGCATTCACAGAGTCCTGCATGGCCAAACACAGGGCACCTATCTAAAAACAGACACTCACCAATACTCACCTTAGAAAAGGAAACATTTTGTCAAATTATGCCTTGGAGCATTTTTGTAAAATTTCGGCAGCTCGAGGCAAGTATGTCAGAGCATGTCAGAGATTCCCAACTTGTGTTACATCCAATGGAATTCAAGGGACTAGATTTTTTCTACCTGCAGCTACAGCGACACATTTTCTGTTATGGAGGTTAATAAAATACAATGTATTTGACTTAACAAGGCTGCTTCATCGCAGGCCTCTCCCCTAGGTGTCTCTGTGTCACATTATAGTCTAGAATCTGCTTCAAGCAGCACCGAGTAGTAAGAATAACTGCCTGGGACACCATGAGCTCCAGCATTTTGTGTCTGCACTTCTCTTTGTCATGAAACTTTATCCCTCAGCACATTTCACACAAATTAATCCCTAACCTAATCACTTTGGTCCACTGTTTTATCTGAAGTTCTGCAAATAATTGCAATGACTGATTTCACAGCATTTCAACCAGAGGCTCAACAGACTCCAAGGTTTTACAAATCTTAAATTATAACTTGGTTCTGCAAAACTAACTTTATGATTTTTAAAAAATGTAAAGCTGTGTGAAATTTTCCACTAATTTTGCTGCAAACAAATTCCGTTGTATTCTATTTCACTGACATAGGAACTTATTAGAGCAAGAAAGGCAACCATCTCTGAGACTTCAGTATTCTCCTGAATAGCTTTTGCTTCCAGTTCTGCCCCAGTTAAAGGGAATGGGACAGATGATCTGTCATGACTAAGAAATATTTCTGCTTAGGTAATGGAAGATCAGAGATGGTATTCAGAAACAGAAGCTAGTGAATGGCTTCTGCTCCAGTTCACCTATTCCAGTTTTAGTACAGAGCGGGGAATGAGAACAGTTACTATTTCAGTCACATGCCTCATACTTAAATAGCAAAGATGTGAGTCCCAGTAAAGCTAAGGAAAACTCTCTACTCACTATGCATCCTAATGAGAATTCACATCAATTTCCAATAATTTATTCAGTAGGCCATTTAAATCAATTCTTTTCCTCATCAGTGCCTCCTCCATCTCTTCGTTCTTCCTTCCTGACTCTGCAATTAAGTCATAATGCTGAACTTGGGATATCAACATCCTGGCTTTCCAAAACATAAAGCCCACTGAATGGATCAGTTCCCCACTTAAGCAGCTCTAATGTATAATGTGGCTTTGGTCTAAGGTGGAGAGAGGAACACGTGCTTCCCAATCATGGGTTTTTGATGCATGATTATAACACGGTCAATGAGCGCACTGATGGACAGCTAACAACCAGCCTTCCCAAGAGGGTTGCAGCCTGCCTGCAGACTCAAAGAGAAGAGCCTGTCAACATTGTTGAGAGCTCACAGATGAACAAAACAGAGCTCTACCACTAGTTACATAGCAGAGAAGCTTATCAAAAATATTTTGATGCTCATTTGGTTGAAATTCTCACGCATTTGCTTATCTTTAGTGTTGCACACAACACAACCTACTGTACAGCTGCATCAAGGCCTTATTTCATATGCATTAAGCAGATATACACCTCTTAACATATGCACCTCTCCTGATATTGACTAAACATACGAATACACATTGTGACAAATGTTTTAACTTACTTCCAGTGACATCTATTCTATTCTAACATCATCATCATAGACTCAAGGCTTACCCTTATCAGAATAATTCTATTATTTTTTAAAACAGCAATAGCAAAAAAACCAAACCTAAATTCTTCATATCTCTGTGAATGTAGCTTAATTTTACACAAACTATTCCCTATTTGTAACTTTTCAAGTAAAATTAGGAAAAAATAGTGTTCCTTCCTGTAATTGCTTTTTTTCTTTTAAAGTGAGCTTAGAAAAAAGGAGGCAGTTTCATCTGACTGCACATCAGGTGGTCATGCATATGAGGGGCTGAGTGCACAACACCAATACTGACTGAAGAGTGACGAAAGTGAACAGTAGAGGGTAAAAGCTTTCAGTACCTGCAAGTTAAACATGTAACACTTGTAATATTCAGTATCAGTACTGCTAGTAATGAACAACCAAAAACAATAAAAAAAATAGGTTTTGTGCTAAAAAATCCCAAGGCTGGTTCCTAAACAAGGCATCTTTATTTTAAAGAGCTATATATTCAAGAAGTACTATACCCGTGACAGATTAAGTGTTGTGGTTTTACAGTCACAGAGGGTCCAGGTCTTTCATTCTTTATTTTTTAATTCATTATATTTTAGATTAGTTTCTTAGTTTCCTAAAACATACCAGTTCTTTCTAAGAGGCCCAAACTTTTTAAAGAGGCCTTATGGGTAATGTATTTTCAATATACTACTTAACCACTAGGATGGGATAACACCTGGGTTATTGACTCTTAACTGTGAGAAGCTGCTCACTCTGGCTTCCTCACATCTGACCAGTCACCAACTGTAACCTCACGTGAGAAAAGCTTCATTTTGTGCCAAACCACCAGGTTCACTTTCTACGTAATTAAAATGAAAACAACAATGCTTTAACTGCTTTGACAGTCTCTCCAGAGATCTGAAATAACCAAACACCAAAAACATGAAATCTGCCAAGATGCGGCATGTTTTATTCTGTGCAGAAATTTCTCAAAGGCTTCCTGCTGCTCACAGCCGTAGCAGCAGCACGGTGGCACGCAGGGAGACTTGGGGAAGGGCAACAATTCTGAAAACACTACTAGACCTCACGATTTGAGGAAGCACTTGAGCCTTCACTGCAAGAACAGAAGATTAGGAAGGGCACTCGCTGGAACCTTTTCATACAGGCACTCGCATGCAATGAGGCAATTACCTTTGGAGCTCATTCTGAACAGAGATTTCTTGCATTTGCCAGAACAAATGATGCTGTGCATAATAGAGTTTGTGGTGAGGATTAGCCACTGCACAACTGATCTGTACTGAAGAGAAGCTGTTTAAGATGACAGGTAATTACCTTTGATGCAAGCCTGACTGCAGTTTATTGGAAGACAAGATACTGTATGAGCTTTTCCAGTATGGAACACCTCAAAGTCTTCACAACACATCACAAGCTGGGAAGGTATTAACTCACCTTTGACAGAGAGATGAATTCTCTTGCTCCCAAGCGAGTTTTACTTTCAGTTTTTATTCACTGTACACGTGGCACTCAGTGCTTAAGACCTCTACTGCACTTCAAATTAATATTCCTCTTCCCTAAATACCATAACATACATCTTTCAAACATATCCATAATTTATACATCATTGAAATATCATTTTGTCTGCAGTTTAGACATGGTTTTGAGCTCTCTTGCTCACCATCAGACATTACTCTTTACTCCAGCATTCTCAGCTTTTTGAGGTTCCCTACCCACACAGAACTACAGTTTCACAGGGTTTGCAGCACTGTCCCACACACTCGTGCTGCCAGGACTGAGAGCTGGCTGGAAGCAAGGCAGAAACTTCAGCACGTACCTGAACTGCCTTAGAAGCGGCTGACAGCCTTCCTAAGGAGCTATGACTGCAGTATGCCTTGGGTACAGACCTGATGAAGAGTTCTGAACGTTGACAGACATTTTCTGGGAATAACATACATCTCAATAGTTCTGCAATGACAAGAAGGAAGTCATATATTCCTGGAGGTCTTTTACTCCTGCCTATCTCTCTCTGTTTCACAAGCACCTGCTAGCACTTGTGAACCATTCCCTCACATTTTTTGATTCTATTTATATTGAGCCTGAATGTAGAAGAATCCTTTCCTCACATCCATTGTGCATAGAACAATGCACAAACAAATACACAAAATTCTCCCTTCTACTGAAAAATACCTCTGTGAAAAAGTCTGCTCCTTGCCTCATTGTCCATCATTTCATCCCCTTTGAAGATATTCAGTGAGCAACCAACTGGATGTATTTCTACCCTGGCATGCTAACACAGCTTTATAGACAAGAAGGCAGATTTCTTGCAGTTCAAACAGGTCTGTGTCCTCATGAACTTAGTTATTCTTTCAAAATGAATGATACTAAAGATTCTATAGAAGGAAAAGAAGGTGAGGTGCAGCTGACAAGCTATTAGGTCAACACAAAGGTGAAAGATTTGAAAGACTCAAAAAAATGAAAAAGCTTTGCATGCTTCTAATGGCATTCCTTCTACACGGGGGAGGAAAAACCACCACTGTAAGGTAATGTAAAGGGTGAGGTCGGAAGAATTTCTGTGGTAGGAGGAAGGAAAAAGGGAAGTCAAATCCTGCAAGGGTATCTCAGAATCTCACAGTGCTGCTATGCAAGAACAAAATAGAAGACTGAGAAGAATTTTTTGTGATTGTTGGAGAAGTTTAAGAATGTATCAGGGCATACAGAATTCTCCTATTAAAGAAGATTACAGGAAGCTAACTACAATGCAACTCCTTACTCTATTCAAAATTAAAATCTACAGACCAGGTGATTTTTGAGAGAAAAGGCTGCAGTCCAGGGGTTGGATATGGCCATCCAGCATCCTTTCACCTAAGCTCATGCCCTTTCCTGGAGAAGCTGAGAAACAGAAATCTGCAAAGTGAATACCTATCCCAGTGCCCATCATTTTTTTTTGGCGTTATGTTGGCCATGAAAAACTGCTGTTGCTCTGCTACTTAAGAAGAGCAGATAAGCCTGTAGGAATACATTCCACTGCACAGTGTGGTTCAACACAGAATCAGGAGTAGCTATTACTGCAACTGCAATTCAAATCTTGGGTTTAAACTTCCACACCTTCCCAAAAAGTATTGTTGCCCAAAAGAGACTATATTTTTCTCCAGAGGCACTTGTTGACCGCAGTTCCATGACCAGCTACTGCTGTGTTGATTTTGCAAGCGTCAGAACACATATTAACATAATACAGGGAGAACACCAACATCAACAAAAAAAGGCTTAGTACAGTCTGAAGTATTTGCTGAATGCATTTTGTATGGGGGGCAGGATTAAAAGGCTGGCTATCAGAGAAAAAAGTTCAAGCTATGTATAAACAAAGAAATATTACCTACATTACTTAATTTGCAATGTATTCTTCCTTTAGCTTGCTATTTTCAGATGTAGCAAGAATCTGTCCTCTGCCAGTGAACTGTATTAATTGCCAGGCCAACAAAGAAGTTCAACAAAGCTTCTCCATCAAAGCTCTCCAAAGTCAATGGTAGTGATGGAATCTGGCTGTGGAAAATTCAGACAAGTTCCAGTGAAATTTTAATTTCTTTTTTCTTTGAAATTTATTTGCTTGGCTCGAGTTAAATCCATCGTGACCAGCTGAAAGTGCCATCATACACAAACCTGTTCATCTATTCCTTCCAGATTCTTTTGCAGTGTTCAGAATTCTGTTAGATCACACAGTGATTTAAAAGGGATAAACCATTTCAGTTAGCAGGATCTCAAAGTTGTTTCTGCTTTTAGTTGTATGCATATTTAACCAAGTTGTACTTGTAAGACTTAGCTCCATGTCTTATAATATGCAAGTTTCAACATGGATCTACTGCAGATCCAGGCCTACTCAATTTGCAGACTAAGAATTAACAGTTTTCTTTAACACTGTAAAATTTTGAAAACAAACAGATCATGGGAAGTACCGACTCATCCCATTTCACCTGACACATTCACACCTTTGCTGATAGCATCTTTTGGCTGGAGAGTACTTTCTGCAAGGTTGGGTTAACAATGCACCAGAGTTTATGTTTACATACTGATAGCTGTAGCCTGGAAACGGAAAAAGACAGTTTCTCAAGCAATTCAACATATAATGTAGCATTGTATATTCCAGCTTCTTTTTCAGCTTTTTCCCTATGTTGTTTTTTGTTTGGGTTTGGTTGTTTTTGTTTTAACATTTTGTCAATTTCTAAACAGTGAAGCCATACAAACTCATATTAAGAAGAGCAAAAGTACTGTGTCCCCATCTTGGGTCATAGAAATAGCTTCACCTACTTGCAGAACAGAAAAAATACAGAAATGTCTTGGTTTGTTTCAGTTCAGTGCACTTGTTTTGGGTTTTGGTTTTTTTTTTTTCCTTTTTCCACCATCCTTCAAGTGCCATCATAGGGAACAAGCATGAAACACAGAACACTAATTAGGACACTCTAACCATTCCTAATAACTCTAACAGTCTTCCCGTACTGCATGAATCAGCACCACTGTATGAAAAACCGCTGCAGTTTTCAGGCAATATTCCATCCCATTATGCACATTTCTCACAATGCCGTTGCCAGCAAAAAACTTACCATCACCTCTGCCGAAAACTCAACACACTGCTAGGGTTACATTTACTTACGTAAAATAAGATTAATGAAGTACTCACTTTAGTTTATTTTTTACTCATTAACAGTCTATTCAACTTTCATGTAGGCTAAATCAACAATTATGGGATCTCTGTTGTTGTTTGCTTCTAATGCTTTAGGCACTATTGGGATTTACCCCTCACATTTGAAAAAACCACAAAGGTGCTCTGGACAATTTTTCCTCTGGAAATGTACATTTACAATTAAAATTAATTGCAATGATTAAAAACCAATACTTTGCCTCAATTATCTGAGCACTCACATTAGAGAGAGAAACAGTAAAATATTTATTTGGAAGAATTAGAGAACATTACTTTCGGCCTTAGTGAAGTCTAAAATGCTCATTAAAGGTCTGAGTGAGCTTTGGAATACTCAATTTCCCATTAAAGCTAAAATATTGACCACAGCACACACATTTCTTCTTCTGAGCTCCCCTACAAGTCTAAATCAATTCTTCAATTGTCTTATACTTTGAAGTAAGTAGCTTTTTGAAAATATCAGGATACAAAGAAACTATGAGCATCAATCCCTTGAATGAAACTATTTCCCTCCCTTGCCCTTTCTTGATTCATAATATTTTTTGGAAAAGAACAGGAAAAAATCCCCAAAACATCCTTTCTAGTTAAAGTTCTCTGCAGCACACATAGGTTTAACACCTCGCTGCTTTGTAAAAGTAATTGTTTTAATGAGAGTCCAATGCTGTGACAGTCAGTGACATTTCTCAAGCATTTTCATAAGTATTCTGCACGACACACATGGAACACATTAAAATGCAACTTCAATACATTTATACATGCTGTTCATTAACAAACCCATAAATTGGTTTTAACTGGTATTGTGGCATGTCCTGGCAAAAAGGTCTTGAAATGTTAATGAAAGCTTCCCAAAACTGGTCATCCCCCATTTTCAACAGCATCAATGGTTGCTACTTGAACTGTACAAAGTACAGTCCTGGCTCTGCTAAAACTACACAGAAAACTCAGAAGCATGATTTTGGAATCGTATGTGTCATAGGGGCTTCTCTAGATGGTTGTTTTTCAGAGACACAGTATTCCAAGATGATCTAGGGCATAGTGAGTTCAAACTTGCACCACAAGTTTAGATCTTTTGCATTTTAATATCCACAGAACCAAACTTGGCAGTGACATTTCCTTGGCTCTCCTACCTCCAAAGCTGAATCCAGTCTGGCTGATACTAACACCTTTTTTTCCGTTGGGTTATATGACTATCTTTCACTTTTATCAGTGATGAAAATACATTACTCCAAAGAAGTAAACATAATTAAATAATTAAGTAACTTTCCCACGTACGACAATTTATTAATTTTGGCCATGTCCATTTTGGCTGTTTCAGGATACAGCTACCTACTGAGTTTTCAAGAAACAAATAAACCCCCAAAATATCTCTATCTTGTAAACTTGGTAATGTTTTATTTAACTGTAATGAACTTGAATTAATTCAGTCTTTTCAAAACAAAACATTATGTTGCGTTCACCAAATGTAAGCAACCAACCCAAATGTGGGTCTACTCTACTGATTCCACATTTCCTGTTGAATGTAACTTATTTTCTCTACTGCAATAATACCAAATACGCAAGCATCTTTTTGCACTGTAGTAACTGGACCTATACAGCACTGCTATATAACAAAAAGCACCATTAATCTGAGATTTCAAAATAGTCAAACAGGGTCATTAAAAAAGACTGGGGTAGAATTTATTGGAAAAAACGTTACAGCACAACTCAAAACAAGTAAAGGCTAAATAATATGTAAAATCACATACTTAAATAAGCATGAATCAACCTGGCAGTCAGGCTGTTAACAGTTTCATCCTCTTGGTTGTCAGACTTGGGAAACATCATATATTATTAATAGGGATGGCTAATTTCTAATTAGGAACCCATTAGCGGTTCTAACAACTGTATATTTTGATGGATTTGCAGTCAACCTGGCCAGAAAAAAAAACAACCCAAAAAACCAGGTGACCTCTTCCATGGGATTCCTCCATCTGTCCATTACATTTAATACCACTAAAATCTGGAAGAAAAAATGGAAAAAATGCATTTCTGTTGTGACCTAATTTCCTTGTGGCACAATGACCTCTTACCTTCTTCTGGGGACTTCCCATTAGAGAACCACACTAGCTTCTCTTAATTCAAGCTGTTTTTTCCTTAATTAAGAAGAAAAAAGCAGGGTATTTCTTGGATTACTAGAGTTGCCTCATACATTTAAGTTTGAATGTGTACCCTAAGAGAAAAGTAAGTATTAAATCATAAGGATATGGTCTATTTGTAAAATGGAAGAAAAATAGCGTACATTGGTGGGCTCTGAGTTCAGATGAGAACACACAACAGTTCCACTGAATATTCAACAATGCTCACAGAAAACAAATGCATTTCACTTAAGGTGATGTGAGGCTACAAGAAGGCAGACAAACTGACATGAAATATGAAGAAACTGCTCAAGGCCTTGTTCACTGAGATATAAAATAATAGCATCACTCTTCCAGAGAGATAGATTATTGAGTTAAAAAGTATTTGGGTTTTTTGTTTCTGTTACTTGGACTCATAAAAGCCAAATGAGTCTGGCAGAGTCTTGAATAAGGCTTATTGGATTTGTTCCTATCACCCAGCCAGCATATAAATACAACACAGGTGGTAGCTCCTTTTCTGAAAAAGGTATAACATTAGATTAACAGTGCAGCATTTGCAACAGGAAGATTGCAAACATTTATAAAGCTCAGTTCACCTTGTGCTGAAGAGCCAGCAGAACTGTAAGCAAAAGTAGATGGAGCAACTGAAAAATACATTTTACATAATAAATGCAAAGTCTAAATGGAATTCCTCCATAATTGGTTAGGACTGAAGAGATTTGCTTTGACATACCCACGTACTGCTAAAAAAGACAGTCTCAGGTATCCAGGTGCATATTTCTAGAAAAGATTTTGAGGCTTTTAAAAACTTCAGTTCTCATCAACAAGCCGGTGCTTCTTTATGCTAAGTCTTATTTCAGATACTCTAACTCTTAAGGACACTGCAGTGCAATTTCCACCATTTTACTGTTGTCATTTCTGTGAGTTTATATGAAGTTCTGCTTTGTAGTAGAATTAAGTAAGTACAGGAAGACGTTCCAAACTTTCATAGAACAGGATGCAACAAACTGATCACTATCTTGTGTCCCAAAATGAATAAAGCATACATCAAATGCACAAACAAGATACAGTGGGAAGAATAATGCCAACTTGGCAAAGAATAACTACTTACAAAAATTGATCTACTGATTTTTGTCTCAAGCCTGTAGATATTCACTGGAATAAAATGGACTGAGTGGCAGCACAGCTTACAGTTAGGTCAAAGATGGATTTTTGCAGATAGTAATTGGATGCCAAGTCACTGAAAAAAGGCAAGTTTTAATCAAAGAAGTAAAGTTCTCATGAGATTTCACTTCTGAAATTAAGCAAGAAGCTCATGTATTCTCCTGTGTTTGCAAGCTCTACTCAATGAACTTGTAATTCCACTCACAATACCAGAGGAATGGTCCCTTGTTGCTTTGCCTTCTGGTATTTTCTTTTCTTCTCTTCTCTTTTCTTTTCTTCTTTTTCTCCCCTCTTTTCCTCCCCACCCCACCCTGGTATACACAAATACCCTTTTCTTCTTCTTCTCTTCCAAAATATCAAAACCAGGGTTTGGGGTTGCTTTTTTAATTATTTTTGAGGAGAAATTCCTTTCAGACAAGATAATTTATTTCCCTTTCTTACTTTTGCTTTGTTCTCCTACCACAGTTTGCAGATTTGCAAAAATGACAGAAGAGATGACTCGGGGTGAGGACCGTAAACTTGTTTCTTTTCATTCACCAGATTCTTCTCAGTCTTTAACCTCTGAGAAAACAGACGTGATAGAAATCTAGAGTGCTGGAGTATCTACAAAGCCTGAAAAAAATCCTTTTCGACAACAGAAGACTGTGTTTATTCCTTTAATGGTACACTTAGTCACAAGGGCTATTCCAACATGTATGAAACCTAAACCAATAATAAGTACCTAAAAAGATGGTCTAGTTTTAAAGGCTGAGTACAGACAGCTCTCAAGCTAAATATCCAATCTCTTATTTGGGATATAAAGACTTTCAAATAACTTGAATTGTTGCTGGGTTTTGTTCTCATTAACACCAAGGAATGTCAGCTCCATGGCATAAAAGGGAACTAGTGAAAAAAGGTAAAGATAGCTTTAGAGAGGAAAACTGTGATACAGGGCCTGGTATTGCACATACACATACATGAGACCTGCACATCCAAATGCCATCAATTTTGTGGTGAAGATCTTGAATAGAGTAACACAATTATGCTTGTTGTCAGTGTTGTGTTTTTTTTTCTTTAGAGCTTTCCACTTTCTCCTACGTTTGATTTTTCTGCACTACCTATATTGGTTTAACAGATCCTTGACTAAAAGCAGCACATTTAGTTAACTGAATGTAAAATACCCTCCTATGCATCAGTATTTGACTATCACATCATACCTAAATAAAACAGAAAATCTTGAGCGTTCTGAAGAAGAACAGGATGATTCTTAACCAGATGAAGCAGATCAGGGCAGGGATCCAGTTAAAAAAGGAAATCCCCACAGATCCTCTGGAATTTTGTTTGCAAACAAGATCAGCAGAAAATATGAAAAAAGTATAGTCTTTGTTGATCTCTCTTCTGTTTCATACATCTATAAAAAAATTCTTTTTGCTTTTGTTTTTCTACTATTTCATTATTTTCTTATTTTTACACACTGCATCAGATGCTCAGATCATGTGGTCTTTACAACAATTGTGTATCTAATTCCCAGTGCTGTCATCATCAGTAAAGTCTGTCCAGGCTGCTGTAATTTGCATCTTTTGTCAGGAAATTATATTCCAAAATCATTCATGTAAAAATTTGAAAAAAGCTGCAGGAAAATTGTTTCCATCTCAACATCTCATATTAGCCTAGAACAAAGTCTCTTTAAATTACTTTTTCACCCATGAACAAAACTGGGTTTTGATTAAAAATACTGTAAAAGCATAGTGACACAATACATTGGTTGTATAATAATGGAAAAGCACATAAACTGATTTTTTTTCGCATGTGTGCACGCTCTGCACATAAAGGTACTTTTTAACAGGAATATTTCCACAAGAGCTACTTCCCTCTGACGTGGATAGATTACTGAAGAGGGTAGTGGTTTTATTCCCCAGCATAAATGTGTTAAATATACTAAATGACTTTGTGGTCGAAATGTCTTTGTTGACTGACTTCAGACTGTTATCACTGAAGCAAAAAGTACGGCCGAATACAACCAGGATCAGCAAGAAATCCAACTAAATCCTGCATTCTTAACTGGCTGTCTTAAGCAAAATGTGCCACAACACTATGATGGCCAACAGCAATTGCAAAGTGTTCCCAAAAAGGGAAAAGGAAGAACAAATATACAATCCCAAGGCAATTAGATGACTTTGGCCTCAGCAGCCCATTCTGTCCAACTCAATTCATAAGCCATGAATTCAGACTGTCTGCAATCTTTATGCCAGTGCAGTAGGATGGTTCAGGGACAACACACTGATCGTTTACACACTATTATTACACAATATCTGGGCTAAACAAGCCAGTACTGAACGTGAATTTGTCCACCAAGTTGAGGGGTATGCAAATGAAAGAATATGCACAGATATGATTTGCACAATTAGGAAGAGCAAGCTTTCCAGAGGAAAGGGAGGATACCCAGCTGTCACAAAGTTTCGTTCAGGAAGAGATGTATTACAACTGCTTATGAACCATAAGAACAATCACCTACTTAAGAAGCTGCAGAAGCTGTTACCACATTTTACATTCCAGTCCCATGTAGGAGCTTCCTCAGGCAGTGTGTGCCTTCCAACAGTGGAAACTGCAGCAACAGCCTTCAGATTTCCATGTTTAGTATCGCTTTTTGTCCTGCACATCATGGATCTGTTGAGACCTACAGCTGCCACAGTACTAGCACTTTCCCTATTTCTGGATGGCCCCAAAACCTGCTTTCATTAACACAGTTTAAGTTCTGTAAAGTCTTGTATTTTTCTAGGAAGCTGGTTAAACATGATTCCCACCACCTTTCCAAACTGCTTCTCTCCTTTTCTCTGTATAAAGCCAGAAAAAAATCCTTTGCTGCGTCAAAGGAAAGAAAAAGAGCAGCTCACCAACTGGGAACACCAGTCCTCACTCCTTCCCCATCTTTCTTGCTGTTCTGTTGCTATTGCTCACATCTGGGATCAGCATAATTACAGCGGTTTCACACACGCAATTTTGTCTAATAATGATGAAGATGGTATTAATGCTATAAAACTGCTGCTATCATGCCAGGCTGACCTCTTGTACGTCTCTAGAGGGAGGAACTTTAATATAGTTCTTCCTTTTAAACCACTGCTCATCTTTGAACTTCTTCCAGTGCTTTATTTTACAGCACGTTGTACAAATTCCAACAATAACATTCAATGCCACTTCTTGATGAGGATTAGTGTTTACACATGACTGAGTAATTAGTTTCAGCTGCAAACAGAACTGCTATAAAGCAGTACTCTGCTCAGAGAGTGAACACCAAAAATTCACTCACCCTGTATCAATATATACTAGCACACAGAGTGCAACCAGAGCCAGCGTATCACCTTAAATCCCATTTACTACTTAAAGATGAAGCAACCCTCACCAGCTACCTCACACCAAATGTCTTCAAGCAGAATGAAGCCTCCAGCACATCGTGTAATTCAGTAATCTTTGTCAATTGTATGCTAAGTGCAACGTCAACTACGACGAAATAAAAATCTTTAAGGTCCATTTTTTTCTGTTAAAAATCTACAACTGTGCTATTACCAAAACAAAGTTCCTAGCAAATTCTGAAAAACTGAGTAGAATTTTAAGGAAAATAAAAATTCTTTGTTGCACATTTGTGTCTGGGTGCTCTGATTATCAAACATGCATCACTTTCTCAACAGTTCAGATGTGAACGTTAGTAGTTTTACATACTTTTAGGCTACATGGATCTTCCTTGTTTAATTGCCTTAGAACACAAATCAAACATGATTAAATGAGAAAGATAAGCCTTTCCTTTTTGAGGAAAGACTTGTTCGAAATTCCATTGAACAGGACACTAAACCAATATGAAATGTTTCCCTTCACATCCCAATGAAGGTATCTACAATGCTGAGAAAACAGATTGTGTTCTATCACCTGTTTTATTGTCCCTTTACAAGCTCCGTTGTCATCAGCTGGGCACATTCCTCAAGGCTCTGCAACATCACAGCCGCACAACCATTTGATCTACAGATGTAATTATGAGAAAATATGAGAGGGTTAATATATTTGTCAGGCAGAAAGGGAATATGAAAACATGGAAAAAAAAAAAAACCACCTGCAAAATGATAAAATATCACTGTCTTCTATATTTATTATTATGCTTTAATCCTACCAAGTAAATAGCTTTATTATATTCCATTTTCTGAAAGTAAATTGCAATTTGTACAGATATATAGCATACTAATATAAAACAGGATTTTATTATATCTTGAAGTCAAGACATATTTTGAATTTAACTCAAAACAAGCAACACTAGATACATTTCATGTGTCTGAGCTGAACAATATTAATTGCCACACATACTAAAAATTATTTTTTCCACTCTGAAAAAAGGCAGGCAAATGATTTTTTAAGCAGACTAAGAGAGGTTAAGTTGGTCTTACATATGTATGACAAAAGCAAGAGACGTTTCTTCATGCATTTCCCCTAAACATGCCTCAACACAGTAATTTAGAGGAGGAAAATTTACAAGTGACTCTCTTTTAAGAGACTACATCTGTAATCCACTACACAGAACGTGAATTTCTCCACTGAGATCAGAGGACTCTAAATCTAGCAGAATACATTAAAAAAACTCTTCTCTGCAAGAAGTATACAGAAAAACATCTTTAACTATTAGAAGGGAATATGCCAATCTCTAGTTACTACCACTCCAATAATACATTCTTTTTATTTTGGACAGACTGAGAATTCAATAAAATTGAGCCAGAAAGCAGTACAGTTGCTTTTCTGAATTACTATGTAAGTGTACAGAGTATCTCTTATAGCAAATATTTCAGAGCTATCACATGCATTAATGACAAAGATGAAAATGCACCAAACAGTATCTGAGCTCAGACAGTGAGTCAATCAAAAAAAGCTTATGCTAGGATGTAAAAAAAAAATTGCAAAAGCGATCTGAAATAAAATAAAGTGGTTTTACTTGTTTCTGGTCTTCCACACAATACTGTTCTCTCTTCTTACTGATAGTAATTACTTCCAATATAGAGGTGTTTTTTTCTATCTTCCACTGCTGGGAGTGTTGTTGCATGTGGCCATGATGCCTTTAAATCTTAAGAGAAATTCTCTCTGAATAAAATGAATGAGAATGGGACCCTCTGCACAGAAACTACTTTAGATGAAAGTGCAAGATTACAACTCTATGGACAGTTGGCTTATTATATCAGGTTTGTGTTTATTGTTTGCCTTAAAGAACAGGGCCGTCTACTTTTAAGCTTTGTATTGATGTAAAAATAACATAGTTGATTCCACTTATCAAAAGTGCAATTCTCTTAACAGCTGGTCCGGCATTTTTTATACTGTGATATTTAGTAAAGAGAAGCTTTAGGGCCTAAATTAATCTAAGTGGAAATGATCTATAGGCAACAGCAAATGTAAAGGCACAGTAAACACTTTTGTTGTTCATTCTTGAAAGATAAAATATTTGCCCAGTCTGAATCTTGAAACAAACTTAATTCTGAGCACGTGCACTGAAAAAAAAAAAAAACCAAAAGAAGAAAACCCCACAGAAGTGGGTAAAAGAAGGCAGGTCACTTCAAACATCTGATGTTCTGTCTTTAGAGTTCTATGGTACCAGTTCCTGCTGTTATGAAGAGGAAGATGAAATAATTTAAGAAAGATTTATAAAAAGTGCAGCCAGTTAGGGGAGAAGAGAGGAAGACCTCGTAAATAATAGCATTTACTTATGGAACCTCCACCTTCTAGAGGCACCTATCACTATCACCCAATTAGACCAACCAACACATTCGTAATCATTGCCACGTATCACACGCACAATCACACACTCACATATATATGTATATATATATATAGCATATTTACCTGCAAAAGAAGCTACTTAAGAATACTCTTAAGATTGTGCACTATTCAATTTTTTGCTGTATTCATTATTAAATGTTTGTGCTCAGTGAAACAATACTACTATCCTCTATTTTCTCCATGTTGTTTCTTTTGAGGAAATTATTTTCTTGAGGTAATCATTTCTGTATCTTCTCCGTCTATTTCTTCCCCCTGAAATCCCAAGTGATGCATATTAGACCTGAAAGGCACATGTTACAGGACTTCATTTAGCTGTGTAATACATTTAGGTTTTATTCCCCATGCAAATTTTTCCTTAGGGTAGAACAGGAAGAGTAGGAATGGCTTCCCTGGGAAGGCACTTCCAATTTTCTATCTTGGTTCAATGCGCAAGAAATATTGACTATAAATGGAGTTCACTGTCCGCAAAGGCATAACGTACAGTTATAATTGTTACCTGGTTTCAGCATTCTCTGACCCCTTCTCAAACTCCTACATAGAGATGAGGAGTATCTCATATAGCATCACCTCTTTAGTTTCCACTTTTGTTTCAAAAGGACATTCCTAGAGTTGCAGCTGCCTGTTACAGTCACCTTAATCACTCAGTGTAGAGAGTTCCCTCCTTGTCACTACACAACAATCAGAGCCCAAATATGAATCACAAGCAGGCTCTTGACAACTTGAACTGGAAATTTTATAGGGTATTCTTTGTCTTCAAAATAAGAATCATAAAGTGACTTACTGAGTAATTATGGCTTGAGAAGAAATGTGTTAAAAGCACAAGCTGTTTAAAAGACACAAACCCTACTTGAATTCACAAATAAGTTATTTACTGTAAATGCTTCTGCTCCAATCCATAAGCATATTAAAAATCAATGTTGCAATATTGAAAATATTTTACCCAAGAGACGGAAATTCCCTGGGACAGCTCAAGGCTGCAGAAGAAATCTTCCATCTAACTAAGGACCATCATAAATCCTTTCACATTTCACTTAGTTGTTCAAGAAACATCTGCTGCTACTGCCACAAGCAGCAAGTATGGGACTGTGTAAACATATGTGCGTCTTGCAAACCCTCCTGTAAAGCACAACTGTGTCTATGGAGTTATGCTGATTATTGTTTCCCCAGTAAATTTGTGTGTATTTGTTTTTCCACAAACACATCCCATATGAAACAACAACTCAGAATCAAATAATTTGCCTTAACATGCTTCTCCCCTAAAGAACAAATTCTGTGGCAGTTGTTAGTTGTGTTGCTTAACAGACCTGTAAAGCAAAAGATGGAGACGGTATACTACGAATTTGAGAACTGAATGCCCTGAGCACACTCCTTTCAAATTAAAACAGGAGCTTAACCCACTGGGCAGTTTGAAGTGCTATGTTACTGGTACCTTTAATTTAGCAAATCTTGTCTAAATAGGAGATATGAGTAAAAAAAAGAGCTGGAGATGCTGTATGTCTACATTCTCTGTTGCACAATGTATTATGAGACAAAAATCTACAAATTTTGTAAGCACAACAAATTTACTGCACAAAATAAAGTATGTACCTGGGGAGGTACCTAGCAGGACTTCATTTTTCAGAGCTGTTTGAAATTAAACTTTTAGCCTCCACATCAGTAATGGCACTGAATATTGAACTACATTCACATGCAATAATTAGCTTTAATAATGGACAAATGTTTCTAAATGTCTGACAGCCTGAATGAAGCAAAAGCCTGGGTGATATTATTTAAAATACCACATACGTAATTTCTTTTTCCTCCTCCACTGACTGAAGTCTGTGAAACCACTATTGTCAAATGATTGTTGGTAACTCCTTCAATTAGTAAAATGAGTTTTTCAGCTATGTTTGGAGTGGCCAGGATCCTGGCAGTGAATGATGAGTCGTACAGATGTTTTATGCATCTGTCTTAATAAACAGCCAAGACAGGGAGATTACAACTTCTAAGGATGCCAAACAGCAATTTTTTTTAGACACTTCCTACACACTTCTAGCAGTTTTACTTCTGATGGCGCAGCTTTTCCATTCTTTTGTGCAATACATTGCAGAAACAAACGTTGGAGCTAGATTGAAGATGGAGAGCAATACCAAAGAGATTAAGTGAAATGAGAAAACGGCTTTAACACTTCCAGAGAACAAAGAGCTGAAGTATTGACTAGATAGGTTACGGACAGATGTCACGGTCCAAGGTAATTACATTTTGCACATCAGCTTTGCGGCTGGATAACAAAGTCCTGGTTATGTTTATGTATCACGACTCCAAGATTTGAAACAAGTAAAAGGATGAAGGAAATCACCAGTGCTGTCATTTTTTCCACTGCCACTAATGCAAGAGAAAAAGAGAGGATGTTTATATGGTGTGACCGACGTAAGACTTCAGCTTTAAAGGAACGTAACCATTCATCCTTGTGCACAGCAAAGAGAAGGATAAGGAAGTGTTTTGTGATGGCTGAGGCAGAGCTTTCATTATCAAACACCGTTTTCCCAGAAACTGAAGTATGGGCACTTTAGAATCAAACAAACAAAAACAAACAAAAGTCTGGGCAAGATACTTTAAGAAACTAAGGTAGCAAATACACATTCACTCAGATTCAAAGAAGCTACAGTGTAAGTGTAACCCTATTTACATCACACACGTAAGAGGACACACAAGTCGTTTGAGAAGCAGTATTTGAATTAGTGGTTGTACCCTTTGTATTCCGAATAGATCCTGAGGCAAAGGTAAGGCAATCTGCTTCTTGATGCCTCTATGAAAGTCAAGAAACCAATTCCTTATGATAAGTAAAGGTTCCATTGCAACTCACTGATCCAAATTCAATTTCAGCAGTCATGACAATTTGTTTTCCCAGAAAGATCTCATTTTGCATTTCCAGTTTTGTCCTAAGCCTTTATTGTAGCAGGTTTGTTTTCTAACAGCTGCTGAATCTCTCTGCAGAAGTGCCTCTATTGATTAGGACATGAGCACAAATGAATTAAGAATAGAAGTGCTGATTTAAAGTGGGAGGCTGTAACTTTATTAACTTTTATCACAAGTGGAGATATTACACTGAAATGTTTTTACTTGGTTCAATATGTTGCTAACAGTGTTTCAAGCCAAATAAACATTACACAGCCTAGGCATTCTGACAGTTACGTCTTTCAACAAGAAAGGAGGAGGCAACTACAGAAGAGCTATCTCAATCACAGAGGATTTAAAATACCTTTTTAGATTATTTTAATAAACCTGTATCTCCTTAATCTTCTCTATTACACTGGACGTAATCTACCTGTGCTAGCTGAAAACTATGACAAAAATACAAATCCAATCTAAATAAGGAATGTACAACTTCTAACATCCCAGTAGGCTGGATCTAAACATCCAGGCTGCTATGGAAAAGACACCTTGGCAATTTAGGTTTCCTAAGCAAATATATTGCCCTCAGTCAGAATGGTTTAACTGCCCTGTTGCCACACTTAACATGAAGAGATTACAGAGATAAGCAGTTCTGCTCTCCCGAACCGGCAGCTGGCCAGTGGTGGGCAGGTATATACGGTCAAGGTGAAATAAAATGGGAAAGGACCTCAACCTTGAACACTCACCTCTGAGCGGCAGCCTCCTCCCTGTCTCTGTGATCACAGGCACTCTCTGTTTGGAGAGGCAAGAAGATTAAAACTGCAGCAGGAACTACACGCTTGCAGTGAGAAAGGTCTAAAGTCTGCCACGTGCTGTTCAAATACACTAAGGCAGCGTCAAAGATTCCAAGAATACATAGCATGAGTTTGTAAGTATTACAGAGTTTATAACATTATTATTAATTGTTCTCTGACACCTGAACATGCCATTTAAAAATACACATATTGCTTCATCCTCTATGCTTCAAATGCAACCAGTGAACTGTGTTTCTACCAGCAAGTAGACTCTTCTGCAGCAAGACACCACTGCTGAGCTATCAGTTATTTATATTTGCATGACAAAGAGTTACTGGCTCTTTGCCTAATGCGTTGGTGTTGGAACATTTGGTCCAAACAGCGCGTCTGCCAGCTAAGAACTGCGCCGAATCTGTCAGAAGGCGTTAGATAAATGTGTCACCCTTGACAGCCTGCATGTGTATAATCTGAACTACAGTAAGTGCAAGTTATTGACCACAATGCAGACTGTACTAGGATTGCACACACCTCCCACGCAGACATAAATAGTGACTGAAGCTATAGACCCATTTCTATTTTCTGACTGAGGGTGCTGTACTGCTGCCCACCACTCCGAATACTATTTCAATTTCATGCAAGCAACAGAAGTGGGCCAAACCAGCCTCTACAGTCAAAAAAAATCACAAACAAAATAAACAGAAAAAAATCCCAACCTCACCACACTCCTATTCCTGGGACTCAATACCTGTTGCATACATTAGGGTATTAAAAACCATAAGCAAGTTCTCCAACCACCATCCTCTTAGACTCTACCACATTCACAGTGTGTCACTACAGAATACCTACTCCCTTAGTCAGTATGTGCAAAGTGAGCAGATCAGGCAATCACATCTTATAACGAACAAAATGAGAACTCCCAGCAGTCACTCTTTTGCGTATCTTTCGCTGATGCCTGACGTACTCCAATTCACTTATTTAGCCTGTGCTGAGATTGCAGTAATAAAGCAGAGGCAGAGCTTGGCAGAGAAGCCCAGGCTGTTCCGTGAAGGCTATTCTCTGCTTCACGGAGGCTCTGACCTGGCTCACTTTGAACGCAGCAGGGGCTACCTTTCAAAGAAAAGAGGAGTAAGCCCAAAGGTACCCACAGTATAGGCAGTATCAGACAAACACTTCTCCAGTGGGATTCCACTGATTTTGAGGAAAACTGGTTGTTGGTGCCTCGCTCAAACACATGGAAGCATTCGTTATAAAGCAAATAGAATGAATTGTAATAATTGAAAACAGCGTGAGCCCTCACTGTTAATTTGGGGAAAGGGATCTTGAAAACTGAACAGTTACCATCTGAAGCAATGATAAAGAACTTACCAGCAATTTATAGAAATACCAACCAAATGTAATAGGCATTTGATTGAACAGCAGATGGAAAGGAACAAAGTTGTCTATGCTTTTGCAGAATTGCTTACCATAAATGAAGCCCACAGGCTATCTACTGAGTGACACCATATTTAGATAATAAATAGATCTTCCCTGGCAAAATTATGACCCAAAAGTCAAAAGTGTAACACAGTTTTTGAAAGCTTAAAGAACTACATACTGTCTATAATTTTTATTTGTCCTGTTCTCTGGAACAGTAAAAAGTACCCGACAAAATGCTAGCTGTCATTATGGACACCCATTCTGACAGTTTTTAACACTTTGTTCCTCAACTTTAAATAACAATTAACTATATTGTGCTCTTTTGTTCATTTTTTTGTTGTTGTTGTTTCCTTTCAGGATGCTGAGCATTTAAGTCAATAAAAAAAAAAGTGATTGTCCTTATCAAAACAGAGCTTGGAGCTTTCTAAAGCATGATTTCTACTTTCATATTGCTCATGATTACTGCAGTCATTAATATACCTCACCACAGTCAATTACTGCAAAACGATGTGTCTGCATACATTTTCCGTTAATCCTCAACATGCTTAAGCATGGGAATTAACCTACTGAACCATACTTAATTATATCCATTGGAAGAAAAGGATAGTTCAGAGACAGTCCTCAAGATCGGATTCACATCTCAGGCAAAAGGCAGTCCTGTGAGAGAACTCTGCTGCGGCCTGAGCAAATTCTAGATGGGTTCATACAGCCACACAACCAAGCGGCTGCTTCTGCAGGAGACAGGCAAAGACAAAGCTCCCCAGGTCGTCAACCACAACAGAGGCTGCTCTGTCAAACAGATGAGCACACAGGTTTTCTCCCAGATCCAGATGTGCCAGATAAAAAAGCTGTTGCCAACTTCCTTAAGACTCTTCCTATTTTCTCCTCCCAAAGCTGCTTTTGTGAATGCCATTCTCAGTTGCTTTCAGTCAGAATGAGCTGGATGGCTTTAGCCAATTTTTAGAGCAAGTCTAAGCTGAATCCAGCTTTTTGACTGAAATGGGTCAGGGAGCTTTCAAAAGAGCAATTGTGCCAGTAGGGGGGAAAACCCTACAGGGGAGAACAGCAGGGAGGAGGGCATCAGTTACAGATGATAATTGCTTCCATAGGCAAAACTAGATGCAGAAGAGGACATCTGCCGCCAGCCTGTGACTGCTTATGAGCTCCTAGTTAAGCACATGCACAGCTGACTGAAGACCGCAATTATCACAGTCTCTCAATGTATCTAGCAGAGCTACAGAGGCGTTTGCCACATGTGTCCTTCCTCTCCCACACCAACACAAACCTCCAGTTACTTCTCACCAAGTCTGTCTGTGTGGAAAACAGACTGCAATGAACCCAAGTCAAAGAACTGTTAAATATTTTACTCATCTTTTCACCCATGTATTAATGATTTTACTTTCCCTACAATTTGAAAGCACTTTTCTGAGAATACCTTGAATTATTTATCTCTCATACAGTTAGGCCAACCTAGAACACGAATAAATATTAGGTAGATACCGAATGTGGAAGTGCTTTGTCTATTTACCATTGTGCTATTTGTACAGAATTCTTGAATAACAAGAAAATACGACTATTAGCAATAAAGCTCATCTTTTTTTGATATTTGAGTTTAAAGGCTGTTTGAAAATGCATCATACTCAGTGTTACGCTAGTAAAATTACACTTTGCCACTAAACTAACACGCATTTCCATTAAACACAGCATTCTCAGCAAGATGTTTTCTCAATAGTGAATACTTTGACTGACGAAGGATTAAATTACTGCTGAGCCATTCGTTATTTATGGCTCTTAACAACTGTTAGGTGTTAAATTTACCTTTTCACATCTCTACTGTGCAAGATATCTGGTCCCACTTCATTAACATCCTGTGTTTTACACCAATGGTGACATTCCAACATACAATGGAATAAACCGAATGCCTTTTTGAATATAATTCTAAGGTGCTTTTGGTGCTTTTTAAATTTATATTTAATGATTTAACACTTTTTTTTCCCCCCAGAATGGATTCAAAGGGATTTTAAGAAGAAAAGCAATGCTTAATTTGGTGTTTTTTCTTTTTGCCACCTGCAATTTGATATGATAAAGACAGGTTTTTCTGGTATTGTCTAATGAAGTGTCTATAGACAGTGCTGTTTCTGTGAGCAGCAATGGCAAACAGTAATGGACATAACACATAAATGCCTTGAGACCGACAAGAAGGAAATCCTTATGCACTATGAATAATTAACTAAAAGGGGCTCTGTATATCTGTGCAATCAAATATAGCATATAATTTAAAAGAAAATGTGTAATTATCACCTGAATTTTCTCTTACACCAAAGGAAATCACTGTACTGTTGCAGCAGAACAGCTGAAAACCATAGAGACTATCAGAGCATCACAGTGTATTTGCCCAGACGGGAAGTACTCAAACATTTTAATAAGGTGCTGTGTAGTAATAACTTCAGTGTGTTCCCAAATCACAGAATTAATTTACAGTCCTTTTATAAAACTAAATGGATTTAATAAAGTCTGATCATAAATTAACACTAACAATTGATGTAAATGGCACTGTTAGTGAAATTTATTTCAGTTATGTTACTGTTTATGGTATTATAAACCATACTTTAAACATATTGCAGGCTGAAGGGCAATCTGTTTATTACGGGAAACAGATTCGAAGGCAGGGAGGTGACCTGTTTGCAGAATTCTCCTAAATCCCAGGACAATTATTAGAGAAGCACTTATATATAATCTTGACAAAGACAGTGGAATGTAGCACTGCAGCACTGTGCTTTGTTGAGAGATCTTTTAATTAAACACATGCAAAGGAAAAGGTTTAGTGAAAAATAAACTGTTCCTAAACAGGTATGATGATCAAAGCTCAACCCACATAAAAGTGGCGGAAGATGGTTGCAGTATTTAATAAGACCTCAAGGAGCCAGGCTGGCCAGAAGAAGCCTCAGAGTCCTATGAAGTGCACATCTGTGTGACCCAATCTATTCAAGTTCACAGTGAGCGTATTCAGGGACTCAATAAAATACGTGTGCAACTATTCAACTCCGTATTACACCACAGCAACTCACTTTGCTATTTCCTCCTTTTTGAAAAATGTCTGCAACTAAACATTTTTAAGCTGACTCTGATTCACTGCTTCAAGATTCAGGGCTACCACTCTTGTAAGTCAAAGAACTGGATAAAACTGACTGGAAGTCCAGAAAAACCTCAGAATAGTCAGTTCATTTTAGTTTGATGGTATTTCATTCCATTAGTTAGTTGAAGTGGGATCTACTTTTCAGATGTTAAACAAAGAGGTGGACAATCAATCAAAACCATATGATCAATTTGCCTGAAAGTACATAATTCTGTTTGAGGAGGAGCTAGCTCTCCACCAGATACAAGTGAAGTTGGTGCACAAACTGCCTCAGGTGGAAACTGGTATTTCACTAAGACCTTTGGAAAATTACTCAAAAAATAACAGAAGAGTTTATTCTTCCAAATGTATTTATAAGATGACACACAAAACTACTAAAACGTAGTAAAGAACAAGAAACCTTGGGAAGACAATTTCTCAGAAAATGGAGATCCTCATGTTCATGTTTGAATCAGGTGACTTAGAGGAGTCTAGAGAGGACATCCATCTGCAGTCAGTATTTCCTCCTATTTCAACCAGTTCTAAGTGGTTTGTCCATCAATACGTACAATTTAGGGCCTCATACTCCAAAGTTTCCATATCACTGCTTCTTTAAATCCTACTGGGAACACACTCCCAATTTTCAAATGTGTAAAATCTTAATTGGAAACACCAAATGTGTCTAATTCTCATCCTGGTAGACAAAAGACCATGCAAATTCAAAATCAGATATACGCACCAGAAATAAGATTGAACTGGAATTTACATGCTTTAATCCACAAGAGTAACGCTCAAAATGCTCATCTATTCCCTCCAGACACATACATTTTCACCAGTAGTATTTCAGGTGTTACAGACATGCTTTTCTGCACATGCCCACAAGGATCACAGTCTTATCCGAGCTGAGCAGGTTGGTATCATCTCACACAGACTCCCTGCAGAATCTTCAACGTAGATGCTCTCCTGCTACGTTCCCCAAAGGGAACATTTGGGAAGGTATGACAGCATAAAACACAGCACCAGATGCTACTTTCTTTCAAAAACACAGCTTGGAGTAGAACGAGCCCGTGTTCTCCATTTATCCATGAGCTGGTGAGACCAGACCTAAGCTAGAAAAAGCGTGACCTTCTGTTTGGTCTCTTCCTCGGCACCATTTGTCTTCACCACTGAACTAGAGAAAAGAGGTTTCCTCTCTCCTTCTGGAAAAAAGAGATGGGGATTGGGCTTGTTTTTTCTGGATCTGCTAGTGGAATCAGCAATATATCAGACTCCAGGCTGGCACAAGTGGCCGTGTAGCTGGAAGCAGAACTGCTCTATGAAAGTGGGGGTTACACCACTATCTTTTCTTTTGGAAGACACAGTGTTATGGAACAGAGAGAGCACAGCTGGTTTTGAAAAAAAATTTGGAAAACGACACAAAGAGCCTTTTTGGGATGCGAATCTCAGGCAAGTAATGAACATCTCAGAGAGCTACGACATAACCTGAAAAGGAGTGATATTTCTGTTACTGATTATATCAAATGTACAATATTAAGTCTTTTTCTATTCATCCCTTAAGTTTTTGATAGCAGCTTTCCAGGTTTCTTCTTTATCCAAGTACCCTGTGAATATTCTAGTTTCAAACCCAATTAATCAATTCAGCAATTATGAATAATGCTGACTATATTTATAATGTATGGAGTCTTCAATACAAAATCAGATAAAAGATATACAAAGGCACAATAATTAGTTTTGCTACCTGTTTTTCTCTGAGGAAAGAATTTATCAAGCTAAGGTAAAAAACAGTGCTCTGTTTTTAAAAAAAAACAAACTTACTATTATTCTCTAAAAGCTATTGGTTTGGCATGTTTTCAAAGAATATGAAAATAGGAAATAATATTCTTAATGAAAAGATCGAAACAGCCTAAGGTATTTGACCTTTCACAAAGCTCACTATAAATAGCTTCCAATACTGTGACTTACACTCTGCAACTGCAACAGATTGATAAGGAACAATGGTAACGCTAAGGGAGGAAAACAGATTATGAAACACTATCCACTATTTCAGATACTACGATGTAAAACATTCCTGTTAATACACTGTGAATACCAAAGTGGCTGAACTCAGTCACGTGATGAACTACTTGAAAATCAGGGTATCAGAAATGCACCAGGATAAACAAGGAGGAAAAATGACTCTTATTTCTGTAAACACAAGTTCCATTTATTCTGAAATAACCTATTTCTTTTAATAATTCCCTAAATAACCTGTGATTCTGCGTTACGTGATGTTAGGCAGTATCTTAAGTAACACACCTCTCAGCCCAACCAGAGACAAGGTGGTTTGGCAAGCAGAAATACAATTAAAAAAGAAGATAGGGTGGAATAATGTTTTAAGAAGAGTTGCACTCTCTCAAAACACACTATTCCATATTTCTATGATGCAATCTCTTCCACAGTAAATCCATCTCCAGAATAAATTTATTTCCACTGCTCGGAAAAAACCCACATAATTCACAATTCCACATCAAGTCTAGTAGAGGGAGGGCTTTTATTTGTTAAAGGCAACTATTTTCTCTCCATTGGGTGTAAAACTAATGCAAAAGGCATGCTATAAACACAGGTAAACTGTACTGTTAGTTGAGTTAAGCACTTCCACAGCATTTTAGTATTCATAATATTGCCTCTAAAATTAACACCTCAAAATTTAACAAGTAGGATCTTATCTAATACTTACCTAGTCACCAATGTTATCCTTTTATAGGATTCATTAGACACTGCCAAGACTCGTTTAGTAACCAAAACATCAGATCTATTTAGTATCCTATAAACATTCACCGCAAGCCTCGGGGTATGCAATTTTTAGCCCCATAATTCCATCACAAAATGTCGCCTGTGCAGTTACAATTTCTTTGCACATGAAGATCAGCATCTTAAACACGCAACAGTCCCTGCATATTAATTTCTAGTGAGAGTGACCATTAATGTAAGCAGCATCTGTCCCTGCTAACTATTAAGTGCAGTAAAGCCAGAATTCTTCCTTCTCACAATTCTAAATGCCAATAAACTACCTCAGTCCCAAGTCTGTCAGAATTCATGCACGAGAATATCCCGTTTTACTTCTCTGGGGTACATTCTGCACACAATTCTTGTTACATTTCCTTTGGGAAAAAGGAGAAGTTACTACTTCAAACTGCTCCATCTGAAATATTTCATAATTAACTCAACGTTAATTCTGTGCTACAACACAAACATAATCATGTTATTAAATTAATATTTAATTACAAAATAATCACTGTGCAATATAAGGGGCAAAAACAAATTACAGAATTATTATAGGATAATTAAATATTTATCATTGAAACATATGAGTGACAATTTGTGACCATTATGTCCCGAGAAGGATTCCGTCCATAGCAAAGTGCTGTAAATCACAGTCAATCTGTTTCCTTATCTTTTACACTCAGATTAATATGTCAGGCTTTATCATCTTTTTGTGAGAGTAACCATGGGATTTTATTAACATATATTATCGCACATCACTAAATACACAATTATTAACAAAAAATTATATTATTCACTCAATAGGAGTAATTAAGTTACTTTTTATAACTGTTCATTAGTAACACTGTAATTCAGAATATTTTTTTTTCCTCATGTAGAATTGCAAAAATAAAGGGAAACTAACAGCCTGAAATTTTCTGAGGCATTTAAGGGAGAGAGACAAGAACTCCTCCAGAGTCAGGTAATACCTCACCTAGAATCCCTTGGCTTCAGCCTAACCCACTTTTTATATTCAAAATTTACAGTGAAAAACAACACCACAGAAATACTCATAGCTTCACTGAAAGACTAATTCTCTCTCCCTTAGCCACAGAGACCAGCCTCAGGTACAAACATTTCCATATGCAGAATACTTCTTTCAACCTAAAAATCTAGGCTCAAAGTTCAGCAGTGCTGGAACACTCTGCACCACATGATGGGAATGAACATTAAAGTTTTCTCCGAGAAACTACTTCTTTAGGAAACGGAGACAAAAGCAGACAGTGAGAAAGCAAGCATGTTACTTCACTGATAAAAAAAACTTCCCTTGAAACTTTCCCTGTATGATCACCTGAAGGAAAGTGATGATCCTTACAGTATGACATCCAAATGTTAACCATTAGCAGTATCTTCATTCTACGTATGGTAGGAAAATAAAAATGCTCTAGAAGAACAGATGCTAAATTTACCATAAGTCTAATGCATGATCCAAGGGATAAAGCTGGAAGCATTTATACTGCCACTGATCTACACCTGGCAGCTGATGCTGCCTTTTTTTCCTGCAAGGACAGATAGCACCAGTGGTGGCACCGCAGAGAAAAGATGCCACTAGACTGCTCTATTCTCTGTGCACACTGAAACCTAGTGGCAAAGGCAGACACTGACAGTGAATTTCTGCTGTTAGGAAATGATGTCGCAGACTCATGCAAACCTTTGCTTTGCTTATTCTACCCTTCTTTGATCAGCACCAAATCTAACTTACCTGAGAAACTGTGGAAAATTATTTCGTCCCTACAGAATGGCAAAAAGTTAATTCTCTCAGAGCATTTAAGTTTTCAAATTGAGAATCTTTGCATTCCTGTAAGGTATTTTACTGTGAGGACTGTAAATGAGCACAAGCAAGCTCAGGAGAAAGAAAAATCATACTTGGGAAAGGTAACCTTCCACAAAGAATTCTCCACAGCAGGTTATATCAACAGGATCTAATGCAACTTCCTAGGAAGATCAGTTGCTAAGTAATTGCTGAAGGAGCTAATTGCTAAACAACAAAAAGACAGCACATGGTACTGAAGAGGTCTGAAGTTCCTGATACAGTTGGCCTGCTTGTTACTTAAATGAACGAACTAGACAGGAAACTTCAGGCCAGTAAGGAGGACAAAGAGGTGAAAAACTATCTTCTTGAAATGGAATGGAAGAGAATTATGTAAATCAGGAAATGAAAATCGAGTCTGGGCTAACTGCGAATCATGGACGCTCTCAATGGGATCAATCGATTTCAGTGTGCTGGATTTGGTATTTGCTCCACACATGAATATTCAAAAATTTCAAGGCAATGAAATTCTGAACTGAAACAATTTTTCTGTGGAGATTCTTAGAAAGAAATAAAACACCCCTAGTTTAGTCAGGTTTAAGCATTGCCAGACAGCAGTAAGCGTAAGCCAGTTAGCCACTCCACTACAAATTCAAACCTTATAATTAATTAATTAGTAGGACTGACAAAACAAATAAACCAAGTAACAGGTTGCAAATATACATTTGAAATAATATCAAAAGTAACTAAAACTTCCCTGGCACAACCTCTGCTTAGCCATTTAACAAATTAGTTGTGCTAAGAAAGAAATACCTGGTGCAGAGAAAGGAAACTTTAAAAACTTTGCAATCTGAAAAATAACAGATGGACAAAGATAAAAACCAGACCTCTCATTTGGTAAGCCAACCATCTATAGCGTTTTATTAAAAGTGTGAACTTCTCAACCAGAAATGTTAATTATTTTCCTGAGAGCTTAAATGCTGTTGTGGTATCAGATAACCAAAAAAGTAAGGTCTGTGCACATTTATTACTGTCCATGGTGGCACAAAATTGATTACAAAGTCCAATACTGATAGACTTTTTACTATTCACTATATATATGCATACCTGTATGACAACCCCAAATTATTAGTAAACTGGTTTTGAGGGGTTTATTTTGGGGGAGTTTGGTGTACTCTAGTTTTGGTGTTGTTTGTTTGTTTGTTTGACTCTTAACCCCAATCTTGTTCTCACAAATGCACTACAGGACAGGAGAGGTGGTCTTGATGGGCGTGACACGAAAAGCGTCCTGCTATTTCCATTATTAAGAAGATCATTTTCACTGACACTGCAAAGAAAACAGTGATTAATGTGTTTGGAAGGAGAGGTTGAATATTTTATTTGACAAATAGACAAAAGCAGTGGACAACTTATCAGCTGCAAAGAAGTCTTTGTGTCTGAAATAGAATTTTCCTCCATCTGGCATTTGTAACAGATTTAAGACCTCCTCTGTAAAACACATATTTTCGGGGAAGTCATTCTGCAAAGAATTTGAATTTAAAAGACTCTATTTGAAAAACTTTGCTATTGAGAAGGAAAAATTTAAGGACAATGCCACACTAACAGAAGTTGAGTGATAAATGATCTAATTAACAGTGGATTTATTGAGAGATTTTTGGAAAGGAAAAAAAAAAGGAACTAACAAAGCTACATTACACGAAAGCTGTCTGTGGTTATACGAAGACAGTGAAATAGGCATATGAAAACAAGCAGTACCCACTATGGTCATTAAAACAATTAAAAATAGATGATGGTTAACAACCATTTAACTTCAGAGACTTTTTTTTGGTTACAGTGATTGTGTTTAACCAGGGCAAAGGAGAAGGGAAGGATGTATCTGTATGATGCAGGATTTCAGAGGACAGAACGATCTCGCTCCCGATCTCAATCTCACAGTCACGACCTCGCTCTGCCCTTACAGACATATACTTAAACACGTGATTCACTGTAAATCCACATTACCTGGTTGAGTCAAACAGGATTAGTCATTTATTCAGATACAGTCTCCAAGCACCAACAGGGCACTAAACATCTTTTACTTATGCCAGCACAAACTCTTAGAGAATCCTGCTTTGCATCAGCATGAGACAGGAATGCAGAATTTAACACCTATTACAAACTGGCTCTTCCTTTAGCTGTTACCAAATAACAAGGTATTATTTGTTGCTTCCTAGGTATCTTGGCGATTAATGGAGTTTAAGAAGGGCACCTTCACTAATAATATGTGCCTCACATTGATCATGTTTCCAGCAATCATTAGTATTCATTAGCAGCAGTCAACTTCTTAATTCCTTTTTGCTTAAGTCCAAATTATTGTAAGTTATTTACAACGCCCTGTAGGAAAGAACAAGGCTCTCACAAATCTTAATGGCTTATTCCCAGATCTTCATATACCAGCACTTTTGGGAAATACACGCACACTGCAGAAATATCCCAGCTGCTACGCCACAGAATTAACTGCACATAAAACTCCCCGCACAGAGTAAGCAGAAGATAAGCTTGCGTCCGAAATACAAGATTGAGGAAGGCAAAATATCCTCCTCTTTCCCATCTCACCCTCTCCTGTACGTTCAGCTCTGTAGCCTTCTCCTTCCCCGGGCCGGCTGATGGAACCTCTTTGGAGTCCGGGTATTTTCTCACAGAATCACTTTATCGTACAACTTATCGATATAATTTTACGGGCAAGCTCCCCAGCCACTCTCCCAAGCTTCGCCCAACATGCCTAGCAATTTAAAATACACAAAACCGCCCTGTCATTCTGCCGGTTTAGTTGTTCTCCCCCAGCGGCGGGGGCGCTGCAGGGCGGGCTCTGTGAGGAGGGGCCCTGAGGCGCCGCCCTGGGGCGGGCTCAGCCGNAAATATACATTTGAAATAATATCAAAAGTAACTAAAACTTCCCTGGCACAACCTCTGCTTAGCCATTTAACAAATTAGTTGTGCTAAGAAAGAAATACCTGGTGCAGAGAAAGGAAACTTTAAAAACTTTGCAATCTGAAAAATAACAGATGGACAAAGATAAAAACCAGACCTCTCATTTGGTAAGCCAACCATCTATAGCGTTTTATTAAAAGTGTGAACTTCTCAACCAGAAATGTTAATTATTTTCCTGAGAGCTTAAATGCTGTTGTGGTATCAGATAACCAAAAAAGTAAGGTCTGTGCACATTTATTACTGTCCATGGTGGCACAAAATTGATTACAAAGTCCAATACTGATAGACTTTTTACTATTCACTATATATATGCATACCTGTATGACAACCCCAAATTATTAGTAAACTGGTTTTGAGGGGTTTATTTTGGGGGAGTTTGGTGTACTCTAGTTTTGGTGTTGTTTGTTTGTTTGTTTGACTCTTAACCCCAATCTTGTTCTCACAAATGCACTACAGGACAGGAGAGGTGGTCTTGATGGGCGTGACACGAAAAGCGTCCTGCTATTTCCATTATTAAGAAGATCATTTTCACTGACACTGCAAAGAAAACAGTGATTAATGTGTTTGGAAGGAGAGGTTGAATATTTTATTTGACAAATAGACAAAAGCAGTGGACAACTTATCAGCTGCAAAGAAGTCTTTGTGTCTGAAATAGAATTTTCCTCCATCTGGCATTTGTAACAGATTTAAGACCTCCTCTGTAAAACACATATTTTCGGGGAAGTCATTCTGCAAAGAATTTGAATTTAAAAGACTCTATTTGAAAAACTTTGCTATTGAGAAGGAAAAATTTAAGGACAATGCCACACTAACAGAAGTTGAGTGATAAATGATCTAATTAACAGTGGATTTATTGAGAGATTTTTGGAAAGGAAAAAAAAAAGGAACTAACAAAGCTACATTACACGAAAGCTGTCTGTGGTTATACGAAGACAGTGAAATAGGCATATGAAAACAAGCAGTACCCACTATGGTCATTAAAACAATTAAAAATAGATGATGGTTAACAACCATTTAACTTCAGAGACTTTTTTTTTTTGTTACAGTGATTGTGTTTAACCAGGGCAAAGGAGAAGGGAAGGATGTATCTGTATGATGCAGGATTTCAGAGGACAGCACGATCTCGCTCCCGATCTCAATCTCACAGTCACGACCTCGCTCTGCCCTTACAGACATATACTTAAACACGTGATTCACTGTAAATCCACATTACCTGGTTGAGTCAAACAGGATTAGTCATTTATTCAGATACAGTCTCCAAGCACCAACAGGGCACTAAACATCTTTTACTTATGCCAGCACAAACTCTTAGAGAATCCTGCTTTGCATCAGCATGAGACAGGAATGCAGAATTTAACACCTATTACAAACTGGCTCTTCCTTTAGCTGTTACCAAATAACAAGGTATTATTTGTTGCTTCCTAGGTATCTTGGCGATTAATGGAGTTTAAGAAGGGCACCTTCACTAATAATATGTGCCTCACATTGATCATGTTTCCAGCAATCATTAGTATTCATTAGCAGCAGTCAACTTCTTAATTCCTTTTTGCTTAAGTCCAAATTATTGTAAGTTATTTACAACGCCCTGTAGGAAAGAACAAGGCTCTCACAAATCTTAATGGCTTATTCCCAGATCTTCATATACCAGCACTTTTGGGAAATACACGCACACTGCAGAAATATCCCAGCTGCTACGCCACAGAATTAACTGCACATAAAACTCCCCGCACAGAGTAAGCAAAAGATAAGCTTGCGTCCGAAATACAAGATTGAGGAAGGCAAAATATCCTCCTCTTTCCCATCTCACCCTCTCCTGTACATTCAGCTCTGTAGCCTTCTTCCCCGGGCCGGCTGAGGGAACCTCTTTGGAGTCCGGGTATTTTCTCACAGAATCACTTTATCGTACAACTTATCGATATAATTTTACGGGCAAGCTCCCCAGACACTCTCCCAAGCTTCGCCCAACATGCCTAGCAATTTAAAATACACAAAACCGCCCTGTCATTCTGCCGGTTTAGTTGTTCTCCCCCAGCGGCGGGGGCGCTGCAGGGCGGGCTCTGTGAGGAGGGGCCCTGAGGCGCCGCCCTGGGGCGGGCTCAGCCGGTTCCGGCCGGTTCCGGCCGGTTCCAGCCTGTTCCAGGCGGTTCCACAAGCGCCAGGGCCGAGGCGCCGGCGCCATTTTAAGCAATGGCGGAGGGGGAAGGAGGAAAGAGCCAGTGGAAACCCGGGTGGGAGAGGGGTGAGGAAGGGCTCCGGGCAAACAAATACAAAAGTGAGGAAAAGCTTCGTTGCAACAGCTGAGGACGAGCCCCAGCTCCCTTTCTGAAGGGAGATTGCACAAGTCCTTGTCTGTATAAACACACACATGCTCAAAATGACTTGCAAAAAATGTCTGAACGAATCCTTTTCACCTGAGCACTAGCACCATCGTGTACGTCATGCAGGAATGGTAAATCCTCTCACTGCTGTAAGTTTACATTAAAAACCAAGCATTGCTAGACAGGTAAATAAGAACGTGTAAGTTTACCTCACTAACAAAGCTTTACCTCTTTCTGCCAGTGAGGAAGGCAATGCCACTGGATTTCAGAGGCTTCTTATCCACAATGATACGCTATTTTTTAAAAACCTACCTGGGGACATTGCTAACGGGACATCCCAATCAGGTTCTCCCACTTCACATTCTCTGTATAAAGAATTATTTGGAATACTAAATATAGTATTCCAAATAATACCACATGTCAATACCACAATATCACAATACCACAAATAATAACCACATGTCCTCCTTATCATTTGTGTCTTTTCATTAAAACATTCCAATGCTACAATACAAACAATCAGAGTTATAAGATTTATGAATGCATATCCCATCTGGCACTGGTTGCCACACTCTGCAGCTCCTAACTGCAAGTATATGAGTAAATCTGAAATTATAATTCCTTCAAAGCCCATCAGGATGACATAAATTTGCTAAAATCTGTAACACTGTAAGAAATACACTAGAAAATACAGTGATGCAGTGTATATGTACTTCATAACAGGAGTTCAAATATAGGAAAACAAGTTAAGTCTATGATAATTTTTGCACTGAGGGATATAAATAAAATATAATACGATAAACACAGAGGCTGTCTTTCGGAGAGTTAGCTTCTAATCCCAATATTGAATTACAATGAAACCGAAATACAGCGGTTCAGAACTAAAGAACACAAATGTAGAGGAAAAGCACAGACCTCAGCTCAGAAGTCTGCTGGAGAAACAGTTGTGTGGGTTTGCACTCACCGCGTCCAGGAGAGACTGCTTCTCTCTTCCTCTGGTGAACTTGCCACATAGTACGAGAACTAAAATAAAACCACTGTCAAAGTTTTACTAAGTCACTGTGCCAACACATGTTCTTTAGCCATTTGCAGTCTTGCTCTTCTTGTGCCTAATGGTGCTTTCTCTTTTATATTGGAACCTGCCCCGCCAGCCCTAGGCCCACCCACAGAAATGGGGGGCCACGATGCACTCCTCTAGCTGAGGAGGTTATCATCTCAGACTTCTCCAAATGAATGACCACGGAGGTGTCTGCCATTCACAGGGTTAACTACGGATTCACCTGGGTGCATCGCCATGGGGCCTTCAGCCAAGGACAAAGCAGCCCTTCAGCCTTCAGGAAGGCTTCTCTTCACGGAAGGCAGTGAGACGCAGTAAATAACCTGACCTCGCCAAATGGTTAAGCAGCTAAGATGTTCATTTTCCACCAGATTTCTCTGGTGCAATAGCAAAGAAACAGCTAAATAAATAATAAAGTGTATTTTAGAGAAAGGCTTGAAAAATTAATGGAAATCTGAGTGATCAAGCCTGGAAAAGCCTGATGTGAAGCTAGCTGCCTAGTTTTGATCAAATCAAAATAGTCAGGGAACTGATTCTCACACCAATGCAGACATCTCTGGGAATACTTTTATAGTGACACTGCTTCAGCACACTTTATTAAACTTGTTAAGATACATTATAATCATATCTGACAAATGAGTAAGTTTGGATCCATTCCAGAATGAATCTACATATCACTATAGTTAATTTACATGCTGACTTAAAAATACGAAATTATGCAGTAGAAGTAATTGCCTCCTGGAAAGGTAAAGTATAAAAGCAAAATAATAAATCAACCAATAAAATAATTTGCTTTCCATATGAAACAACTCTTAAACTCCTCTCAATCTTGGCAATATAAAACAGTTCACAATGAAGGAAAAGAGCAATCCCACTTCACCGGGTTCCAAAACCTGGACCTAATTAAGGGACGTGAGCAGAAAAGTTTAATCTCACTACTACTAAAATATACAAAATAAAAGCAATGACTATTTGTTGCTGATATTCAGGGAACTCTAGGTAACACTGAATACTGACACTGCATTATATTCTTTCTTTGACATCTGGCTTTTTCTGGCTCAAACTTTCGGCATTGCCTAGACATTTCCTACACTGGGTCTCTCTCTGTCTCTCCCTCTCACTCTCTCATTGAGCTTTTCCTTTTCTTTGTGATACTTTCATCCTGATCAGCTCAGCCACTTCTGACACTGGCACTGTGAGAGAAGAATTTTGCACATGTAAAGAGTTTCCAGACTTTTTTGTTTTGAAGCCTGTTAGCATTTCCACACTTCCCACACATGTAAGCAGGCACTCAAAGATTAACAAGCAGAAGAATCTGTCCTCAGTGACTGAACTGGAGCCTCTCACAGCTCAAACGGTTGGATTTTGCTGACCAAACTTCACAAGCATTGTATCCCTGTAGGAAAGTGGGTATTAAATACTATTTGTAACTACACAGTGCAAGTCCCACTGCCATAGACTGAGTAAGCACGTCCTGTTCTTTGGTCGTAAGGGTGGAGAAGGGTTTTAATGATAATTGCTGCTAGAAGCTGCAATAAGGTATTTGTATAAAAAGCAGAGATCTTTTGTCTCCTCACCACTCTGCTGGCATTTGAGCACCACTGAATCACAAGCTAAAGAAAGAAAAAGAAAAGCAACAGTCTGAAACGGCAGAGAAAGTGCCAAAAAGCTGACTTGTCAGAAGAAGAGGAAGCTGATGGTCAGGACGAAAACAGGATTAGTTAGTATTTATAGAGGATAAAGTGCTGATGCTTGGGAGGGCAGAACCAACAAGGAGCTGATTAAGGCGGCTTAGGTTTTATAGTCAGTACATTCTTGCTGGGGAACAGAGCATAATCATAACATACGTGCAAGAAGGGACTAAATGCCAACAATCTGTTATTTCTTAACTTTTAAAGATACGTATAATTTTGTTTCACATTTATTTTGTGTATGTTTGGTGGAATACATGCATGCTGAGAGCAGGTGCAGAAATGAAATTTCAGTTTTGGGGAAATTTATATTTTCAAGAAAAATAAGACTGAATGAGGAAAATAAGCCAAAGCTTGAAAGTGTGTACTTACTGCCAAACTATGGCATTTCTAGAATGAAATACCCACTCCAGGGTACCAGCCTACTTGCTAAACTGATCAGTGGTCACACTAGAGCAGGACATTCAGCAGCTCTAGATGGATACGGATGAAATATCCAGCAGTTCCATGGCCATTCACCTCTGACTGGCACAACGGATTTTTCTTCTGACTATGGATCTTAATTTCAGTCTGCACCTGCCACATCTTCTATCACAGCTCATTAGGGAGATCCACAGTCAGGAAATCTGGAGACCAGATGCCAAGCAAGTTGGCCAGCCTAGAGATCTAGTCTAGAAGCCATGGCTTATGAAAGCACATGGCAAGTGATCCCAAATCCATGACCCGGAGAAGCCTTGGGGGCTTGGCAATCCATCTGCATTCATCTAGAGCCAGATGAGCAATTTAAAAGAAAATGAAGTTTCATTACGAGTTCATAAAAAATGAAACCACTTATGTGAAATACTTCCAATCAGACAATTTGGCAAATTCAACAATTGAAAAAGTCCCAAAATACAAGATCTATGACTAGTACAACCATCTGGTAAATAAATGCAAGAAAAAAAATATCTAATTTTCATGTTGTTCTCCTCCTTCACTAGGTCATATCCTCATAAATTCCTGAAAACTGTATCAAAAGAATATAAACATCAGTTCCCTCCTATGGGAAAACACTCTCTATTATAAAGGCAGCATTTACTACAATTTCTAGTTTGCTCCCATGCTACACAATGCATATACAGCATGTTACTGTAAGGTATGTAGCATCCTTTAAAATCAAACAAAAAGTACATGTTTATTGAGAGGAAAATGTGAACCTCTAACAATGCGCAGTTGTTGGAGGTGAGAGAGAAAATCATAATATGTATTTCACTCTGGGACTTAGGAGTAAATGCCTCAAATAGAATGTACTTTCTGGATGATGAACACACAGAGCAAAGCCACACAGAGAAACTAATGACACCAGAATATAATTACAACCGATCCAAAGACTGCTCTCCAAAAGCAAACATTTTTTAGAACTGCTTTGGGATCTACATGGCAATTTAAGGTGGCTTCTTTAATGATAGAACTCTTACAACAATGGGAAAAGCTCTATGCCATAAACTTGAAAAATGCTTACTTCTCCTTTCCCATATAACACACAAGCATTTTGATTACCACTCTACACTAAAAGGATGTTTCAATTTAAAGCTCTTCAATAGGCTGCCAGGAACGCTCTGCTCAATGATAAGTCTATTGTACAAGACAAGTGAGGAGAACATTACCTTTCTAAGTGGCCAGAAAAGTATGTTATTTACAGCCAAGTGACAAAACAAAAAGAAATGTGGAAAATGTCAAAGAGAATCCAAGACCACAAACATTAACAAATAGTTGGAAAAAAACGCACTTTCCCCCCCATCTCCACCAGTCTTTATATGGTTTGAGGTTTAAAAATGATACAAAGTCTTATAAGGGAAGAATCAAAGCAAAAATATCTCAAGATGATGTCTAGTGAAGCAATCACCGAAAGTGGTATTTCAGGAGAATGCAGAGGAGGATGGTTAAAGTTCACCTGCAATAAATTTGATGCCTATCAATGATAAAGGTGTGTAGTAACACTGACTAAGGATACTTTGTGGTGTGTTACATCTGTTGGTATGTGAATGGACTGTCATGTGCAGCTCCACGAGCATTTACACACCATGAACCCACTGGTACAGCTCACACCACTGGAGTGCTACGAGGAATATGGACTCTGGAGGAAGGTTGTGAGGGGAAGGTAAGAAAAAGGGTCAAAGAGCAGCTTTGACACACACAGCTTTGCTGCAGAACTGATGACAAGCTGGTTTAGAGCTTATGGGTAGGGACCAGAGAACAGCAATCATGGGTGACATCACGGGTGACATCATGGTGGGTGTCTAGTACAGATGTCCCAATTAAGAAGACAAGGGTAGACAAACCTGCAAAGAACTGGAGGAGTTTGCTTAAGTCTTAACCACTTCAGCAGGGTGGGACTGGATCAGGTGACCTCTGGATGGGCCTTCCAAAAAAAATCCTTCCATGTTTTTTATAGTTAAATTGAAGATATTTTGGCCAAATACAGGGATCTTTATAGTATCAAGGCCAATTTTGAAACCAAAAATAAGAACACACGTGCGTGAACAAGTCTTGCTTTAATCTTTCTTCCTAATAGTGTATGTGAACTATGATAAATGCGAAATACAGATACAATGCATTTGAGATAGAGAATATAAACAAAGATAGTACAGCTGTTAATAAAAATATGTTTCTTGGTACAAAAATTGAAATGAAAACACACTGTTTTAAAAACTCTTTTCTTTCCTTTGTTAAATATGTTGTGCAGTGCTTGCTATTTCATTTATAAAAATCTACCACTGGCAACAGATTACAGGCCAATTACTGTATAGAAAAAAACCCTCTTTCATAAATATTTTGTGAAATACTGGTCTCCAATTTTTCGTCATGGTTCTCTAATGCAAAAATCTAAGCACTAGCTGAAGGCACGTAAAATTCATCTCTGTTATTCCAATACCTCCATTGTAAATTGGATCAGACTTCAAGAATGGTAACAGAGGATTGACTAATCTCTCAACACAAGTCATGAAATGAATTTGTAGGAATGCCTTACCTCACTTTCTCTAGACTTATGGTGGTTAAATTCCCAGAAAGACTGAGGAGAGGTAGAATTTTATCCATGACCTGGAAAAAAAAAAAAAAAGTGACCTAAGTTGTTTGGTGCACATTTACAAATAGGTTACCCATAGGAAATCCATGTCAGTCTATCAGGAACCTATCTAAGTTTTTTAAGAGTTTGTCTGCAGTGTCTGTATTGCTTACACCTGAGTGCAGAGCTTTGGCTTGGGGAGCCATCTGACCCAGTCACTGTGGGCACAGTAACACACACCCTTAGCTCTCCCAAGGAAGACAGCAAATAACAAATGCTACTTCTGAGGTGGCCCTGACTTTGGCAGGAAGATGTAAGACTGACAACTGCCAATTATTTCATCTTTTGTGCACATTTCCCTCTGGGACACAGGCAGTATCCACCGCAGAGCATTAGTAAGCTCCAAATGTCTTTGTTGTTTTGATGCTTATACTGCACAAGGAATTTAATTACAGGGTGGTTTTTTTTTTGAGTGATTTACATTTGTAAAGCATCAAGTAGACAAGAGAGATGGCAAATAAAAGAAAAATAAATGTTAATGTTGATAACAAGAAAGTAGACATGATTCATAACCTTTATAACAAATGAATATTACCCATTTTGTTTAAAAATTGCAATACTCGGCAAATAAACATCTGTCTTCGTAAAGCCACCAGAACAATGTCTCACAGGAGTATTCTGGGAGTTTACCGTGGTCTCAGTCAAGCATGGCACGTAAGCATGACATCAGCTTTAGGAAACTGTACAACCCTGCTGACTTCAAAAAGATACAAGAAAAAACAGAACGCCTGCTTTAGCTGACCACTGTGACATTAGTCACTTGTTGAGAAACTTTTTCAGGCATAGATATATCTAAGCACAGCATTCTTCTCAGTCCCACTGTAAGGAAGACTGTTGTGAAGTAAAAATTTGCATTTTGGAAAGCCCCATAATCACAACACTGTTATTAAAAATCTGCTTTTTTATTTTATTGTGCTGCCTTGTGACAGTAACATCATTCTAGAAAAAATAAAAATAAAGGGAGTTCCTGAGGAATCCAATGAAAATGATTGGAAAGAGATTTTTAAATCACAGCACACCTTTTTTTCTTTTCAAAGCAGTCCATAGCTCACAAGACAGGAATGGGCGGTGTTCTGCACAGATTTCTAATGACAACTTCCATTTTACCAGTCAGGAAACAGTTCATAAACTACTATCAAAGAAATAAAAGTACAGTTGGATTTTAAAGCCAAAAGGCCTTTAGCTCAAGTTTTGAATTTACTATTGCATTCAGCCGCACGTACCAGCACGCTTGGTTTGCTGTACAACCACACCCTCTCTTCAGGAGAAAGCAAATGCTAAATAAACAACTCCAGATATTCTATGCTTCTTCATAAGACTGGCTGACTGAGGTAAGAAGTTCCAAAAATATCCAGTATAGATGGAGAGAAACAAGTGGCATAAAACGAAGCCCTGCTAGATTAACTGTTAGCAAAATGCTTAGATTTTGATAGCCTGGTGTCTCAAGCATAGCTTCAGGCACTTGCCTAGCGCCAGTATACACTTACGTGCTCTTCAGAATAAAGGCCTATAGTATCTATTTTCAGATGATGCCCATTTTAAATAAACACAGCAGTAAAAGGGTCTCTCCCTAAATCCATCAAACAATTGCTTGTCTAGAGCTTTTTGCAATAGTTTTCCATGTGAATTGCAATGTGCACAGTATCGCTGATGAGAAGCGTCGGCACAGCAGGAACTCCATAATAAGCCGCAGAGACAGTAAGCTATTGCAGCAATTCACCACCGAGACAAAGAATTCTAGCCATGAAGTCATCTGTCTACACAAATCTAGGAAAAGCAGAGAAAATGACATCTTCACTGAGGCAAATAATGTTCCAAACATACCAAACCATGTAAATCATTCCAGGAGAGCACATGTTCATCTTCATGAAGAGACTACGCGCTGACAGGTAGATCATTCACAGCACTGGAGACATGTTAAAAGTTATCTTCTCTTTTACTAGAGTTTCCAACACTGTGCTTATTTCATATGGATGAGTTTGAGACAGTAAAATAATCTAGCAACAATAACTGCTGCCATGGACTCTCCTTGTTTTACATACTCAGCATAGATACTTTTTTCATATTGAATAGACTAAGACTTGCAGAAAGGGCTTTTGATACTAACCCACTGGGGAGATGAAGTCCCACGTCAGTCAGGTCCAAAGCAATTCTCACTAAGAAAGAGTTAACCCACACATTCAGAGATGATCACTGAAACAAACTAACATCATTCAGAAAAGAGATCTTTAAGTCCCTGTGGCCGGCTCTCTGGAAAAAGATTTACCCAACAATGAGGAAAATAACTGTAGAATGAACACACGCTATTTCTGACAGTAAAGGAACTGTGAAACCTTTAATGCAGTTATTAGAGAGCACACTAAAGTCGCAAAGTAATGCTTCAAGTAATTTTTAACAGAACATAATTAAATTGGGAAATTCATTTCCACAAGACATGGTGGAACAGAAGAGTATTTCAAAAAAGTATGAGCTGTATTCCTAGACGATTCTCCAGCAGTCCCAATCAAGTGCAACAAATGCTTTTTGATGGAATTTCCAACATCCTAAATCCCTGCCACTGTCTGCCAGAAGCTCGGAGAATAAACAGGCAGGATCACTCTCCAACATTTCTAAGACCTTTTTCCACAAACATGTAATTAAAAATCTGCAGCTCCAGGTGTTAAAAACAAGATACTATGTATGACAACTCTTCCACTCATATGATCTTCAGAATCCAGAAGGACAACACAGAGTGCACCATGTTAAAGGGGTTTTCTTGACATAGGTGAATTAATTATCTAATCAACTGAAGCTTAAAAGCAGAAGTGCTGAAGGAGAGAAGGATTAACAGAATCTACCCTCTTCAATGACGGTTGTGTTTTCGAGCTATGTATAACAACATTAGTTTCTAACAAGGGCAGACAATATGACTAATTGATAAGATGCAGGCATTTTTATGAAGTCATTTCTCAAAATAGCACAGAACACTAACAAACTAAACTTCTCAAAATCCTGTGTAAAACAATGAGCTACCTATTTTGTATCCTGGAAAAAAAGTTTGTGCCTTACATTTCTAACCTTTTAATACTGCAGCACATGACAGCCAAGACATCTGAAGCCATAAAACACCCCCAAAGCACCAAATTATAGGATGCTGAGATTAGTTTTTTCTCTTCACTGACCCAGTGGAAAGCTTGGTGAGAACCCTTCTGAATACAGTTCACAGGAATTGATTTATTAAGTCTTCTTTTTCTGAGGAACTATAGGAACTAGAATAAAAAGACAGAGCTTCATTTACATTTAACATCATGCAACAGCTATTGCAAAGAAAGCCTGTACAATTCCTAAAAATACCCAACATTCCATGTAAAAATTACATGCTGTGTTCAAGCAAAAAAGAAGATAGAGCAGAACTGTCTAGAAACATCACGGTTTCACACAGTCTCCTCCAAATATTCACAAAATCCTATGCTAGTTTAACCATCTATACAGTCATTTTATGAGCAACAGCCACACTATGGAACAATACAGAGGAGAACACTATCCTTCCACTGGATTGCCCTTGAAAGTGAAGGGATGCAAAGGTGTACAGTTACCCACCCTATTGGTTACACTTTCATGAAACCTGAAGGGTTAGCATCTATTAAGATTCTAGTAGGAGTTCAGTGTTCAAAAATCATTTGGCTGTGGAAATCCGAACACAGATCTCTGCCATGAATTACTTCTCCTTTACAACATTAGAAATAAAATATAATCATTTGAGCTGTATTTAAATTACAAGAGTGCCAGAAAAAGGAGGCCTGAATGCCTAAAGAAGTGAAGCACCAATGTAGTCCTTTTGATCCTGGGATCACAAGCTCCCTGAAAACACTTTCAGCTACTTTATCAGTTGCAAATGCCTCTGTAACTGAAATGTTGCTTTAAAGAAAATACAAAACCACAAACTAACTCATCCTGCACCAACAGCAGCTCTGAGTCAACATGGTCAAAACTGCCAGTTCCAGGAAATTTCCATGTCATTTCCTCAAAAAAATATGGTCTTGATACTAATTAATCTATGTTTGTGATGATTAGATACATGAAAAATCATAAGTAGATAGTTTGAATTAAAACTATAAATTACTACTAATGACATATGTCCTGAGTATCTCCTACTCCAAACAGCTATTATATCTTAAATTGATATTTAAAGATAAGAATTCTATTTTCTGTAGTTTTCTATCAACTCTTTAGCAGAGTTCCCACTAGTACTTTAACGCACACTTGCTTTAAAAGCAGTGTTTTAAGGCTTCAAATATTTACTCATTAATTGTCAATCTTTTCTGTTTCCTATTCCGTCTTCTCATAAACCACTCACCTTGGCGATCCCTAAGGAATCCCTCTTTTCCTTAAGGAATACCTGTAAGATGGGTAGATCTAATTGGGGAACGTTCTTCTCTCAAAAAGATGAAAATAAAAACCTCAAACCCCAAACCAGAACGCCAACCCAAACAAAGACAATCCCCAACAAAAAAAAGGAACCACAAATAAACAAAAATACCATCAAGACACACTCTTGCCCTGCAGCACCTTTCAGGTAATTATTGTAAAATACTTGAGATAATTAGTACTTCTAAGGCATGTCCACCGTTACTAAGCAGACAGACCTGAGAGATCAGACCTACAACAACATTCTCGTCTCTAGAAAACACAAGAACATCAAGTTCCTTGAGTTTCAAGTAGGAAACGGGATGCTCCTTTGGAGCGCTTCAAAAAAAAGGAATAAATCAAAGATCTTACTCTACTCTGTCTGTAGAAAGCAAGCACCTTTAAATTTTTCAGGATCGTAGTGAAGAACACAGTGAAGAAATGCATACCCTGTAAACAACACCAAGGAGACTGAAATTTGCTGACAAAAAAAAGAGGTAAATCCATATGTGGTATAGTTCAGTCACCACAAAATTTGTGAACCAACTTTTGTATTGATTGAAAACAAAAAGCTCCAGTTCTTTGTCTAAGAGTGGTACGCTTGAAAAAAAAAATTAATGACCCAACTCCTCACAAGCAACAGAAAGATTTAATTAAAAATTATGTATGGCATTTTACGTTCTAATTAAATGCTTGGGACGTTCTGGATTGCACAAGGTGCAACCACTTGCAAATGATACTTATAACATAAATTGCTTGTTAATGTTTGGTCACTTGTTTCTCCAAACCCAAATGTGTAAGTACTTGAAAAGGCTGTGAAGTAAAAAATTAACAAAATTTTTTTAAAAATTAAAAACATCAGTAAGAAGCTCCTTCATTCTCTTTTCTCTAAGATTTGAAGTGAGAAAGTGAAGAGTCATTAAATATGTCCTGTCCTTGGCTGGTATGCAAAACTTTACATCAATGGACATTCAGTCGGCAAAATGAATATAAATTCATAGAAAAGATCTGCAGCGTAGATAAGAGAGCTGCAGTGAGGAGCGGAGGTGGTAATTTAGCCTCGAGGATAACAGAGAAAAGAAAATACATGTCAAGCTCAGGACAGATGTTAGAAAGCTTATCAGGAGATTAAGCTGGTGAAACGGCCTGAAACACCTTCCTGCATCTTGTAAGATGCTCGGCAAGATGCATCGACGCCACGGGAAAGGCAAAGTTTTCTTTTGTTGTTTCCATTTCCTACATGTTCCTTAACCTCTCCTGAGTCTGTGCTGCTGCTTCCCAATGAAGAAGCCTCCTCTCAAAGCCCATCAGCCGGCTCTCCATCTCCCCGGCTGCGTTAATTTTATCTTCCTCTTAGGGGCTGCACTACTGTAACAACAGCTATAGGCTTCCCTCTCACCAGTGATGAATGAGACTAGTCTGGACTGTTACTTTCTTTTCTGCAAGAATTCCACAAAATATTGGAAGGTACAGGCATACTGTACGATGTCAAACCGAAGGGAGCAAGAGCACAAAAGCTCACAAGACAGTAAGAACCCAGAGAGTCTGCAGCTCCTTCTCTAGCAGCCCATTGCTGCAGCTCCAAAAACCACAGTACTACAATGAGTTTTCTTCTCTCCCCCATTTTCTACATTGAATGTCAAATTTGGGCTTTCACATCAACACTGGACTTTCAGACACCATGTCAATCACAGAAGAATACAGAAGAATACCTTTGATTACCTGCGTAATTCTGAAATTAATTGTCATTTGTACTTTATTGAACTTTCATCAACCAATTTAATTTTTCTAACACTTCACAGGGTTAAGTGCTGTGTTACCATACCAGATGTGTCCAGGTGTTTACTTTAAAAGAAACCCAACCAACCAACAAGACAAGCCACAAAATCCAGGGGCTTCCTAATCACCATATTCAAAAAGCTTTTGTTTTCTGTGTGGAAGTGCTCTGTCATCTAGTCCAAGGGCATCTAAAGGTCTCCCTGATGTCCAGGATAAAGACCATGGCCAAAAACTGCCAGTGCTCTTAAGATTTCTGTACCAATTTCAACTACATGTGTGACAGAACCTTTGTGGTTCCTCTCCCAGGAAACAGGCACAATCCCAAATCTCACTACACTTTGCTCCAAGTGCAAAGAATACACCTTTATTGGAACGAAACACTCTAACTTCAATAAGAGACAAATAAAATAACTAATAAAAGCTAGAACAAAATAACTCATGCCAAACAAAACAAATCATTTCACAAATGTGTTTAGTGTTAGTTAGGTTACATTCGTTAAAAAAGCAAAATTTATGCCTTCGCTCATACTTCTAAAGAAGAAAATATATCTTAGATTGTTTAACTGCCTTCTTGGAACAAGACAGCAACTGTATTGTGAAATAAAACAGTTCCTGTATAAGCCAGAAGGGCACTCCACATTCTAAGATTTGAGCTCTGCTTAATAATAGATATTTTCTATTCAACTGTTTGTTGAAAACTCAAGTTCTAGATACCAAAGAACTCAGGTTTGAATTAAAACAGAATCCCTGGAGAATTTAATAGCATACTTCCCATAGTTTAAAGGTTCTGAACAAGTCAGCTTTTATCAGCAATAATTGAAGTTGCCAAATTCAAGAATAGAACTGATGTGGCTACACACTGTGAACCCATTTAGTGACAGCATAAATACACTACACTGCAATTAGTTACCTAACTGTTCTTACAAAAACCCCACCTGTGCAGCGCACTGCCACCTCTGCAGAAATGCCGAGGAAGGGCTTAGGTTGTACGTTATTTCTAAAGTTATCAAAATTAACTGCTTCAGTTTGCCCATCTGTACTTGGAACTAATTGATTCATAACCTTTTGTAACCGAACAAAGATACCTACAATGTCCTCAAGTAAAACAATGTGCTACTGAAAGATCATGCTTCAAAATCTACTACAGTAACATCAGTCGAAATTTCAGATTTTCAGATGCTTTGACTTGTGGAAAAACACTGTGAGGGACTATCTAAAGAATTCTTTAAAAGTAAGTTTTGTTCCCATCATGTACATGATGTTGCTGCCTTAAGCTATTTTAGAGCTATTTGCATTTAGTGAACATGTTTTACTTCAAAGAGCTGAGGTTTACAAGAAGTCTCCCCCTCGGTGCAACTTCCCAGCTGCAAAAGGTGGAGAAAAATTACTGACTACCAAAGAGAAGAAAAACAAAACATGTTTCCATAGAAAACTCTCAAAAAAGGCTATGAATATAGTTTTTACTTCTGACTTACATTTTTTATATACTACCTGACGTAAGCTTCAATCTAGCTGTTTGGCTGCCCATAAAGCTCAAAACATGCACACAGGACACGTGTACATACACACACAGCGGACACGTGTACATACACACACAACCCAAGAAACGTGCACCTTTTCTGCTGCTTCAGGAATCTATCCATAATCACAAAGCAGTTTATTGCTTTACATGTAGCAGTATTGCTCTAAACATCAACCTTTACCAGTCAAAACTTGTAGAAGACATAAAGGATTATATTGGGGGGCGTAAAGAATATTATACCAGCAATTTTCATTCACCCAAATTCTTGCAATGCAGCAAATAATGTGTATCAAGGAAACCTATGAGGAAAAAAGAATATTGGGGTACTTCTTCCCTTGATTTTTAATGTATAAAGATGAAGTTCCATCATTATGCAAATTATTTAATACTTCAGTTGTTGCATTTTACAAATTTAGATGCCCAAATTTACCAACGTAACTAGTTTATAGTGCACAAATTCAGAGCATTTTATGTAGTATCTTCTTTGCCTGGTCCTTTACATCTCTCACTTGCACAGGTCTCAAATTATGATTTGGTCACTTGGCCAGTTTGAAGACCGATAGTTATTCCTGTTACAAGGACAATTAGAAGAAGTTGAAAGAGTTACTTCTTGGACAGACTCACTTTATCTTTTAAAACTAGATTCCTCTCAAAGAGCAGGAAACAAATGATGAGACACAGCATCTTTGTTCATCTCTCCAACCCTCTCCTCCATCATCTCCTGATGCTAAACCTCTCCCCTCCTAAGCTTTACTTTGGACCACATTTCATGAGATTGTTTAGGTGGAGGCTGAGGTTTCACACCAGTCTCCTTCACTAAGGATTCCCAGACTCTTGTACTTGGCTTTCACAAGCATGAAAATATTCAAAAGAAAAAGAGAATTTCTAAAGGTGCTGACATCCTTGTGCCTTTCCTTGACCTAAAGATTTGCTGCAGTTTCACCTCTGTTTCTGTGATGCACCTCAAATACTCCAGACTCTGAAGTCAATGGCCAGCGATTACACTCAGTCCCCAACAGAACTACTAGGTACGGTGAGGCTCATGCACTGGAGAGCTTGAAGCTACCAAAATCAACTTCAGGGGTGACTCAAGAACTGCTCGTATACATGCAGACTGCATATGCAACAGCTATGTAGCCCAGGTTCCTGGACACGAGGAAGCTGAACAGAGTTCCAAAACAGCTGTCTGGCTGTTGCACAAAAGATCAAATACTGCATGTAAAGAAAGATATAAAGAAAAGATTTTAACAAGTAAATTCCTTGTTGAAATGGAATGAAAATTAGTCATCTCTGTGCTCACCTATGGCAAATAAGTCTGGGTATCAGTAGAGCTTCTGCTAACACCTTTTATCAGTGCAAATCAGTATTTTAAAAGTAAGTATGTGGACTGAAGAATTTTGGAGGCAAAGAACACATTCCTTAATTTTTACAGTATGAGTAATGCCAAAATTTAATATGGCTTCAGGTAATATTAGAAACCTACATCTAAAACAATTGGCCCCTCTAGTCCACTGCCCCTGCTGTATGTGTTTTCACCTGCTGGATCACTGGAGTAGTTTGCTGCAATCACTACACGGAGAGAAGGCAGGCTCAATTATTTGGAAGAAACTTTACGTAAAATTTCAGAATGGCACCACATATATACTCTATATATACTCATACTGCCATGTAGAGGTTGACATAGGGTTGAAATGCTGTAAATACACACTACAGCCTGGAAAAACAACTGCAGGACAAGCCCTATGTGCACTTGCTTTTATTTAATTATCCCGGCTAGGGGTAAAGCATTCAACTATCAGAAACCTCTCCTATAACAAACAATGATGGGAAATGCGGACTTGGTGCAGAAATGTAAAATAATTCATACTGATTAATTATGAACAGAGTTAAAAAGCTTTGCTATAAAAATAGTAAAAAAATTCCACTTCAATTTCCATCATTTTCAGCTCCAAAGACCAAACACTGTTTTTAAAAAGATTAAAAAAAAAGAAATCTTAAGCCGTTTCTCAACCTTTCAAACACAGTACATGTAAAGTAACATTTTTCAGAACTCTCCATTGGAAATGGCTTTTGAAATAGAAATAGACATATATTCAAAAAGCCGCGTCTTTGTAGAATTTTTGGAACCCAAGATGATTTTTTTTAAAAAAAGGAAAAAAATAAAACAGGCAGAAAATACTTGTAACTCCACAGTACTCATTTGTACTGAAAAGTAACAAAGTGAAACTCTTCACACATTTGTGGGACGTTTCTCATATGCATTTGCATATATACATGTTTTCCTACACAAACAATCTCAAATATTGTTTATAAATTCAGTTGGAGAATGGCATTACAGTGTACCAACTACAATGTTATCTACACATGATTTGCCCATATTTATGACTCTGGTTTAGCTCATAAAGGAACAGATGGTTTCCATGTGCTCCCAATCAAGTACTCTCAACTGCTTATTTGATCATCTGCACTAGGTTTTTGATTTAAATAACTGAGCTTTAGCATTCTGTACTTCTTAAATTTGACCTGCTTCTTGCAGCTCTTTTGACTTGTGGCAATTGCTGTTGGCTGATGGCCAGCAGCCTTTTCCTCAGACTTTGAGAATAGTTAATTTAGTAGCGAATTAAAACCAGACACTCAGTATTCCTCAGGATAACAGAGTCTAAATTCTGTTCTCCAAATAATCCCTATAGATGCATGCAAGCACAATTAATAATTCAACCATTAACCAAAAATGAAAGATTTGCTTAATCTCATTTAACACTGTACAGTCTTATGACGCATAAATGAGTGCCTTTAGTCTACTGTTTATGTAATTTTTAAAGAGCAAATTCATTTAAAATACAAATAATTTACATAATTTACACAGAGACAAATATAATTTAAAATCTACCTTCTGTTTCTCTTGTCTATTTGTTTTAAAACCAAGATTTGGTGTAAAAGCATTTTATTATGCTCTACATCTTATGTTATTTAATTGAAGAAAAAACATAGAATCATAGAACAGTTCAGGTTGAAAGACACCGTAAAAATCATCTAGTTCCCATCCCCCTGCTCTATGCAGGGACATTTCCCACCAGACCAGGTTGCTCAAAGCCCCATCCAACCCAGCCTTGAACACCTCCAGGGATGGGGCAACCTGTTCCAGTGCCTCACTGTTCTCGTGCAGCAAAGAAATTCTTTCCAGTGTCTAATCAAAATCTCCCACTTTCAGTTTGAAGCCATTACCCCTCAGCCTAGTAATCCATGCCCTTGTAAAACATCCCTCTCCAGCTTTGTTGTGGGCCCCCTTAAGACACCGGACGCACGTCACGTACTTCTTTATCATTCATTGTGAAGCAGTAGCACGCACTTTTATTTTGGCTTTACTTTGCTACTACCACTGAAGTTGGATGCTTTAACAAGGTAACATAAATTCTCTTGCTTACCAAATGCAAGGACATCAGCATGCTGGTATTGTCTGACGACTGACTGATGGAAACACGTACTTTTAATTACCTGAAACACAATTTGGCATATGCTACCTTTTGGGAAAGGTTTCCTTTAAATAAAAGGGTTATACTTCAGGGTAATCTTTAGCGTAGAGCATGGTTAAGTTAAACATTATAGTCAATCTGAAAAATATAAAGAGCAAGCATGCAAGGTAGAGCACATGAGAGAAAGAACAACAAAAAAAAAAAGAAAATGTAAAAAAAAAAAAAGAAAAATGTACAAAAAAGAAAATGTATTAATATAAATCTTAGTTCTTTATAAATATGTATTGAAGGGTCTTCTGCAAATGAATAGACACGTACATGCACTAATGGATGCTGACCTAATAATGGAACCCTAAACTAAAAGACTAGATTTTAGTTCTTTTTTAAGTTTCCTAATTTGGTCTGTAAAGCTGAGGCCTAAAGAAATGCTTATTTTATCTTATTTTACATTAGATTACTCACTGGCTATATAGTGTTCTAATATCTAAAACCTCTGATAGATAAGTCAGGTCAGTTAACTTCACAGAATAGAATGAAAACTACTAAGTTGGTTTTCTTCTTTTGTGTGTGTGCAGCGAAACAAAAAAAATACAGTTAAGGATAAGCAGGACCATTGAGTTAGTCTGTTACTCCCATCCTCCCAGTTATAATAGTTGAGAATTTGCCTACGTATGCCAGCAAAATACCCTCAGAGTCAAGCAAAGAAAGTAAAAAAAATTAAGAGTTTTTAAGTAATTCTTAATGTAGAAATGATGCCTGACTGACACTGCAAAATTTGAGAGTGGCAGAGAAGGAGAGAGAAAGAAACACAGTGAGAAACAATGGGCTCAGACAAAAGATGGATACATGCAAACACCACATGGTCTGGGTTGTAGGTGGTCAAAGAGCAGGAGTTTCTACATGAGGAAGAAGGGCAATAATAAAAAGGGCAGTAACACCAGTGCTGCCAAACACAACAGCACAATCGGGGAGGAGGAGGAGGATTCCATATGCCAGAAGGATGTAGAGCCAGATTTTCAAAGATACTTCAGTACCTAACAAATGTTACCAAGCACTTAGCTGCAAGACACATCAACAGTTGATTACTCTTCATTGATTAAGGAGCTCTACAGTAGTTAAGTCTAAATTCTGCAGGGATCTAACTGGCTATTTTCAGTTGTAAACATTTTTCAGCTGATTTCCACCTAACCTCATTGACTATCTACAGGTTTTGGCAATATTCATCTAGTGCTGACCCTCAAGTTTTCCTAAAGGTTGCAATATTAAGGTTTAGGAATGCCTACTCAGAAGGTATCTTACTGGTTTGTAAAATACTAAAAACCTCATATAGCATGTGTTGATAAATCTTTGCAGTCGTTCCAGTTTCACCTGCCCCAAGTCTCAAGTTTATTATTTGTGTTTTATTTTCTCTGAATGGAAAAAAGACAATGAGAGGAATAATTATTTAAAACAACTGGGGTAAAGCACTTAAATGAGCTGAGGCAAATCCGTGCTCCAACTTACTTAGAGCGGGATGCTGAATATATTATCCCAAGCCCTAATTCTCGGGCTAGAGAACATTGTAGGGATGCTCTTATTCCAAGTTTTCCTATTTCAGTTATTTCAGACCGTAAAATAATAAACTAGTTAAAACACGGAAGTCACAGAGGAGACATCCTCTAGTGGTGAAATACTCTACAATGGTCAAATGGAAAGAACGGCCCTCCGCAGCACACAAAATCAATACTGTACATAAACGTCCTTGATTTCAAGTATGCTAGATAAATTGGCACCAGCACCAAATGGAAATTTAAGTATAAAGGACTTAGGAGACCTTAGGTTGTGAGAGTTTTTAGATGTATCCACTGTGGAGGAACGCAGAAGATTGGAAGACAAAGTAGGCCACCAATTTCACTCATCCCTTAAGAAATGAGGAGCTGAAAGTACCATATCTACTTTCCTATCTCTCCAGACAGTGGTAGGAGGCAGGACTTCAGTCTGTTCCTAGAGGCTTTGGAAAGAGCATGTAGCTCAAAATTCTGGCCAGGGGCCAGGCAGATCTTCTAAACTGGCAAACCTTCACTGCTCTTGAAGACCAGGGAATAAAGATCAGATAGAGAGTATCAGTTAACACCTTAAAGTCAACAGTGTCAATTCAACAAAGACCAAAACAAGCTGAAGAGCAGAGGAGAGAAGTTTGAGGGAAGGTAAGTAACAGAAAGAACGTTGCATAAAAATAGAGGGTAAAGAGTACAGCTGCTTGCTGGAGAAACAAAAGGGGATTGGAAATCTTTTGGGGTTTATTTTCCAAGTTAATTAAAATACGTTGGTTATGTAAGAAATTCCTGTTAACTTCAAATGTATATGCTCAAAGTGCTCTGCAAAACCAAACCTGGCAATATGGAAAAAATAAACACCTTGATCATTACCAGAAGGAATTTGTGTATTCGATGTAACTTAATTTCATAAATGCTTAATCATAATTAAACTCACTGGATGGCTTTTTAAAAGTAGTTAGTTGTTCAGATGATTGGCAGTTTCCCTTGCTGTTGATAACACCTAATGATACATTGCAGGATGGGAAGCTACATTAAGAAATCCAAAAATACCTTCTCTGTACCCACCACATTAGATAATTCTAAGTTTTTCTTTCCACAGACATTTTATTGGTACTTACCACCTGTAAGACATCCGCTGATGGATGTCAAAGGCTCTCTAAGGATGCTTTTCACATCGTTCATTCAAAGGTTTCTTCAAAAGGTTTCTGGGTACTGGTTGTTGGCTTTTCACCCCAACTCTGTACCTGCAACCAACCCAATCAGCAAGATTCAAGATGCCAGTCAAATTACTTTAGAATTTCATTGATTTATATCCACCTCTAAATAAGAAACAGAATTACTACATAAAGCACTTAAACCCAAGTCTTGGATTATGATAAAGTCTCGGTACGTGAAAACGTCTCTCTACTTCTGCTACAGAAATAACATCTGCAGAGATACTGAAGAGGCCAAAAGCAGAAGAGAAAAATGGGGTAAGCCTCCTGTAAGAGCACTCAGTGTACATACATTAAATTCAAAATCTGATTCACGCAGCCACCACTCACACCTCTGATAGCGCCATCGCAGACTTGTACACCCGAAGTAGGGATAAAGAGCTCAACTTTCAAACATGGTTTTTTTTTTTCTTCTCTTAACAATATTTATGCCTTGATCCTATAACATCAAGCCCATATACTTAACTTGGAGCAAACAAGAAAATCCTTACTTTCACATCATCCTTACCGATGTGCTCTATGCATCTCTTTTTTATTAATTTTAAATAGAGGCCTTTGATGCAACATAATTATTCCTATTTCGTCTGACAAAGTAATCACAAATATCATAATTAATTCTTAACAGATGAAAAAGATAATATAATATTTCACCTAGATTTCTACTTCCATTTTTCCCTTCTGGTCTGCAGCATCACTGCTCAGGTTCCCCTCACAAACAAAAGGAAAAAATAAAAAAAATGTGAAGCTGATTACCAACATTTGCTATTTCTCTTGCAAGGCTATCACTAATTCCAGTGAGAAATTTGCTTTAAGTTATCCATAATTTAGTATTTTTAGTCTGCACAAGTACCAACATAGCATCAGAATGAAATAGTTCCTGACTAAAAGTTCTAAGCCTTACTTTTTCCTGAATTTTAAAGAAATGCCCAATTTCTATGAAGACTGAGTTTCCATGTGCTGACAGAACCTTCAGTAAACACTCTTAGTGCTAAGCACTAAAAATTCAGGCTACTTGTAGTTCTCAAAAAAACATATGTAGAAGGCAGACTTTGAACCCTTTTTCCTGTAAAGAAAATTCCTCCAGAAGTACATCGCTTTACACATTAAAAATTCAGTCAGAAGAATAAACATGAAAGTTCTTCATGAAGGGCACTTCAGGCACTCGACTTGGATGGTTACAGTACACAGGCTGACTGGCCTGTAGTTCCCTGGGTCCTTCTCCTGTTTTTCCTTCCTGTCCTTTCAGAAACAGCCTTCAGGCACCTCTGCCAATCTCCACAATTGCTCCAAGGTTATTAAGAACAGCCTTAAAGACATCAGTCAGCAGCCTTCCTCTGCAGGTGTGCAGGTACCCCATCAGGGCCCATTCACTTCGGTATGTCCAGCTGCTTAAGCATTCCCTAACTCGACCCCCTTCCATCACAGGGAAGACTTCCTTGCTCCAGACTTTCCCAATGGTCTCCAGGTCTTTGACATCTGAAGACCAGTCTTGCAAGTAAAGACTGAGATGCAGAAGGTATTCAGCCTCTTCCACATCCTGTGGCCCCAGGGACCCTGCCCCAGTCCAGCAGCAGGTCCACATTTTCCCTACTCTTCCTCTTGCTGCTTAAGTATTTATAGAAGCCCTTCTCGTTATCTTTGACAACCCTCACCAGATTTGACTTCAGGTGGGCTTTGGCTTTCCTACCCCCACCTCAGCACACTCAGCCAGCTTCTCCATGTTCCTCCCAGGAATACCTGTCTTTGCTTTTGAATTATGTGTATTCTTTTATCAGGTTTCAGTTTTGCCAGGAGCAATTTGTCCATCCTCCTGACTGGGCTTGCTCCTCAACCAGGTAGGCTGCTTTTTAGCTTGGAGGATTTGATCTTGAATATCAACCAGCTTTCTTGCAACCTCCTTGCCACTAGGGCCCTAGCCCTTTCTACTATGGCCCCATCCAGGCTCCTTTGGAGCAGGTTCCTGGAGAGGCCAAAGCCTGTTCTACTGAACAGGACTCTGGGTTTCTTATCTTCACCAAGGAGGTGATTCTGCAAGTGTGGGAGTCCCCAGTGCATCTCCTTCCCCCCAGCCACCCTCCATGCTTAACATCCAAGGACTATAAGGGTAGCAAATAATCTGTATCAATGACACTTCAAAGTAAGATCTGAACCACCTAAACTGTAATTACTTTCTCACTGAAGCCAGGTTTACAGTAAACTTTGACAAGACCGACATCGCACCCCTCTTCAAAGGAGGTCTCTTTGGTACCTAACAAAACTACCTGATGGTTGCTTTTCTTGGACATTAGAATGAAAACAATAATCATTTTTTTTACTAAGAGCTAAAATTAGCATAACAACTACATCACTGGTTGTCCTTTCAGTCACTTCTGAAGAGGCAGACTTTATGCTTACCTGTGCTTGTAAAAACTGAAAACATGAAAAAACTAATCTGGAATCTACATGCAGACAGTCCATTAGCTGCTACCACACACAATGATTTAAGGGCAACATCTGTCTCAGAAATTAAAGATCTTGGTGACTAGGGCAATCTCGAAGGCCATGCACGATGAAGGAATGTAGTAGGATGAAGGAGCAGTCACTAACTTGGCAGCGCTGGGTTAACAGTTGGACTCAAAGATTTTAAGGGTGTTTTCTAACCTACATAATTCTACAATGCTATAATTATACAGAACCCCTACTATCTATATGCTTCCCCCTAAGCACGTTACGCTGCCTACTCTTAAAGGCAAGATTTTCAGAACAGGCTGATGTTTGCCCTACCCATGCAAGAAATCCTTAAGTTCAGACAATAAATGAAAGTGACTCTGCTATTTCATACACATGTACAAAGCGGTGTCCTTGATGCCCCTGAGCTAAGCTCGTGCTATGCAGTATTAAAAAAAGCCCAGCTGATCTATAATATGACATCAGTTTTCCTACTGTGATTTTTTTAACGATGCCGTAAGAAGTGTCGCACCTTGTTCTGAAAATAAACGAAGTGTTTTGCTTTTTCTGTAACCTCTGACAGCACAAAGTAAAATGATTCATTAAATGACTACTTTATGGTTATTTATGAGATGCTAACTAGGTGTATGATGTGCTAATTATTAAGAAAGCACACATTTGGAACATCTCCAGGTGTCTTTCCAAATCTTTTTCCCCAGGTGCAGTTGTTTTTCAATTTCTTTCCGTTTGAACGAACATTAGAACATACACAATTTCTTCACTCAGTTTCATTGTTTGATAGACTTTGACATCAGAGCAAATTCAGAGCACCCCATCACCTGCCATTCTGCTTCACCTGGACATTATAGAAATATAGATACCAAAAAATTACTTAAGAAGGAAAACCCCACTGTATCTTTGTAATTAAACCAGACAAGATACAAGACTAAGAGGCTGCTAACATCTGAAGCCTCTGTAGGAACAGGAAATAATTTAAAGGCTTCCAGGAGCAAAAGGTTAAAAAATCTTCCCAAATTCACCCAGTTGAACTTAGGAAAAAGTTCCTTTCCTAATGTCAGTCATATGGAGGGGTGGATTTTTGGAGCAGAAGAATGAGCCGAGTTGAGCTGCAGGGGCACAGCAGGCGCCGCGGTGAGCAAAGGGAGACTGAGGAGGGAAACGTGTCCAAGTTAAATGACTTACGAGTCTTACTATGCTGGAACGCACCATTTGAGGAGATCAATACACACACACACCCCATTTCATGGACTATTTAATAATCTGATAGTATGACTGTATCAAAGCTAAATGAAAATATATTTTAAAAGGGTTCACTTCTGTGGACATCACTGTCAGTGATTACACTGATGCAGACATGCCTGAAAAGATGTTTAAGTAGGAGTGGAACTCAGAATTAATCAATTTTGACACATGTTAAAGTGCAAAATACATGGATCCGCAGCACAGAACGGGAAATATAAATAGAATAGGAAGTACCATCAGGCAGTGATATTATTTAACCTGGTATACAACCCTTGCTATCTCACCCCCAGCATTTTTCATAGTATTTTAAGATCATTTTCACATTAAATTGGATGTTTACACATAGCACGATCATATCTTTCTGCTTCAAACAAGCACTACCTAAAAACTGAATTTCAGGTGACAGCCAACTGAAGGATGGTAAAGAAAGATATTTTTCTGACAAGAAATTTGAAATTAAGACAATGGTAGATAACAGCCGGTAGCACGTGTGTGGCAAGCTGTGGTAGTAACAGATAAGGGGCAAAGCTTTCTGTGCACACCAGAGAATTACTTTAACTTGAATATTAACATTTTCTAACAGAAAGAGTATTTTGAAATTTTAGATTGTAAATAAAAAGTTCATTCACCGTACAGCAATGGAAGAAATGAAAGATTGGGGGAAATAAAGTTCAGAGTGCAGGTAAAATGTTGGTGAAAGCTTGAGTTTGTGAGTTGTAGAAATAAAAAAATATACCTAAAGTATTTTACCAAAGTTAGAACCCATTTTCCCTTTTCTAAGCAGAACACATTTTTTGCTTGATTTACAATAACATTAAGGCAATGTTGAAGACAACAAAGAAGAAATTTTCTAATCCAGAAAATAAAAAAATATCAGCTTGTTGCTGATATAGATCACTGCAGCCTCAAGTTACAGCTCTACTCAAGTGGACAGTATTTCCTGCTCTCTCTCCTGTCCTACCCTGAGGGTATTAATGCAGCTTTCGGTGACTGTGGCACTCTCATTAATAAAATCTGTTCAGCAGCTGTTTGATAAATAAACACTTAATCTAGAAATATCTACACAATCTGGAAAACAGAAGCAGGATACACTTAACAGAAGAAGGGCTCCGAGAAAGTGAAATCTAAATAATTTGAATGATAGGTCAATTTTTTTTCCACTTCACATGATTCATTCAAAATTCAAGATCAAGCTAACATGAAACTTGATTTGAGGCTTCATAATCTCACTATTATTTTGGAAATGACAAAGAAAGTAGCAGATGAATCTGCAGTACAGGCTTAGGATGTCCCGGACCAAAATTTAAAAGTATCCCTTTACCTTCATACCTGATTCCTGTAAATAATTATTTATACAAGTAATTTAATACTAATGGGAAAACCACTAAGGTTTCAGTACGTGAGAATAAGGATCAGATCCCTCATTTAAATGCTCAGAGAGTATCAAAGAACAATTGAACAATTAGCAATCAAGATGAATAACAGAGTAAGTAAAAAATAAAAATCAAAGTGCTAAACTCCTTTCTTTGGAGAGCCTGAATCCCTGGGATGATGACCTTCGGTTGAGTTGACGCTTCTGTTCTGTTTATTCCCACCAGACACAACACCAGTCAATCAGCCAGAGACTGCTCCACGTGTGCAGTGTTGCCAACAGCAGAGATTCACATCCCACGCGTTTTCCCAACAGCATACAGAACCTGTGGTGGGAGTCCTTTGTGTAGCACATTGCAACAGACAAAGAAGGAGATTCATCGACACCAGGAAACACTGTTTCTGCAAGTTTGCTCACCATTCAGTACAGAGAGCAGAGAGTTTCTCAACAGCCCTTGCTTGCTAAGGCCCCCATGCTGATCGTGCCAACTTTCAGCCCACCATATTTTTCCGTAAATGTCGTAGCAAACTCCTTGCCTAATTTCACAGAATGTTAACACTGAAATGACGCAATCCAGATAAGACAGCTCAGGCTTGATGAGTATCTGGCTCCCCAGAGCTACATCTTCATTGACACTTGCAACTCATGCACAGAAACTCAGAGGTTTCTCTCCATAATAATTTTACCTACTATTAGACACCCGAACCACAGCAGTACTTTTTTTAAACAGACCATAGATAAGGAAGTCATGCTAGATTATTTTTTTAACCAAAATAACTATGGCTGCAGCACTTAGTGGGCTGATACAAACCCCAAGTTTCAGTTTCTTCAAAGCCTCCAACAGTCATGTCACAGAATCCATTGCAACTTCCACGACTTGTACTACTCAGCTTTGGAAAGGATTCTTTTAACTCTTGTAAAAGCAGTGAAGTCACAACGGTGTAGGCAAGTAACAAAAAACCTTAACAAAACACTGCAGAGATTAAAAAAAATAAATTCTAAGCATTTTCTAGCCAAAGTGTTTTCAAGTATTCCAGCAAAGAAATGGATTTGGGGTTGTTGGTTTTGGTTGGTTTGTGGGTCTTGGTAGGTTTTGGTTTTCCAAAATGTTTGCTTTGTTGTTCCATGCTTTTTTAGCACTGTTGGAAAAACAAATTTCAGTTGAACTCAAATGTCTAATGAGCATTAAATGTTTGCTGAAAGACATGTCATTAAAAATAAATTCAAATAGAACCTGATCTTAAGCCAGCAAGGATTTCAACACTTGCTTAATATAAAATATAGATATGTTTTTAATGAGGATACTACATGACTCATGCGTGAAATCATTCTGAATCAAGACTGTAGTGATTTCCTAAACAAACAAAGTAAAAAGATTAGAAAAAAGAGCTGGACAATTATAGAGAAACCCATAGAATTTGACAAAATACACTGGGAATTGCATTAGTGAAGCTAAAACAGGAGCTCTAAAAAACTTAGCCATTGTTTTAGAAGGTATTCGTAAGGGGCCAAGGTGGGCAACAATACCAGCAGCCAGAATCCAGATATTGCATCGATTTGGTGCAATACAAGAGAAAGAAGCTTATAGGTGATGCTAAATCTTATTACAATTTTCCTCATTCTACTGGTAATTTTCATTAATATGAAAAATAAAAAGGCACATTACTATGACAGTGACATGATGTGAGCAATTTTATTGAAGTAGAAAGCCAAGAATGATAATATGCAATAATTATTTTATTGATGCACAGGAAATGAATTATTCATAGTTACAAAGTATCTGTGGATAATTCTAATTACCTGCTTTTAAAGTATATGAGATCCACAGAAAATACATTAACAACTTTGATTGAACACCTGCTATCCCGTGGAATATTACAAGCACTGGTTTCCAAACTTTCCTGAAATTGATGTCAATGGTGTTAGGTCTTCCAAGTACGCATTGCTAAAAGATCACTGAGAAGATTGTTCTAGTCTGGTTTGGTGACTCTGAGAACTTGATATAACCAGGAAAACAGTAACAGCTTAAGTTTGTATCTTTTATTTTTAGTTCATAGTTTGTTTTGTGTCTTTTTTTTTTTTTTTTAACTAGTGCAAGGTTATTAATGAAACCAAAGTCTTGTATCTGTGAAGAATGCTCTTGGTGATAAACTTATGGTCTAAATGTTCTCACCTGCATAATTCTTAATGCTAGTGCATAGGGATATATATTGTGGTTCTAGATACCTGCTAATTGATGCATCTGGTCTTCAGTAGTGCAGTTTTGAGTATGTATTTTAGGCAAACTTAAAAATTTTGGATTTCTTAAGTCCAAATTCTGTCATTTTAATCACTTTAATCTGAGCAATGCCATTAGACTAACAAAAAACTAGTATTTCTACTATCGGTTGCTCAAGTAGAAGCTGAGTGTAACAGGGAGGAGAGTAAACCAGTACAAACTTCAGGAAGGTAAAGCACTTCTAATTCTTCCCATCACTTGCCATAAGGGTCTTTTCCAAAAGTATTCTGCACCATCAATCCTGCTGTTACTTATCTTGCTTTTAGAACAGAGAGCAAGCTCACAGACTATTTCGCTATCCTCTAGAAAAAAAAGCCATCTAGAGAACCGGGTACAGAATAAATTTTAACTGAAACCCTACTTCTTCAAAGCAGCGACAGTATTTCTTTAACAAAGAGATCCCCCTTCTGTCCTGTTTTGCAGGACAAAAATATGGACTGTGCAACAGATTTCTGAGAAATACTTCAGAATGTTTTGCTAGTTATCTGGACATAGACTGATCTGACTTAACAGGTAATTACTTGCTGCCTTGGAGTTAATCAAGTTAATTATAGAAATATAAAACATACCTTTCTGTATGACATATTAATTTTTAAGGATTCCTACTCTATATATTCTGCTGAACTACAGAACATTTTCCAAAGGACACCATATAATCTTCCCCGTCCCCCTCCCCACCTATATAACCATTTATTTCCTGGGTATTCCACACTATTCACTACAGGATTCCACGCTAAATAAAATATCTACTCGTAAGTTTTCATAAAAGATGAAATGCACCGGGCTTGTGATATGTTAAGCAATGCAATACTTACTGTTCATACACTGTGTTTGGTCTTTCCTAACCCAAATAATTTTCGTTTTACAAGCAATCATTCCATTGTTAGCTTTATTTTGTCTGACTAAATGTTGACTTTGCTTGTGAAACTACTTATAAATGTGTTTGCTGGGGCAGATGTAATAGCTCAAAATAAAGGAAATGTCAAGAGAAACTAAAGTGTTGGAACTGAAGGTCAGCTAATTCTTCCTCTGTACATTTGTAAGGCTCAATAATTATTTATCCTTTTTCATTTACTTAAATGTTTAATCAAGGAGATGTAACAGAATCATGAAATGAGTAAATACATAACAGTCATTTTGCTACAGACTTAATAAAATCGTAATGGCAGGTTTTGTTGGTTTGAATTATTCCAAATCAATCTGGTATTTGCAACTGCCAATGTCAGTCTTAAAAATTTCCATAGGTCTTCTGCTACTGCTCAAGCATCCTGTCAGCTGTAATGATGCAGGGCACACAAAAGCAGCTTGCTCCCAAACCTTTTTTTTCAGCTAGCTTTAAACTGTATCTCTAAATCCAGTTGCCTTCCATAAAATTCTCATAGTTTGCTTAATCTAAAAATGTAAGAGTTTACTCATTTATGAGCTTCTGAATCAAACAAGTTTCCAAATGTAATAGATGAACATGAGAGAGGAAGCGGCACGTCTGGCAATGACTGCTCAAAGGACGAGGATGGGAGCTGTGCCTGCCCTTCAGCTCACACTCACACCATTTGCTTGCCTTTCAAAAACATCCCCACAGAAGGTAGAAGGTACACTAAATCAAGGTTTTAGTTTCTGCTGTTTCCATCTAACTCATTGACATTTTCATTTGCACAAATCTGCTTATTTATTATTAAAAATGTTGACTTAATTTCTCTGGAAAGCTATACCTTAGTTTCTGCTGATTAAAGCATTTCTGTTCCCATTTTAGCTGCAAAAAACTTCAAAAGTCAGTCCTAGGTCACTTTTTGTCTGTGAATGTAAAGTTACAGCTGAGCTGTAATTGTTCAGAAAACATGAAGCAATTTCAAATGGCAAAGTTCAAAGGAAGTGGTTATGCACTTGTGAAATGACAAAGAAATCCATAGTAAGATAAACACAAATTCATCTATTTATTTAGAAAAATGGATGTTATATATGAATGGTTGCAACCATTCAATTTCTCCAACTATACACTAGTTGGAGAAATAATGAATAGTTATTACAGGACATGCTAACAATTAGCAGACTGATCATATTACACCAGCACATCCTCTAGCAACAGTGAAGCAGGTTGGTTTTCCTGGAACATTCTAGAAATGACAAGACAAGCTCTTATGGGAAAAAAAAAATATCTGTTGGAATTGCAGAACAATTCCTTCTCAGCTTAAATCTTGGAAAAACCCAAATGAGGAAACCATTTACTGTTCAACAAAGCTGAACTGAGAGCTATACTGTTAACATGTTCCTTAAATTAAAAGTTCAAAGAGTGTAAAAGGGAACAACGCAAAGAGACTCTTCTGATGACAGGTTGACATGGAACTTGCCATCACACGGTGACCACACACAAGAAGAAAAAAGGAAAAGAACAATTAAGAAAAAAGGCCGAAGTGCTTTTTGTACCTACTGCCATTTCTGAAGAGTCCAGAGCTGGATATGAGCTCTCTCATATCATGGCACAACTATCGCTTCATTGCTAGCTAAGGCGTGGTATTTTTGGCCGACACCGGACAGAAATTTAATTACGCTTGGAGCAGAAATGTAATTCTCCTATAAAAATGTAGTTATTGTAATTAACCTCCCCCCAACATTCTGGACCTTAAGACAACATGAAAAATCTGATTATCAGAAAATAAATGTATGCATCTAACATATTCTTGATTAATGTCCAAATTCACTCTTAGCATTTAGTTCTATGAGACTGAGTATTATGTATAACCTTGTGCCTTTCCACGCAGCGTGCTCAATTAGTATCAATCGGTAAAAGTCATTCTTCGCATGAAATCCATGTAAGCACCTTTATACATATCATAGCCTGGTGTTCTCCAACATGCAACACATTTTTTAAATTTTTTAAATTGCCAAGTCACCTTTGTACAAACAATATACAAAACATTTTTCTACATGATATACTCACTTTGAAAGATATCTATAGTCACAGCAGGAATTAGATTAATTTCTTTTTAAAAAGCACCACCTTTAGTCTAGAGAAAATTAGCTGCACATTGTTTTCTGAAGATTCGTGTCTGTGTAAAAGGTAGCAAAGAGAGAATGTGATGAAGGAAACAGCAAGGAAGCATCTAATATGGTCTGAACAACCACTGTGAAGGAGCAAAGTCTATAGAGACCTTTTAAGTTAGTTAATCAAAATTGAATTTGAACTACGGGCAAGAACTGCTGCACTCAGGGAACCATAGCTTCATATATGTCCTAAAAACAAACAGTAGTGCAACAAAATGAGAAAACCCCATGCCTCACAGGAGAAATAAAATGCAGAACCCTGAATTTGCCATTCTACTCCAGTGACTATGTGTGACAAAGCATTTGGCACCTAACTAGACTGAAAAACTCCAGAACCATAGCTTCTTTTATGATGAGGTATCATTAGTTTAACTATTTGTATTAAAAAGGTCTCTTATCACCCACCAGTGACTAACACTGCCAGCCAGTAGCTTCTACAGAATGCTTCTGATTAATTGACTGACACCAGATAGGCCCTTCTAGGTAAGATTAATGCTCCTTTCACGATGTCTCACCTCTAGGTAAATAAAATTAGCCAGTGAATCAACACACAGCTGGAGTGGAAAAACCTGTCGACAAAAGAAATTGCTACATTTATGATCAATGTCAAGATTTAGAAAAGATTTTCAAATTCACAGATTTAAATATAACAACAGGAAAACGCCAGTATTTTCTGTGTTTTCCTTGTTATGTTAAAGCATGCAAATCACCTACATGGTAGCACTTCCCTTTCCCCACATGCTCTTCTTTCGTGTGGACTCTCCAAAGTACAAGTTGAAATTAAAATCTTACTCAAAAAAATACAATCCTTAAAAAGCTCCAGCTTTTATTTATGTTATATAAATATAACATACATATGTATAAGTATTATACACATATGCATTTAAATATCTGAAAAGGGAATAGAAGTGCATTTTTCAAAATTGGAAGTATACTTCATTCTGAAGGATGAACGGTTACCTTAATTTTGAGAATTAACTTAGGAATATCCAATTTATATAAGCAGATTTAGAAGCCTTTTATGGAATTGCCTCCCCTGAAGGTTTTCTTGATGGCTGCCTCTTTTGCTAGAAGCATTACCAATTACTGTTTTCTGAAAATATTTGACAGGGTTAATATTATCAAGTGCATAGCAGGTAAAAACATATTATTTTAAATGAAATGAAATTTATTTACATAAAATAAAGAGACAGTCTAAACCCCTTCTTCAAGATCAGCATCAGGGCAGCTGTTGACTGAATGACTACACCATGGCTGCTGCTTTTCAAACTAGGAGTTTCAGTGAAACCAAAAATAGAAAACGTAACTCTAAATACCTGTACACTTCTCCTGTATAATACATGCCTGAGGCTGAACTTCCAGTTTCAGATATTACCTTTTTTAAAAAATATTAAATTATTCCAAAGACTACCACCTCTAAAACAGGGACTAGAGAAAACAGACACATTAAATGGGAAAACAGCAAGAATGTATTTGAAGAAGTGGTGTAAGTGATAGATGTCATCAACCCTCCGGTGTCGGTGCAGCACCTCTCACATCCCCACCTCTCCTGTTTGGCTCCCCGCTACACAAACAGTGGGCATAAAGCTCACGCTGTGGACATCTGTAAACATACCAGCTCCACACAAACCACGCCAGTAAGACATGAGGGTAACTGGGACCACTTAGTGGCCAAAAGAAGCTTTAAGTCATGCATTGGTAGATCATAAGGGTGAAAAGAAAGGTAACAGGGAGAAAATTCCCATTTCCCCCCAAGCAGTTTATGGCACTGCCACCCAAATCACTGGAATCAGAGGTGGCCAAGACTTTCAAAAGTTACTGTAGTTCAGTTCCTATGGCTTTCCCAGCCAGTTTCCAGATAAATATTAATAATACTAGTTAACTTTATGCTCACATCCCGACTCTTGCTTTCACAAATCCTCTCTGGTTTTGGTATGGGTTCCTATAAAGGAGGTAATACGCACTCTTCCCCTTTCAGAACCCCAGCTATCAAGTAAAAAGAGCCTGCATTTTTCAGAATCTATGTGTCTGTATTCTAAAATAACCAAAATTACTTATTTGTATTCCTATTTGCCATATAAAACTCGGGGCACTTTGGAAGAAGAATTTATAGCCCCTGGAGGCAATACCACTGGAAAATGTCATATCATAATCATGATAGATTATTTTGTTTAAAAGATGATACTGAGAATTATTACTAGTCTGGTAGCTCTGTATCTATCAATACTTCATTTCTCTCAGCAGCAATTACAACAGAAATTGAAAAAGCATGGAGCATTTCTCTATTCTTTGCATACAGCTCATCAATCTGTATTTATCAGGATTATGTTTTGTGTTCAGGTAGTTTGAATACCTTTATAGTATTTGTGACACCATTACAATATCAGGATTTCCATTATGAAAATAAAGAGAAGAATGGTCCCATGCATATACCTTCATTATATAGTTTCCTACATAACAGCTTTGCATTACAGAAAAATCATTAATATCAATCTTAAAAATCAGTAGACAGTTTATCAATTTCCTTACCGAATTTTCTTCAATTTTAGTAATTCTCAACTAAATCTCAATTAAACCCAGTTTCTTCTCATTAATTTAATTACTTCTGATCCCTATTGATAGTCTCTGTTAATTTCACTTTCAATGCATGTTCAATTAAATCCTTTTACCTCTGATTCATTTCCATAAATTTATTTCCTTTGAACTCATTTGATAGCTTCCAAACCAATGCTACAGATACAGCGTCTGACAGTTTTTACTTGAAACATCATACATTCGAAGTCAGAGGAAAAGTAATATGAAATGCTTATATTTTGGTAGAAATGACTGGAATTAAAAAAGATTTATACAAATCTGTCAATTTTCCAATTGCCTGGGGAATTTCATTGTGAATACTCCGGTAAAACAGCAAAAACTTCCCACTAGATGGGCCAAGCTGCAATCCAAGTGAGCCCATCAATATTCCCCATCTCCTGGAGCTTATGGTCCCTGCTTTCAACAGGCAGGAATTTCAGTACTGATTGTTACCAAATTCCATGAAAACAATCCTACTGTGTCAAAGAAGATCCTATTCCTTAGTAAATGTTGCAGAAAATGCTCATGCAAGTCGCTTATCCCCTTCAAGTCACTGAGAAAAACACACACATACACATCTCTAGAGAACACAGTATATTCTGTCAATATCCATGAATGTGTTTTCCTCTAAGGAAATACACTTTGTGTACCTATTTTCCCGTGTCTATGTCAAGCCCCCTCTCAATCGAAGTATTTCTTTTTAATATCCGAAAAGCCTTTCAGACTTTTTATAGAAATATATCAAACGCTGATAAAATACTACATATTGTAGAACAATAACAGAAAAATAAATACACTGAACTTCTAGAAAAAGGTCTTCTTTTTCAAATAAAATGTGTATGTTTTAAGGCCATTCCTATAATAATCCTCCTGATTTCCCCTCATTAAAGAGCATTCAATAAGCCCTCTCAGAGTTTACAGTTTCTGATAATTAGACCATGAGGGATTCTTTCCACAGTGGTTTGGATCAGGACCTGGGTGCCCTAAAGCCAAACTCTACCTTGTTGGATGGAGGCAACTGAAACAAAGCTTGGCTAGTTTTGTTTCTTTATAAACAATTTTTAAGGCTCCCTTTGTTCAACATGAGATTTGGTTTTGGTTTCTTTCAACCTCTCAAAGGTTTAATACAGAATGATAATCGGACTCAAAGCATCAATAGAGCATGTTGCTTCCTTCACTCTATAGATTGCCCTCAGTTAAATTAAAAAGGAACAAAAAACCAATCCAATCCAAGAACAAAAAAGCGCCAAACCCCCAAGAAAACCGGGCAGAAAACATTCCTCAGACTCCAAGAGTATTTTTGTATAGTATTCAGCTTGTTGCTCCACTATAGATTTAAACAGGACTTTCCCCAGGCAGTTATTTGCAGTTTATGAAACTCTTACTACCTAGGTAGAAGGTTTTTAAGAAAAAAAATGAAATTTCTGAAACCTAAACTGAATCTTCTACATTTTATCAGTTACTCTGCAGTACGATGGTCTTCTGAAGTAGGCACAAATAAATTCTCATCTTGAGTAATCTACAGCTGAATATTTGTAATTTCACAAACATACTTTTATATTTTAAGCTTTCACTAAGAAGTAGAAGGGGCATATAAACAAGACATGACTTTTGAAAATCTCACATAATAATCGCTGATCTGCAGAAGAAACTCCTTGAATATAGTAACAAATTATAAAAAAATAGTATGACAAAAATATCAAGTAACAATTGGTTAAACTTACTAGAATTTAAGATCTTAAATTCCCGTAAAAACCCACGTAAAGCTGCCAACATATACCAGATAGTAAAGAAATGAATAAATAAATGGTTTTCCAGCTTCACTACCAGGGACAGGCTTGAAACAGACTTCAAATTTCAATGAGATGCAACTTCAAAATGGAACATTTTCGATAAAATTAGCATCTTTTCATCACAGATGCTGAGAATATACAAAGAAGTACAAAGAATCCATCCCCTATGAACTGACATATGAAACAGCCATTATGGTTGGTCTCTACCGAGAATCGAGCATTACTGCCTTTAGGCCAAAGACTTTTTTTAAAGTCTATTCCTTTACAAGGAACTGTATTAGAAATTATTTGATTGGCTTCAAAAGTTAAAATGCAGTTTTACACTGCAGCAGCCATACAGTGTTTTCTTCTTCTACAACACACTGAGCTTAATAAAGGACTTCAAATTCTAGTCTCTGTTCTTTGTCTCCCTTTTCCTCATTGTCCAAACCTCATAACGATAACAGCAATTACTTCTTCTATCCCCACTGCAACATACTTCAGATTTTGTCAGCAATTTCACTTAAATCTGGTATTATTCTTTCATGCCCTACTGTGAGGTTTCTAAGTAGTTTGAAAGTGTCTTCCCAATAGAAATATCTTTGCGTAAATATGTCTATTTCTGAATGTTTATGATTAACAGGATAATATTGGAGGCAACTAGCAGAGATTGTATCTTGTAATTAAATACAGTTTTAGTGCTTACGCATGTTACTTCTGAGTATTTTTGCACCTCTGTATCCTCTTCATCTATAAAAATATAACTTTATATTATAGTATTTACAGTGACTATTATAGTATTTATCTGGTTTATATTGTGTGTGTGTGAAGTATTTTACACTTCATATACGGCTTTTTAAATTGCTTTCGTTTTTCCAAATACTGTTAGCTCTAAAATAAATACTAAACACAACAGGGCCGAATTTTAGCAGATATATTGAGGTTAGGGTCTATTTAAGGAAAATTGCTTTTCTGCTAATCATGTATCATTCTACCTTCTCAACAGTGTAAGTAACTCTGGTCTCTCCAGAATACTTGTCAAGGCATACAAAAAGCTGTGGGTTTACACATGCCTGGAAGTGTCAGGGCAGTGGGTAGAAACACAAGCATGATACCCCCAGAAGTCATCTTTGTGCCTGATAACTGAACAGTTCAAATATTTTCCATTACCAGAAAAAATTAATTCATATTGATCTTCATCCTCTCTAGAGCATCCTTTGGAAAAATGATATATATGTATAGATGAGGCACTGTTCACTTCAGTACCATAATGATTGGTTTCAAGTGAAAAATGAGGACAGCAACTCATTATACAGTACACATGGGGCAACATCTTTGTTTCCCTTTTATTTCTTTTTTTTTTTTGCCAGAGTAAACGTTCTTATTTAAAACTTCATCACCAAAAATGCCTGTATCTAAATTACACCATAAGGAGGCTTCACTCAGTTCAGACACATTTTCCTTAAAAGCAAAAAAAAAAAAAAAAAACCAACACAAAAAGCAGCAGGAGAGAAAGAGAGGGCAGAGAGACAGTGCATGTTCAATACTACCCCACTGGTACATGGTATAAATCACTAGCCACATTTATGGGACATTATCTACTACAATTTTGTATCTCTCTATATGTATCATGTGCTCCATAAACAGTGATGAAAGAAGCTAAATTATCTCTACAAGGCAATAATCATAGAACAACAGACTGGTTACAGTTGGGAGGAACCTTAAAGATCATTGAGTTCAAACCCCTCTGCCAGGGCAGGGACACCTCCTACCAGCCCAGGTTGCTCCAAGCCCCATCCAGCCTGGCCCTGAACCCCTCCAGGGATGGGGCAGCCACAGCTTCTCTGGGCAACCTGTTTCAGTGCCTCACCAACCCCACAGCAAAGGATTTCTTCCTAAAATCTAATCTAAACCTCCCCTCTTTCAATTTAAAACTGTTACCCCTTGTTCTATCACTGCATTCCTTGATAATAATTCCCTTCCCCATCTCTCCTCTAGGCTCCCTTCAGGTAATTAATTAATTATGTTAATAAGAAAGAAGAAAACTTGTGGAGAAATTCAAGAGAGACAGAACAGTAAGAAAATCAATGCCAATTTTTTCTTAAACGAGCTACAAACCCCCATTCTCTTTGTGCAAATTCTCTGCAACCAAATGGGTAGGGGAATGAGGTTTATATTTTTGCATTCCAGCCCTAAAAATTACACCAAAGCAAAAGAGGTGTTAATTTTGCCTACTGTTAAACTCTTGTCCAAAGAATCTCCATGAAGTAGATTCACTGAAAAACATGACAGTAATGAAATCTTACGTACTTCTAACCAATTAGCTCTACACACCAAGATCTCCCTTGGAGCTTTCTTTCTGTGCCAGTCCCACTTCTGTATCTGTGGACATGAGTTTTGATAGTTCTGAAGAAAGGAGGAAACAAAAGATATCCCATCAGTATTTTCCTTTCTGGGTTCTAGGGAAAAAAAAAAAAAAAAAAAAAAAAAAAAAAAAAAAAAAAAAAAAAAAAAACAACACGACAACACATACTGCACTACAGCTGAATTCCTTACAGATCTGTTCTCAGTTTTGCATACAGCAAATTTTTCTCCACTCTAGATCTGCAAAGGAAACGGCATCACATACACAGTTTGCTTACTTTGTATTTCTCAGGTTTCTCGATAACCAGAAAATTACCCCAAGGTCCATCCCTACAGTCAATGCATCACTAATTCCAGAAGCATCTAAACTTTAAGAGCCACCACGTGAGCTGAATATTGTTCAGTGTTCGGTACTTTCATCTTTGGGGAAACCCGATAAACCCATTTATATTTAACCCAACCAGTCACAGCCACCCACTTATAAAGCCAAAAATAGAGTCACATCAGAGCAGGCACCACTGTCCTGTAAATATGCAGAAACCACAGCAGACTTTTAAAACAAAGCAGAATAATTTATGAGGAGCATACGAGGGGTTAAGAAGGTGAAAAATTCTGTGCGGAGAGGTCCTGGGAAAAAAACCTACAAAATGTAGCTGTGTAATCAGTAAAACGTTTTATTTGCATTGCAGTGTTTGGGTTTCTTCTCAATCACAAGCACCAATGTCAAAGTGGGGCTCTGATCATCTCGCTGCAGTTTACCAATCAGGATTATATGCCAATGTGTAATGAAGTGGAACTACATGATGTGACAAAATATGATGTGACAAGTAAATTTTAAAGGAGAACCCGCTAATTTGGAATCAGTAATTGCTACAAGTCAAACAGCCCCATTACTTATATACTGAATTTTCAAAGCTGAATTTGTGGCATATTTTTAACTGGATTAAGTGTCAACTTCAACGGAGCAATTAGCATTTTTAAAAAATATTTCTCATCAACAGAGTACTATTTATCACCTGGCAGGTAATAATTTCTTATTCCTACCTTTAGTACTGCTGAATATTTTCTCTCAAATAATATATTCAATCAAAAGAACACAACATTTTATGCTAATGTAATCTTTGTACACCTTTAGCTAAAATCTCAAGTGCTGATAATTACAAAAAGTCTGTGAAGGGATTCCAGAAAACTGGCATTTTATTTATTTATTTCTATGGGGACAAAATCCAGCAAATTCTGGAACAATGTTCAATAGCACAAACGGCAAATATTATCTTTGCATGTCTTGGATTACTTGTTTAGGAACTGAGAATAGCTCTGGAAAAGAGCAGAATTCCCACTGCAAAGCTTCGAACTTGCCATCTTCAAACAATACGCACTACTTTGGAGGAACCTCCTCTTCTCAGCCCTCTGAAGTTCTGTTAATTACCACTTCATTGTCTGCTTTTACCAACCTTGGGTTATTGAGTTAAAGCCGAGGGTGGAGGGAAAGAGATCATCAACCTCATTTCAACCCCAAACACAGGTTTACTTAGCAAAATCATCCATGGACAGAAGTTGTTTCTGGAAAGATGGTACCAAAAGAATGGGTGCGCATTATTTCATCCTACCTAAAGCTCTGTTGCTTAAGAGTATGTTGAATTGGTGGTAGTAAACTTTTACACACTTGTGTTCTGGGGTCACTAATACATGACTGTGACTGTGCATGGAATCGCACATTTACATTTCAACACATGGGACTTAAACACAAAGTCTTGCTAAAGGTTTCTAGGTATCAGCCTACAGGCACAGTAAACTGCCCCTTTCTGGTTGGTTATTTACTGCTTCAGCTGTTTTTCTTACACCTAAATGGGTTTCTTCCTAGAGATTTCATAAAGGATTCAGCCACAGTTCAAGCTTCTGCACAACTTAAGTACCTTCAAGGCCAGTATCAACTGACACCGAACAGTAAAGAGACCGCAAGTTTTATTTTTATGTATGTGTAACTGGCTTGGAACATTATTAAAGCTAAAAGAATACTAGAATGCCTCAGCATTCACTTCAACAGTACTGCCCATTATCAGCTCTATTTTGCAGAAAACTACTGAACATCTTTCAATTCTTTTGATTATGTACAAATATTATCATGTATGTTACAGTTCCATGAAGTACATCATCAGTTTTAATCTTGCACATCTTTAAGTTTGTCATATTCAATACCCATAATGTTTGTTTCAACATTAATTGCACAAATTTCAAGCACGATTAAGCGGCACCTACCAAATAAATAAATAAAATAAAAAGAAATAAAAATCAGATCAACCAGAAGGAAGAGGTTTCTTAAGCTCTTTTAGAAGCTTAGAAGTAAATCATAAAATATCAAGCTACAAAAATTGGCTCATATAAATATGATTTGTCCTGAGTTAGTTCACTAAGCTTTTATCCTTCCTGAACGCTTTCAAGTCAATCCTAAATGTTGTGCTTACCTTTCTATTGAACAGTTGTGCTACAACACACACAAAAGAATGAATATACAAATTATTCTCAAAGAGAAACAGTTTTGCCATCTTCATTTCAATAAGGAAAATAAGGAATTTATTTGGCATTGGAAGGAAAAGCAAAAGGTTATTAAGATCATTTTTAGGTATTTTTCTTCCATTTAGTTAAGGGCTTCCATGGATGCTATTTTCTGTTATACCCATTATAGACTTCAAAACTTCAAATCTTAAGTCTTGCAGCTACTTAGTTTCATATATTCACATTTTAACAATAATATAGTTAAGTCTATTAGTAATTACACTGTCATAATTATACCATCATATTTTCAAGTGTTTAAGGCTTTAAAGATTTCAAGTATGCTGTCACTTTATATTCCACAGGGCTTTTATTCTTTTTCTGTTACCTATAATAAATGCTGTGATACTAAGTCAAACCCTACACGTGGATGAATATGGACACACACAGAGCATACAATCTAGTCGGCCTGTATTTTATTATGGATGCAATACCTAGAATGTATGAGAAGTGTTATAAAGGGAGTATTTATAAACAATGACCTAAAAGTGACAAATCTAAGCCTGAAAATAAGCCTTCTTAGGTTGGCTGGGTTTTTTTAGCACATCAATTAAAAATAATAAATTATTTTTTTAAATGGCTATAATATTCATTAAGTTCATTCACAAACTCCAGTGGACTTTTGTATTCAACTAGTCTTTAGCTGACACATCTCAAACTTAAAGTTTCCATCTATTTTCCCCATCAGACAAACACTAACATCTCAGAAACCTCTCCAAATAACTGAGATTAACTTTGCTCTTGTTCCTAAATCTGCAAGATTTTCCACAGCGGTAGATTACTCAGGCCCTGGAGAATGTTGTCAGAGAGCCCTTGATTGTGGCCTCAGTAGATAAGACATGATTCTATCAGCACTGACAGATGTTCTGTCCTCTCAGGAAATGGCCACCAAGGATAAAAGGTGCTATCCGCATAAAAAGAAGATTAATTTGCATTTGAAGGCCTGTATCCATTCCCCAGGATCTCCATCACCGAGAAAAGTCAGTCCTGCGCCTCCTTTACCCTCGGGAAGCCCAATGGGAATATGCAGTTCTGCACTTTATAACCTGTCTCCAAGCTCTGTCACTGGGTATGTACCGTAAAGGTTACTATCAGACATACTGTGTTCTAAGCACTTGGCTCATCTTCTCCTGCTGTGAACTGAAGTATGAGAGAATATTTTTTGTCAGGTAAATATATCTGTGCGTAAGTATATCTGAGAAGAAATACGTGTAAAAAAAGAGACTGACTTTAGTGTGTGCCTGGAAGATTATACAGAAGAGTTCTTACTACATATAAATCCATCTTATCCCTGAAACTATCAGGAAACTACCCACAAAACAGTCCTTTCATCAATCCCATACTTAAAAAAAAATGCTAATAGTAAGACTAACAAAAGGGTTATTATTAAAACCCTCTCCAATGGATGTATAAATATATTTGCAGTGAGAGTCAAAAATGCATGTAACTTAGCGTAACTTAAAATTCTTCTAACTTTAAACGGATCTGCTGTTCAGAAAAATATTGTGTATTCCCTCTGAGGTTAAAGAAGTCCTAGGACAAAATAACGTGGCAGACTAATAATACAAAATAAATGGGAGTAAAACTTGAACTACACAAAGTAGATTACTTTCAATCTATCCAATACTTCTGAACCTGCTGAGAGTACAGTGCAGTACAACAGATTTTCTTGGATCTAAACCCAAGATTATTAAATTTCAACAGAAAGCAATGGTCAAACTCCTGTTCCCCAGAACAAATTCAAGGCTTGAAAATAAACATAAATATACTTTAAAAGTTTGCATTTAAAATAATGCACTCAATTTATATTTGAGCAAAATGCATGAAGCAAGTAAATGTAAAGAACATATAAGCCAGCTCTTTGTTTGGGTATGATTTTGTGAGTTACTGGTAAATGGATCCTTTTCATGATTCTTAGAAATTTTAACACGTTGTCCTGTTTTAAAAAATATCTGGTAAAAGTGCCAACATGCAAATGAAACATAGTGCAGACTGTGTCTGTAATATATTAATCCTCCTTTTTCAACAATAATTTTACTCTTAACAACAACCACATTTTCACAAACGTATATTAACATCAATACATAAAAGAATGCAGCCTGTTGACTGTCATCTTTGGCAACAGGCAATGAGATGTGATTATAACATGTCAAGGAGGTCAAGAAGGTTTTTGTTCTTTCCAGTCTCAAGGGGAAAATGCATCAAACGAAAAAGTACTCACTTTCTTTGATACTACAATGAAAATCAGATCACTTCAGGGTAATGACGGAGAAATATCGTCTTCATGAGGACAAGCATGAACATGCCTGTAACAATCAGAGGTTGAGGAAGGCGAAGAATTAAAGTTGTAGGTTTAAGACACAAAAAAAAACCTAAACCCCAAGGACTATTGTTTAGAAATAGAAGCATATTTTGGCAGAGAGCTGTTAAAAGACTTGACTTGCACTAGCACCCATTAACAGCAGCACCGTGATACCACCAATAAAATCAGTCGTTAGACCTAGCAAGAAAAGTAGTCTTAAGGAAGAAACTGCTGCAGTTTCTCCAATTCACTTAAAAAGACTTGTTACCCACTACAACACCCAAGAAAGAAAGAAACCTCAGTACTTTCGACCAGAAAATATGAAAAATATTGTGACCATCTCTAAACATAAGAGATTCAGTGACACTTCTACTATATATATATACTACTATATATTCTTGTCCAGTTGCCAAAAAGCAGTGTCATCACCTCATAAAAGTAAATGGTAATTATTATTATAACATGAAATGCAGACCTTTTAATTTTTAATAAAATTAGTAGGAGAGAACTAATTATGAATAAAAATAATTATTATATTAAAAATATTCTATATTCTTTATCTAGGAGATAAAGAATAAGAGAGTAATTATCTATGTGAATTTAAACTGTGAATAAAATGATGCATCTCCTTTATGTATAAGGAAAGCCAAAAATGTAATATGAAATTATTAGATTAATAATTAAAATTGGACTGAAAATCTATATGCAAATTTGTATCATTAAATAAGTCTTCCTATATATCTGTGACTTGAGTAAATTGTATCATTGCCGTTTTAAGTCAGGAAATAATCCACATTTAACTAAATCTGTGACAGAGTAAGGAATGTGAAGAAAAGTAACAAGTCTTGGGTTTTTTTTCTAATTAATTACTGACATCACTGACCACATTCCAGGAAAAAGAGTGTTATAAACAGCCACTGTGGTCTGAACCAATTCCTGCTCAAGTCAATGGAAATCTTTTGTAGAAGTAAGGCCAGATAACTGGGAATGAAAATACTCTCTGCATCTACTCCTCTTCTGCTTTTCACCTACTCTTTTCCTTCATTGTCCCCAAAGAAGCAGGGAATCTATTTAATTATTTTTTTTTCCCTTCAGAAAGTGACTTAAAAATAACACTAAATTTTGGTATTCCTGAATTCTCCATGTTTAATGGAAAGAATCTGAAAATATCACTGAAGAGAATGTACCTGTACATATTTTAATTTTTTATATCAATCCATAATGTCCTCTAAACATCATCTGAATCTTTCTTTTTTCCTCTGCCTTTTTTTCCAGATTATATACCAGAAGCTTTTCTTTTCAAACACAACCAAGCCAATTAAGGGATCCAAATTACTGGATAATTGATCGCATTTTGACCTTTTGAGAACTAATCTAGGGAATAAAATGGCAGATCATTAACAGCTTATGAAAAACAATTCCTGTCTACAAGTCATATTAGTTCTTCCTATGAAATAAGTATAAAAATGTCTATGTGATTTACTCACCTTTACTCTTCATCTCTTTTACATTAAAAAAGCTAAAATCTTGAATTTTATTTTTTATTTACGTATACTTTAATTTCAGGTTTGTTTTCTACAGTGTACTGGGGTAATCATAAGAAAGAAACTGTATCAATATAAATTAAAGGTGGAAAATACCTATTTGTTTATCAATTGTGATAACAGATGAGGACTGGGACCAAAACACACCAATGCCCTGCAGTTAATATTAGATTTTGCAGAGAGCCTTTGGGTATGCTAATGTCCAAATCTCAAGTTGGAATTAAGAACTCTGTCTTTCCACAGAGATATTTGGTATGATCTGCTTAGAGCTATTAGGAAGATTCCTGCCATCAGAATAAACACTCTGGGGTTAGTGGGAGCTGGAATACGGCTGCTAACAGATTTCGAGTTGGAGTTCAATACTTAGAAAAAGAACAGCTTGGTGTATCACGGCATCCTAGATGACCAGAGCCTGAGAAAAAAAGTATAATCATTTCTACAAGAAAAAAAACAGCTTCACTTTTTTGTCTCGTAGAACATTAAAACTAGCCTTACATATAGTCCTAGCCTTATCCACAAGCAGTAAGGGAATGAAATTAAAATCCATTTCTGCTAGATCTCATTTTAGCTCATGGATCATGTATGGCAAATGGTCACTCCCAACAAATCCTTCCAGTGCACAGGTCTAGATGTTGACCAATGCATAATAATTACTTTTAATATTTGCATTTGCAGATTAAAATAGCAAAAACTTAAGACAAAGCCAAGTGATACAGAACTAATGCGGTTTATGAACCCAAGTATTGTAATTCAGGCATTGAAAATTTTTACAAGATTGAGACATTTCAGAGTTGCTGCAGTGCTTTCTGCCACACAGGCCCAAACTGGAAATGGTTACATGAGTTTTAAAGGATTCACCTCCCAGATTTAGAGAGAAATAAAACCAGTAAATTCCAAAAACCTTAGTGTCTCTCTAGGTAGAAGGGCAGGGGACAGAAACTGAAATCTCTCAGTAAAACATAGACCTAAAATAATGACATTATTTTCACTATATTTCTAACATTTAGGTATTTATTCCATGCTAGAGAAAGCACACATTATATGACCAAATACAGAGGTATCTAGGAAACTCAGTTGTACCAAAGAAAGAAAAAAAAAAAAAAGTGAGAAAAGCAAGTGTGATAATGAGAGAAGACTACAATGAATGAACTACACTTGATTTTAAGGAGGTTGGGCAACTTATGCACACAATGAGAATGCCAATTGCTCACAAGCTCTCCTGTGACCTTGGGGAGGCTGCCAGATCTACAAAGGCACCGATTAATGCCTTTACAACCACAGATGGACACAAGCTTTGAAGAAAGAAAATTTAAATTCTAGAGATTTCTAGTCAGGGTGCCTGCGGTGACAGTTTGTTCAGCTCAGAGAAAGAAATCTACTATTTACACTTCCAGCATCACCAAGTAGCTAACCAGCCAGAATTTTCTAACCGCCTCTGCCTCAAAGGGGGATTTGCAGGTGCAGCAGCTTCTTTAAGCTCCTTCTTGATTGCGGAAAAAGAAGAAAAAAATATTGTAATGTTCACATGACAAACACAGCCAACCAAACAGCTTACATTCTCGGAGAAATAAATAAGTAACATTTGAAGTAAATGCCGTATGGGTATTTCAGAGATCAGTTGCAAACAGGAAAATAAAAAATACATTAGAGAGAACTTGAGTCAGAAGGCTGCTTTATTACGCAGATGCACAACCACTCACCCAACTTTTACAAGTGTGGGTCAGACACAGTGAAGATCTGAAGAGCCGTACCACACTCAATGAAAGACAGTTAACCTGCAGTATCTGATGAGAACAGACTACTTTAAAATAGAGTTGGAAAGCTTCCAAATGGCTATTAATGCAGGCTCAGTTCAAATGCCTATATTACCCTCCTTCAAGATCATCTCTATCGCAAGCGAAAGTAGGTAGGCAAGTGATTAAGCTGGAACTTCTTGGTTGCTGATTGCTGACTACCTGTATTTTTTACCATCAAACTCCACATTCCTCTGGACTGACACCACTTCAGCCTTGAGCCATCCCATGCGCAGAAATCGTTAACTAAATGCTAGCAAAGCTGAAACCCAGCTTGTGACTGAAATAGAAATCCTTGCTTTGGAAACATCATCTTCAACTGTACAGTCGTATCCAAAATACAGAGTTAATAAAATACAGTTATACTTCATGAATAAAATGCTGAATAACTAGGATTAATCCACTGCAGTACCGTACAATCCTATGGCTGGCCCTGTTTAGAAGGAATGGCTATCAAGTCGATGCCACAGCTACTCCCAATGACTGACAGCACAACGTGAACTAAATCAAGCCTAACTGATGCACAGAGAACCGGAAAAGCACTACAGTCAGTCAGTAACTAAGTTACCCACTAATAAGTAGGAGGATTTTTTTTTCCCCAAGAAAAATGAAGAGGGAGGAAAAAAAATACAACTATGTCTATCCTTGCTGGGAGTACATTTGCTTTCAGAGCTTGAAGACTAGTGCAAGATGGCAGTTTGTAAACCAAAAGGGAGGAACTAAAGCTGATATACAGGTAACTGGCCATCCAGCATAAACAATGAATTGTGAATTTTAACTCCCTCAAGCCAAGAGTAAGTGTTATAAGCTCCAGACAAGAAGCTATTTCCAGTGCACGTTAACAAGAAGTTTATTGATCTTGCAAAACTTGCAAAAAGGTCAGCACATTTCTTGGCATCTGCTGCTGGCACTTTATTTATTAACTATTTGCATATAAACATATGCAAAGACCTTTGCCTTTCATGTCATGAAGCATGAAAAAGCTGAACTGCTGAAAAGCTACAGCTATTGGATTGGTGCAAAAATGGAAAGCCAATACATACTCCAAAAGTAACAGATTTTAAACTAGTAATAGACAACTATCAGCTAGTCTGACAATTCCAACAGCTAATTTCTTTCAGAAAAGATACAAGATTAAGGAAGCTGTAACTTTCAATATGTAAATACTAAAAATATGTATATACTTCAAGTATCCGTTGGACCTTATATGACTCTGTGCTAGGTTAATCTACTATCAGCAATTTCTTCCCTCTCAACCATAAAAATGAATATTCCAAATTGATCAACTACAATAATCTTAAAAATCATTTTGTGGCTGTTAGCTGAACACAAAACAGTAACCCATGCAGGAATAAACAGTGCTCTTTACAGTTCACCTGCTTGTAGTTGAACATTTTGTTTTTCTGGATGAGATCTTAAGAAAGGTTTCTTCCTGCTTTACTGTAATAGCCAGGTAAATGTCTCCAATCCTCTACAAAGTGGATATTGCCATTTGATTTGGGCTTGTGGGTTTTTTTCCACATATCTGAGGAAGACAACATATATAACAACACACACCACAGTCAAAGGAAATGATGAGCTGATCATACATCTACATTAACAGCTGCTAATAAGATCAAGCCAATCGCTCCTCTATCAGTCTTGCTCTAAAGGATTCTTCCACAAAAGAATCCTTCTTCCCCTCAATTACAAAACCCTGGTACCATGGTATAGTTCTAATAAATCTTTATTTCCTCCTCTGTCCCAAACTTCTCCTCACAAAATACAATGTACTCGTCTTTAATGAAAAACAGATTAATGCAAAGCCAGCCATTCTGCAGCTCTCAGGGCCGTAACAGAGCCATTCTTTTGCTTTTCTAGCAATAAAAAACTGGAGTTTTATCTTCTTGTGCTTTTCCTTCAGCATTTTTTAAGAACCAGAGATAACAGGTAGCGCGGCTATGAAGAGTGTTCTAATCTCATATGGTGCACTGTGTATTCCTAATGGCAGTTACACGTGCCTCTTCTCATACGGCAAGAGCCAGTCCCAACCCTGCTGCTTCCCGACTGCTGTACCAATAATCTGTAACATTAATGCACGCACTGAATGACCACGGTCACTTTGCAACAGGGAATTTGTTCAATTCAGTTCTCTGAAACCTTGGGCTAATTCCCACGGCCCCCAGTGTCACTGCAATGCAACCACTGCAAACCGAAACACTGGCTTCTCTTAGGGATTTTACCGTTTTGTTTGAGTTCCCCTGGCAGGAAGATGCCGAGGATCTTTTCAGCTCTGAGGAAAACAATGTTTTCTCTTTCATATACACCGAGCTCAGAAGGGTACAAGAGCAGCAGAAACTAATCGCTGTGGTTGTACATGCAGAATACACTGACTTTTTTTTTTATCTTGAAGGTAGCTTAATACTTTGAGAACAGAGTCTTATTAATGTAAATGAAGCTCTAATAGCATATTGCATGAAATTCTTTTTATTAAGCATTTATTTGGAAAACAGCCTACAAACTGGATTAATCCACTGCACTGTATTTTCTGTAAGCACCTAACCAGAGTGACTTTTAAAACAGGTTGCTGAGTAAACTTTAAAGTAGCCAATAAAGATACTTCTGCTGTAAAAAAGTGTTTCATATGTAGTTAATTTCACACTTATTTGCACTGGAAAATTAAATTTTTACTTATCAACATACCACAGAAATACTGGGGCAAACTCTGCTCTGATGTTCTACACAGTATTTTTTGCTTTAGGCAAACTATAATAAAATTAATTGATAATTAGGAAACTGACATTATAATCCTGGTAATATTGTTTAATTCTCCAATGGCACTGGCCACACTGCTGGTCCATTTCATCAAAAAGAACAAAACCATTCTTTGTAACACCTGAGAATGCACCTAAATTCCGGATTTATTTTTAAAAATAGAGTCAAGGAACATTAATCATTTATGTGCTTTTGAAAATAATACCACAGGCCTGCCATTCCTGAGCACTCGAAATTCTCTTTGACTATAACGACAAAGAAAGTAGGATCGAGTCTGTGACTGACAGTAAAATCTTACATTGATTCATTATCCACTTAAAATGAGAAGAAAACGTGCAAATATTTTGTGGGTAAAGACAAACAAAACCAAATTATCTGTCATTTAAAATAAAATGCTCTGGGCTATTTCCTAGACACAGTTTAAGAGGCTACCCTCAACAAACTCAAACTGCTTTATTTTCAGATAGCTTTCAAATGATAAGGTGTTCTTCATTTGTTTTTAAATTTTAAATGTGTTTTGAGTTTTACATATTACTGACAGAGATGGTTTTCTGCTGCTTCTCAGACTTTTCTCATAAAACAAGCATAACACCTGGTACAGCATAAATGAACTCTCCCTGACAGAACCTAAGGTTTATCTATAGATCAATTAAGACATCACACAGCAGACAATGATGCAAATTTGATTACTTTTTAACAGTCTATCAATAATTCTGTATGTACTTTGTTCTTAAATATTGAATGAAACATCAACACCATATCTTGTTGTAATTTTGCCTCATTGGATTAAAGATCACATCCATCTGAGTATAAATAAGATAGTTACTTTAAATTTCTGGGAAATTGTGGATCAATAACTACAGAAAAATTCTGTCCTGGGTTCTGGTTTCATTTATTTAAACTCACAAGATCAGGAATGCAGAATTAATTTGCCACACAGCAGAAAAAGTCTCAGATTTGCAGCAACGGCTTCTTAACCTCACTCCTAAAACTCCTGTACCTCTGAGCACATCCTGTCTGTTACTAATCCTTGTGCTCCGTAGTGTAAGAAAACAATAATCACCTGGGGTTTTTTTGTCATTGGTTTTTGAGTTTTTTCCACTTGCTACTTCATGTCTGTAATATGAACTTGGAAAAAAGCACCTTTATCTAGGAAGGCAGCTAAAGGTAGGTTCTTTATCAGAAAGTTGAAAGTAACACCAAATAAATAAATAATTTAGTGACCTACTACTGACACTTACGTTACATCCTTAACACAACGGCTGAAGTTTAAACCAGCACAAGCCAATCTCACTGGTAAAGATGTGTGTTCTGCTCCCTGCTCTCCTGGATCCCTTCCTGCAGCTATTTGTTAAAAGAATTTCTACTGTTACCCGATGAGCATTACTGAAAAGGGCTTGTGGTTTCAGGTTCCAAGACAACACGCTCAGATTTCGTCTTCCCTGTCGTTCCATTTTTTACAGCATTTGTACCAGGTCTTGCCTAAATACGACTGCCTGGGGGATACTGTGGAAAAAAACCTTGCATTCGTGTAATCCCAAAACCCTTACGAGGACGCATTTCCCCGTTTCTGACAATCTATTGTATTAAGTCCAATGGGCCTTAAAGTTTCAGGAAAGCATTTTACAGACATTTTTTCCTCCATTATCTACTTTTAATAAGTAAGTATTAAAATGTAAGAGTCAAAAGATTTATCAAAAGGTCCACGGCACCTTATAAACAGTATGTGGTACTCGACATAAACAGGGTGTATAAATACTATGAGTCACCGTCTGAGTCATTCTCCCTACTGCTTATCTTGAAGTTAAAAGCCTATTTTATATGTAAGTAAACCTTCTCTTACTGACTTTCATTGATGCCAAGTAAGAAAATAAAAACCCAGCCTGGAGGATGCCTCGCAATTTTAAAGGGCTTAGAAGATCTGAACAATCCAGATGCAAGATGCTAAAGGCACATGGTTGTAGCAAACCAATTTGTTTCCTCATTGAATAACACTTGGAAATGTATCTAATGGATTGCTTGAGGGACATAATTCTATATATTACTAATGGCTTTATTACTCACAACTAGTAACTGTGGAAGAGCTATGAAAGGTCATCAATCACAAGGAAGTCACATGTATGACGTAACCTCCTAGTAGCTCAGGCCTGCAATGGTAATTGTATTATTTAAATGATTGCACTGGGTTGGGCTTTTTCCACCAGAGGTGCAAGTTAGATCAGATCTTTTAATTTGGCTGTTTGTTTAGTTTTTGGTGTTTTAGATCAAAGATTCATACTGAAAGTAGTGTGAAATTTTCTTAAAACAAAGTAGAATCATCAATATTGAAGTTCAAGTATGAGTAAATCAGGAATGGCAATTTCAAGTTTAAGCAACCGTGCTACAAATAAGGCCCTGTAATTTATGACTGCAGATCGTGAGAGATCTGTAGCTGGAAGACTATTTAAATACAAATAATTACTAATATTAACCATGCAAATCAACAGAGTCATGATTGTCATATTTACAATCATGGTTACAGATTTGGCTGTCACGAATATAAACACTCATCTCGTAACAGACTCAATTTCTCTTCTCAGTGTTAGATGCTACTTTTCTTTTGATATTTTCATTTTCCTTTAGAAGACAGCTTCTGCTTTAATTATATCCAGAGGAAAATGATTCTTACATGTAATTTCAGTAGAATTCCAGTGGAGCCAGAAATTAATTTATCTATCAATCTAACAATTTTTATGCTCAGTTCAGCATTAATAACCGTTGTTTAATTTGTATAAACTTAATTTTACATTTTCCCCAATCTTACTTGTTTTTCCTCTTTCCCTGTTTCTTTCTCTCTTGGTAGGGGTAAATCTTCAACACTACATAAATAAAACCAGCCTTGTTAATGGTGAATAATACATGTATCTCCGATTACTCTTTAGGCACAGGAACTCTTCCCTTGCTTCTCCGTTGGAAGGCATCATTTATAGACTTGGTTGTAGAAGCAGCCTCTGCTGCCACTGTCAGAATGCTCTGTCCACATGGCAGCCCTCCCAGCTGCCAGTCCCACATCTATCAAGAAATCCTCTGACTCCAAATGCTCCCTAGGGAAACTCTGCTTGGGCTGTAGTGTTCCAAGATTTCATTATCACCCATTGTTCTACATTCTCTTACAATTAATTCAGTTGGAAATTCATCAGTGTATCAGAAGAGAATGGCATACACTACATTCAGAAAGAATTTGAGCATGCAATTAAAGAAAAATTTCCATCCCCTCTCTCTTCTTACCTTCTTCTGTCTCCCTTCAGTAGACAAGGGCAACAAAGATAAGTGCGGGCAGGAGGGGAAGGGGGAAGAAAACTCCAAAAGTTGAGTAAGGAATATTTACGGACTTCTTTTTCTCCTCCCGTTAGGTAATCTAGCTAAAGGTTAATAAAAGTACAATAGAAATAGACTCACAAATAGTCCTTACTTTGTTTGAACATACTCAAAAGGTGCAACAGTCATTCTCAACATACTTTTTCTCCAAAAGGTAAACTAAAGAAAGCCTCCACTTTATACCTCTGTGCCTGTGTGTACACAGCCTGCCCAGACAGATGGGAAAATTGAACAAAATACCAGCTCAGCTCTAACACAAATGACAAAGTGAAATAATGATATTCAAAAGGGCTTTCACTGTATTAGGGAGTTTGCGATTTCATAAAAGGATCCAAAGACCACAGAAATCTGCTGCCTTTTCTCTGCCAGACCTTATCCTTTTTAAAAATTTTTTCTCTTCTATCCACGTTTCACATTTTATGAATTCTGTGCATTATGACAGTATCTGCAGGTCCCGCTTGTGATCAGCTCTTCATGCTACTACATATTGAACTTCAGTCGTAGTTCTGAACTTCTAGGTCCAAGAGTGCTTTTTAAAAGAATCATGTTGTCCCATTTAGACTAAAATCAATTCTTGAATAATTGATATCAATAAAAGAAATCTCTAACAAACTAAAATCCCCACTGTTTTGCCAATTCCTAATCTCAGCTAAAATCTATTCCAAATTTCCATCATTTATTTCATAGAAACAGTAGCAAAATCCATAATGGCTAAATAGATACGTACATGGGAAGATCCGTGCCTGCAATTTAATTAAGGATGCAAAACCACACTAAACTCCGGTGCTGTGTCCATTAAGAGCAGAGGCTAACCTTGTTAGAACCTTAGTCGAACAATGCTTATGAGATAACACTAAATACTTAAAGGCGTATAACTATTGTTCACAGAGCAGACCAGACCAAGAGGGATCTGAACATGCAATTTGAGTGTGGTTAGATATTGCATCTGAGGTTCAGATACCCATGTAATGACTTCCATTTATTTGCACTAAGACATATCCTTCTGTGGCTCAAAAACATCTTGCCCCTAATTATATCTAAAAATCAAAGAAGCTTCACATAATTTCCAGCAATAAAACAAAAACACAAGTGTGTACTGTGTATAAACAACAGTAGCAAAGACAAATCAGGAGCTAGGACTATAGTCTCATGGAAATGCAATGACTTCTTAGGTTCAGGGAAGTAATGTCTGTGAAAAAACTGAAATCCTTTGCATAGATTTCATATTCCTCTAACAAATGCAACTCATAGTAAGAACAATAAAGACCATTATGTATTTTAAAATACTCGGTATCTCCAATGGCTTCTGCCGACCAGGGGACAAATGGCAAAGCTACAAGGCTTTTTTAATTGTATTTTTAAGCAATTTTAACTTGTTAGTTTATTCTCGCTACAGTAACAGTTAAAACCCCTGATTAAGGATCAAGAACAAAGATGCAGACATCAATTACACACCCTTGTACATACACAAATGCCTACTATGATACACATACACTCTTATGTATGTAAATAAACATCTAATTTTGATTCAAATCACTATTTTTAAGTACAATTCCCTCCTTTCTACTTAAACAGCGGGCTTAAGAAAAATTTTCATGCAGCCAGGAGATAGCACCTAAAAAGACTAATATTGTTGACTTTCAGCCCTAAATGAAAAATTCAAGAGGCATTTCAATGTAGCCTCTTTACATAAACTAGAAATATGCTGAATAAATTAAGAGCAAAAACATTCTCTATTACCTTTTTACTTACCAACTAACTGTTCGTACCACAGCTGGAGCCACTGCCCTAAATTATAACAAAGTACCAGCTCTCCCACACATAGAACTGAGCACGTTTTTTGGCTTTAAAGTCAACTACTAGCAAAGCCTCATATTTCTAAGAGACCAAGGTACTTGCTTAGGCATTAGAAAAAGTAATGCCTCGTTTTCGGATCCCAGGGGATATGGAGGATAAATCCTGATCTGCTCAGGTCTGTCAAAGCTGAGATGTTCCAAAATATAATATGCCTAAAGAGCTTTCGTGTAAAAAAGACATACACAGTACTACCACTGCACTGCCTCCAGGATCAGACAATATCTTTACAACAGTTTAGGGTTCCAACTTCTATAGCCTAAATTCAGTGAAGTACCACTTTGGAGGAATAAATCCTTTCCTTGACACACAATAATTTTGTATTCTTAAAATTCGAAAGGGGCTGCTCTACTATAAAGTCTTTCACAAGATTCTGAAGAATTTTGAAGACTGTGTCTTGTGATATACAGGGTAGTAAACGTCATAGGTTATCTAGGGTCTATCTCAGCCAACGTGCCAAGGGCTTCTCACTTGAATACATCTTTAGGATGACTTCCTGTAAAATACTCAAGATAAAGTTACCAGTAACTAGTAACTACTATGGTCATTATTCCCTTTTTTTTTTTTCCTCCTGTTGTCAAAGGAGGTCATATCTGGTTTGTCCTTCTCAGCTAAACTATACTGCTCTTGATCGTATTAAAATATATGGATGTAATTATAAAAAAAAACAAAGGAAAAAGAGAAAGGTAAATGTAATACATAAAAAACAGGAAAGTAAGCAATGTGTGTGCTAAAATCAGAGAACCCTCCATACTACAGTAAAAGCAACTTCAAAGTTTTGATGAGCCTAATGAATGCCTCAAATAATCCTGACTTAGCTACTCAATTCAGTGTAAAATAAAAAAAACCCAACCAAACAAAAATATCCCACCACACCAAAAGAAAAGGTAATGCACACTAGGATAAAAATTTCCCAATGACAAATTTCATCTATATTTTACCTATGGGCTCATGAGGTGTTTTACAAGAGCAAGCTATGGGACAGGTAAGCCTATGGGGCCATCAGTTAGTGTTCAGTATCAGTCAAAACAACGCATCAAATATTCTAAATTTCTGGAGAAAAGGAATGTAACAGAATAGATGTAACAACAGTATGTGAGGACAAACCCTCAGTGCGTGCGTGTTCTAGGCGTAGTTCTGATCCCACTCTCAAAAAGGTAACACAGGAACAGAAAATGACTATGAAGAGCATTCAGTACTAGAAAAACTGGGTTTGTACAAGAATTTATTTAACTGCTTACTTCTTGTCAGCCTAAAAAAAAGATGGAAGAACAGCATGATAGATACAAAATCCTAAACATAACAGAGAAGCTGATTAGGCACCAATTGGCCATTATCTCTTCCATTAACAGAAATATATGCATTTTATATGCCAATCAAAACTAATTTGAAAACAATGCCAAATTCCAATAAGAGTAAAAAACACAGCAAAGATTATGTCAGATCTTTTATTACCAAGCTTTTGGGTCCCAGTTGCTCTCAACAATTCAAAGAGCACTCATAATCTGAGCTGGTTTTATATTTAATTACACTAAAATGAATGCAACTCTTTGTATTTTGTGTGCCTCCAGTTTTCTACGAAGCACTCAGTACGGCATTATCCCTTGATGTCTACTGGAATGCTGAAGAGTTCAAAAATTTATCCTACCTTTACAGTATGTTCCTCATTAAAAACACATGATATACATTAATTGCTTCCTAATATTTAAATAGCTGCAGGTGAAGCTTTTTTTTTTACTGTATTTTCTGAAGTATTCACACAAGGATCAACAGAAATTACCAGCTGCCATTACACTAACTCCATCTACTTCAGAGAAAAGGCAATGCATTAGCAGAGAGGCATGCAATCAGGCTGATACTGGTTTATGAAGTTTGATAATCAACCTTGTAGCCCTTCCCAGACTTGGAACAGCACCTCAATCACTGCACGCAGCGCATCTTCCTTACACAAAACACAAGAAGATGACTTTTCAGTTTAGCCCAATTTCTGTGACTAGAACCTGGCAATAGGAACATTTTTATAGATAAGATTTCTATGTAACATCCTTATTGTAAAAATAATATTACAGCTTCTGTAGTACTGTGTAATCTTTGATCTGGGATGAGAATTTAAGAACTGAAGCTTACTTGAATGACACATGTAATGCTGGTTGTGTATCCTAGGACAAGCCTCAAAAATGAAAATTTATTTCTGCATGTGATTAGTCACTGCAAGTACACAATGTTTCTATCTATAGATATGGAAGTTTGCAAGCAAACTCAACTATTGCAGTTTGTTGTTTTGGTTGGGGTTTTTTTTTGTTTGGTTTTGTTTTAATCAAGATTAGGTTGATGGTTGGAATATATGATCTTTAGGTCCATTCCAACCTAAAAAATTCTATGATTGTGCCAATACAAATATTAAAACATATTAAAACTTTATGTGTACATAAAAATAAAGCCATCCTGTAGAAAGCTAAGAGTTACCAATCCATATGTCTCTCCCACTTCCCCTTTAAGGCAGAAGAACACACACATTTAAGCCTTGCTCAATAAATGCAAGGAGGGTACTACTGCAATTTGATTTTTTAAAATATCACAAGTTCTAATACCTAACTAGATAGTCACAGTTTGAGACAGAACATACATTTTACCATTAAAAAAAAAGTCGCCATGAGATTTATAGAAAGTAAATTGAGTGTCTGTTAAATTAATTGTGGTGACATTGTCAATTAAACAATAATCCTAACAAAGGATATGAGAAAAACAAAGTAAAAATCAAGCTCCTATTCTATGGAAAGTGAAAGCTGAAATAAACTACAGTTAAAATGAAAGATGAGTTTTACATGAATTAATAAAAAGAAAAATGCCTCTCAACAAAGAAATTGTGCCTTCATAAACTCCTACATATCAGGACACTTAAATTTTATTTGATCCCTAAATCTACGTACTTCCAAAAATGTTTTCTGCAGTTCAGTTATACTGCAAAGTAAGATTATATTGCTGTCGAGTTCATTTTCTCAGTATATAATACCAAACTGAGTTGCAGTATATGACAGATTTATATGTGTTTCTAAAAAACAGGAAATAGAAAGCATTTTAATCTATGCTGTATGGCAAAACCTGAAAAATACTTTAAGAAACTGACTTTGTTACAATGGAGAGGAACAATCAACTTCTTTTGAGCATTGTCTAACCACCATATGCATATTTCCAGCCCCATGTTTGAAGACACATTCAACTGCATTTTCTTCTGAAAAGCAAATACCACCCATGCAAGGCCTAACTGTAGCTCCTAAGCAAATTAAAGCAAAACATTCATAGGCAGATTTACTGTGAAGACACTTGTGACAACAGAAATGCATAGTTTGTTACTATGAAAAAGCTGACATTTACACAGGAATTACGAAACGGTATTTCAGTGGTTTCCAGCCTATGGTTACCACACAAACTATAAAGAAAGAAATTAAAAAGAAAAAAAAAAAAGGTAAATAGCATATTGCTATGTAACACATAGTACGGGCATGCAGCTACAGATGTAAAAATCAATGAAATACCTAACAATTGTTTGGTGATCTCCATAATAGAAGGTGACAGCGTCTGTTGAGCTCACAATCAGGAAGGCAGGTTCACCACAGACCACCAGCACAACCAGCACTAAAAGACAACCTTGCTGCCAACTGAAGCAGAAAACCTGAGAGCTAAATAGAGAAAGGTAAATGAAGTATTCTCAAGGAGATATTCAGGAAGGACTGTGTGCTTGACACAGCAGCAGCATCTACCAGGATAGTTATTTCCCTGTTGAGCCTCTGCAGGCCTGTCCTGTGAGGTGATGTTATACTGTGGGTATGGTATATGTTCAATGAAAAGACTCTTCTGGAAAAACAGTTAAAAGTTACTTTTATACAGACTTCTCACTTGCATGTCCAATCATTTTGAAAGTTGAAGGGGGTTAGTTCAGATTTTAAAACAGAATTAACAAGGGAAGTGCTTTCTCAGTAACAAATGCCACAACTGAGGAAACTTAATAGGCAATATTGGACAAACCCCACTAAACTAAAAAATCTGAAAATCATGCAGATTAACACTCATGAAATTTGTTTAGGAAAAACTGTAGTAAGATGCACAGTGCAGTAGTTCTTCAAACTACAGACCATCTCACCATAAAAATCACCATCATTATCTGCAATCAGCAATCGTGATCAAAGCAAGACCAAAAGGAAGGGCTGATTTGGCAGAGAAATCACCTCAACAAGAATGTTAGAGGTAGGATTAATGACATCGAAGAGAAACTCAGAAGACAGCTGTGTCATGCAAAGAAATGAAAGAATAGTTTTCTTCTCCTGGGTTCTTTCAGACATTAGACTTCAACAGCAATAAATATAACTATAGATTACTGAGTATTTACATTTATAAAAAAAAGGCAAAAAACTTGAAAGCCAAGCACCTAAAGAGTAGTTAATCTCTAGTATTAAGTGTAGAGCAGCGTCTGAAGTATGCTGTGGTTAGTCATTACAGTCCCACAAAAGAGGTACTTATGTTTCCCCTACGTTCTTCAAACAAAAAGCTTAGAGAGGGTTTACTGTCAGCACTATCAAAGGTCAAACAGTTCTATTTTGTACAGTAAAAGTACAGTTAGACTGAAGGTACATCTGGTTTAAGGAAATCTGTCACTTCTTCAAAAAAATATACATGGCAGCATCAAGTCAAGTGTTATTCTTCCAAATGACGTGCTTCACCCATGCATCTTCAATTCTGAACTGCACCATCTGAGCCCACTGCCAGTACGCTCTATTTCCATACACCCTCAAAGTACCAAGAAAGGATATATATATTGAACAATCCTATTCTGAAAGACTATTTCTTATCATGTTCATGCAGTTCACTTGTGCCTTTTCTTCTCATCTCTCCTGTGGTGTGTTTCTTTTTTTTCTCCTCCTTTTAACATTTTGAAATAAATGAAAAGAAAATAACAATCCCAAAAAGCTCACGCCAGTTGGCAGGGAAATTAAAAATCACAGATTCAAAAGTACTTTCCCAGTTCATGAAAACATCTCTAATGAGACAGATGAAAATATGAATTGCTCCTAATGAGCTCAAAATTGCACATATTTCCATTAGTTTAATTTTGTAAGCCTTCACAGATATTTTGTGTTATGCTTTATTATAAAACAAGAAGTGGCCACAAGGCTGTGATAACCAATTTGTGAGATTAAAGCACTCAACTTGAATGGTTTCATTAACTTCTAAGTCATGAGTCAAAGTTAGCATAAAATACAACTCCTTTGGTATTCATAGAGGGTCTTAGTCCACTGTGACTTCCAACATTTTGGAGTCATTTGCACCTGGGAAGAATAACACTGTTATTCTTCAAGTGTCAACCCTATACTCACTTGCACAGCTATAAAAGGATAACACACAGCAAATCCGAGAAGAATAAGGCCATCACAACTATTGGATCTACACCATGGATTTCAGCTATGACACAGCAGAAGTAATACAGTCTCCACTAATACATTCTAACAAGGTTTGAAAGAGGCTGAAACAAAGCCAATGCAAATGCTTTAGCCAGTCTTTATGTGGAGATTTTAGGATGGCCAGGAATGCACTAAATCACATCAGAAGAATGTGCCTGTCCTGGCACAGACATAAAATGGAAAGAAATCATGACAGGATTCGTAAATGTTCCAGGTCAGCCTATATTCAGCTGATTAACTCTCATGGGCCGGTGCACAGTGCAGGCAACAAGGGGGAAGACAGGGTGATAACAAAAAAAGAGGAGGGAGAAAAAACAAAGACCGTATGTGGACAATGGCCAGCCACCTGTGCTCCTGAGACCTGGGAACATGTTCATATCTGGAACCCAAAGGAGCCTGTGTCTGAAACAGGACTATACCTAGCACAGCTTGATCCACCATGCTAATCCACCTAACTGCCCTCCTGTACCGTATCACCTCTCCCACAAAAACAGGGAAATGGTGTAAGGAACCATGATGCTGACCTGGCCAACTTCTAGGTGGACTGTGCTACCTCTTCTATGAGAAAGAGGAGTCATGTCATTAGTGAAATTGCACATCTATGATTGAAGTGTTTTTGTATCCAAATCCAGTCAGTCTCTATGCCGTCATCTGATTTCATACCACACTGAAAAGTTCATTGCTTTACCACATAAAGAAACCTTTACATTTTGTTATAGTGAAGAACTTCATTTTCTCATTGGTTCTACTTAATACTTACAAAGTTTAAGCTTCTAACTATATCACTCCAAAAAGGGCTATCATTACATGATGATGACAGAAGAGTAGTACCTCTGTAGCAAGAGTACAGTGCAGTACACAATCATATTCAGCATGACAACACAACAAAAGAAAATTCCGCTACTGAGTATCAGAATGTACTCATGTTCCTCTTGCAAACACCTAAGGGAACGATGTGCAGTTTTGTAAGAGGAGAAGAATGAAAAGGAAGAACTACATTTGCAATAAATTTCCTAAAACTTTGTACAAAAATTCAGGGTATTTTTTAAAACATATTTTAGTAAACTGACAGACTCCAGACAACTGTAATTTACATCTTATTTCTAAAAATTTGAAAAACAAACTAAAAGCTATTACTTCTCATACTACTCCATAGATCATTCAATCCACCTTGTTCATTTCAATGTACTTCTCTCCTTTTTCACAAGTCTCTCTGGTTGCATTCCACCTGGCAAACAACATCTTGTTGCCCAGCTCATTTTTGCACTTTTCTCCAAACTGTTTTTGGACTTCTGCCTGCAATGTACTCATCTTTCTCACACACTAGTTTTGCTGTTCAGCTCGCTGTTTCTCTCCTCTGAGTTGAGTGCACGTTGATGCAGAGCAAGGAACTTGAACACAATGAACAGCAGCAGGATGGAGGTTTCACTACTAAATATACTTTAATGATAAGCATCAGACTGTGTTGTTAAACAAATATTAACCCATTTAACAGATGCCCTTAGGAAGTACGGCAGCTGGGCCCAAAGTTCACCTATGAACAACAAAACCTGAGTAACTTGCAGTAGGAGAAAAGAACTTTCATAGCTTCCTCTAATCACTGCTGTTTGCTTCCACTGTGCTCCCTCTGTGCGGGGAACTGAAATAAGCTTCCCTACAACCATGAAATCTCAGAGGACAACTTACAGAATCAGAAGTTTCCTTTCCCGTTTTGTAATCCCCACCATTGCTATAGGACCCAGGCACAGGTAAGTTTCTCTCTCTCTTCCCTACATCTACAAGACACATTAATTTTTGACAATGGATCTGACCTCAAGGTTTGTGACTGAAGTAGAGGGGTATAGCAAAGTACCCTGGGGGCAATTATTAGCAGTTCAAGAATTAGCATCAATTTAGCATCCAGTTCAGATGCACTGAATTAAACCATCACTACACAATCTTGGTCGCAGTGTCCAGGCAGGCAAATGTTTATCCACTTCTGGGAAGCGGATGGAGGTGTACATATAAGATGTGTTCTCGCAAGTTCAGAAGGCTGTCCTCGCTCTTTTTATTTCTGACTCCAGATTTGTTCTTTGTCTTAACAGTTTTCCTATGAAAATACCACTGCTGTACTTACAGTCTTGCTTAGCATTAACAAAAGGAGTGTGCTGCTGACATTCAATAAATGAAAACATATTTATAAATAATTTAGCAGTAAAACAATTGTTTTCTACTGCAGGAAAGGACTCAGTAAGGTGGTCCTTTTCTACTGCTAGTTTTTATGTTAGTATTTTGATAAGAATATCCCTAATATGTTATTTTAAAGTTCTGCTTATGCCCTTCAGAACAACACAAAAGTATAGAAAATCTCAACTGAAAATTGTGGTCTTCACAGCCGACTGTGGGTTTCCACAGAACTCCAAGGAGTCTTGACTGAATATCAGCCAAACAGGTACCACGCGTTATCTCCAAGGATACAAAAACATATCCTGCACATTTGCAGTCAGAAAAACCTTCACGGATATACTGTTTTTGAAAGCTTAAAGGTACTTTGAAAACTACATTAAAAAAAAAAACAAAAAAACAAAAAAAAAACCCACCACCAACAACCAAAAAAACCACACCAAATTTTTTTTCAAAACAAAAAACCAACTAACCCACAAAACACCCAAACAACACACTGTATAAACTCCATTTTTAGATGCCTCATGACAGATTAAGTAAAACCAAAAAAGAATAAATAAATCACTTAAGGCAGATTTCATTATTTCGTACCTCTTTCAGCAAGAGAAATAGGTGGAGAGAGGAAGGAAAAAGGAAGTCTGTTTCTGTGGTTTCTTCTGCTAAATAAAAATATTCATTTAAGCAAAAAACCTAGAAGCCTAAATAGATTCCAAGCCTTCACAACTTCATTAAAATGGCTTTTAAATAAATCTACTTGCAGTGAAAGAAGCAGCCTAGGACAATATGCATATGGCTTCTTTTTTAAGACCAGTTATATTTCTTAATTGGTTTCAGAAAATGTCTATTGAATCCTATAGAATGTGCATGTGGCCTTTAAAAATCCTTGTAAATGAGAACTGCTGGCAGAACAATTAGCATTTAAAAGCTAGAATGACCTTAAATCTGTGCATCATTGTGATTAGTTTGGACTTTAATATCAAGTACAGAACCAAAAAATACCTTACTTGCCAAGATAAAGAGCTCCCAGCACCAACAAAAGGACACTGGGTAATAGGGTGAAGCATGTGCAATGAAACATAAAGGACAAACTTGCATGATTATGTTTGATTTGTGTTGACTTAGCAACCAAGCAGAAGGGCCTTCCTGGGCAGTGAGCATGGAAAAGAAAGAGACCAAATCTTCTGTTTCAAATAGAACATGGATGCGCTACATGGGAAATCTGCCCTCAATTATATATCCCTATAATGAATTTCAGGTTGCAGAAGACAAACTGTGCACAAATTTTGTTTCCAAGGAATCACTGGATAACTTTAATTGCCTGCCTGTACTGTGAATCAGACGTCATCTAAACAAAAGAGATATAGTACTTCACTTATATATATCACATATATGTGTCATGATTATACGTATATGAGGTATCATTTTATTTTGAAGGCAATTTGCATATATTGCATGCAATTATACTATTTCATGTAATATTTCCCCCTCTCTGAAAGCAAAATGACTTACATCTTTAAAAGTGACAGCACTGGCTGCTGGTCTTACTAAGAAGAAGTCAGACTCTTAAGTCAAAAGCTGAATGTCTATATTGGCTGAGCACACAACTACAGCTGAATTAAAAAATACAAGTGTCCCCTGTTTGTAGGTGATTTTTTTTAACTTAAAGCATCTAGTTCAATTTTGTTCTGGCTCCCATTCTCATGCTCCATACTACTCGTAAATATTCATAAAATATACACTTATTTCTACATAGAAAATAGTGCCATATTTTTCCTAAATTGTAATAAATACAATTGAGTTAAATCTTTAAAATTATACTGATGGGAGTGACAGGAATGGGGGCTGTGGTCAGTTTATATGATGTCTCTGCTGCTCCCTCCTACCTAGGGGGAGATGTCCTCACACTCTTCCCTTCCTCCAGTGTGAAGTCCCTCCCAAGGGAGACAGTTCTCTAAGAACATTTCCAACGTGAGTCCTTCCCATGGGCTGCAGTTCCTCACAAAGTGCAGTCCTTTAGGGACAGGCTGTTCCAGTGTGTGCCCTTTCCTGGGTCACAACTCCTGCCAGCAAACCTGCTCCGGTGGGGGCTCCAATCTCCATGGGGCCACAGGTCCTGCCTCCTTGGGCTGCATTGACTGAAGGTGGACATCTGCTCCACTGCGAGCCTCCGCGGGCTGGAGGAGGACAGCTGCCTCACAATGGTTTCACCATGGGCTGCAGGGGAATCTCCGCTCCAGCACCTGGATCACCTCCTTCCCTCCACGGATGGCCAAAAATCTCACAGGGCCCAGGTCATTGTACAAATAAGAAGATACCACAGTCAATGCTATTGTTTCAGATCAGTGAGATACGGAGATTTCCTGCCATTACAAGAAATGGGCTTATCAACATTTCAGAGTGTTTCACACAGATTCCTGAGCATAGTTTTGCTGAAGTTATGGCAAGTGCATTATCTTGTCAGTTATGCGCTATCTATGGGGATTAAGTTTGTGATGTGCAGATTGCTTGAGAGGAGACTATTTAAAGTCTGATGTTAAGTCCCATTAAGTAATTTACGCACTCATGCCAGGTGCTCCATATAGATATTTCAGATAGCAATCTTCTTAATATAGCTTACATAAATACTTAAAATTTAAAGAACAGTACCTACATAACAGTTTATCATTCAGGAAATGACAGTTCCATATAACTATAGATTACCAAAGTACGTATGAGATTGTACACAGATTCAGAATACTAAGGTATTTAATAATTCACAGGGACGTCAAAGGGCAAACCAGAGACCACTCTGATGCACACACAAAATATACTGACTGTAAAGGCTTAGCAGATCGCTCTCACGTTCCTCTGTCACAAAACCAGCAAACCCACCTCCTGCCAAATTCTTTCTGACTGCGTTCTGACTACTTTTACCACCTTCTGTCTAATAATCTTCTGTACTAATATCCTTTAAACACTAGAATATGCAATGTTTAATACAGGAACTTTCTATTACAGACACTCTTCATGTTGGGGTCTCACAACATGTTTGTCCTATAAGGCTTGCTCAATTTTGGGTGCTCAACATTCAGAGGAAATCCCGAACTGCTGAAATATTCAGCAACTTCATACCTAAACTTTTGTGACTCTTCAATGCTAGAACAAGTGCCCTGAGAAAATTTCAACGTAGGTAAACACATCCTACCTGCCTCAGTCTCTCCTGTAGTCAGAATTCAGTGAGTTATTTAGAACTTCCTGCCAACATTGTACTGTACATTTTACATTTAACTTCCTAGTGTCAGAACACTGAGCGCTGATTCCTATATAACAAGAGCCAGTTGAACTCACTGAAGTCAAACAGCAGCACAGAAATGTCATGTTTAATTCATGCATAGTATAGTTTGTTTTATAAAATTATGATCATTATTTTCTGCCTCAATTTTATTTTACCTATAATTATAACAGCATTTAAAAACTAAGGAATATTCCTGCTCTGTTTATCATCTTAAGAGACTAGCAATGAAGGTGAAGAGGAGGGGAAAGCTGTCGGCTCGGCATAATGTGAACATAATCAAGACTTCTAAACAGAACTGAAAGTTTAATATCCATACGGTTCCCAGAAACAGTAGGTGTTAAAATAGTTCTGAAAGAGCCCAGGAAGCCAAGCAGATTGAAACTGATAGTATGGACTGCAAGAGTTCAACAAGCAGAAGGAAAGAAAAATACAACAAATTAGAGATGCAGAAAAGAGAGAGGGTAACATATGTATTAGTGATATCGGGAGCACTGAAACACAGTTTCAGCAAGTTCTGTAGTTACAGGACGGGTATCAGCTGAACAGAGTGCAGTCAGCAAAACAGTGAGATCTGAAATTAGAAACAACGGTCTGGACAAGTAACATATATGGGAAGAGAACTGGGGAAGCACTCTTCAAAGACATGGAAGGTATTGAACAGTACTTCCTAGGGTATTACAATAGCTGTGTGCATGCACACACATATATAAAATTGAAATGGCAACAAAGCAAACTAGGACAGGATTTGGGAGGAGAGATGAAACCATCCAGAGAATGCACAAACTATAAAGAACAACGACAGTTACACTTGCCCTGAAAAAAAAAAAAAAAACAAACAAAAAACAGACGCAGAAGCCTATCAGAAAGCTTCTCCTCTCACCCCTAGGAGTTCTTGAAACTTCATTCTCGCAAACTGGTAAGACTTCCTTATCATGGCTGGCGAAGCATAGGCAGAAAAGACTGACTACAATTATTCTTCCTGTAGTTAGGACCAGAGTGATTTTTCTTTTATTGTATGTCAAAGGTTCTCTCACCGTCATAATAGTTACCTAACTGACACTGTGAGTAATAGGGCACATAATGGACTGGTTACATGCTAGAACTGAATGTCGGTGCTGGTGATGTAAGTTTGAAAAGGTTTGCATGCTATGAAATTGCATGGGAAGATGACAACTGAATGGTGGTATTAAATAACATATTCATTTCTGTGAATCCTACCACACTGCATTCAAAACAAGGAACAGTGGAAGAAACTTCACACACCAGACATGCAAGAGGTAGAACAATACAATGAAGTGTGAAACAGCTTTGGACCACTCATTTTACACAGTGCAGATCTATGATGTTAAAAACATTGAACTGCAATGCCCAAAATTAAGGTTTTATTCTGAATTTTAAATGTCCTGATTTCAGTAGAAAGAAAACATTCCTATTTTTAATGTTATATTCACTTAGCTTTCAAAATCTAATCCATACTATGCTGTGTGTGTGCTAACACGAGCATTGTGGTAATCAGTTCCATTTAGCACACTGAACTGATAGAAGTAATTTCATTACTTATTAATATTGAAAAAGTGCTGTGATGAAATTCTCCTTACAAAGGCCTTTTAGCAAGACCTACCTTTATTAGCAGTTAATATACTATATGGGCACCATTAAGATTTGCTCTTCAGAATCCTAATCCAAATTTTTCTCCAGTTATATATAAATACCACTACTAACAATAATTATGTTAGTTCAAGTTTACAATGGAATAACTAAACCAAATTAGATATTGGAAAATAATGGTGGAAAATGAGAGGATGCACTCAATCATGGTTCAGATTCATTTCTTACTCTTTTTTTATTTATTTACTCAGTAACACCATTTGCATGGTAAATCCACTATGCCATAATTTCTACATGCCTCATTCCTGAAAACCTTTCTCATTAGTTTTCTAGGGGTTTATAGAATTTAACATGAGTATGAATAATACAGCGTATGTTTTAGGACGTCTTACATTTTCCACACTATGTAGGAGAGAGGAAACTGAAGGTCAGGTGTGCAGTCATTCAGCCTTACAAAAAAGAAGGCCATCAAGCACACCTTCTCTGGGGTAGTAGCCATGATCAGAAATATGTTACGCCTTTTTGCAACGGATAGGATAGCACATGAGACTTCTATTTACTTGGGTGTTACTGATGAAAAAAGAAAAAAATAACAGAAAATGCTGGTGCAAGCCTACCAAGATGATTTAGACTATTGAAGTTAATACAGATTTATCTGGTTTTCTTTTTAAAGGTAACCTCTATTAAGTATTACCATTGAAGTGCATTTTCCTGCTTTTTGTACTCATTTACCTACAAGCCCTTTTACTTCCTTTCTGAACTTCAGCCTAGAAGAAGAGTTTCCTTTGTAGCGTTTGCCAATATCATCAAGCCTAGGTCTAAACTCTTTATTAAAATAAAAACACTTTATTAAAAAAAAAACAACAAACGAACCAGTTATGTTGTATAATTGTGGACGGTTCATAAAAAGTCATATTGCTGTGACTATATAGTAAATTATGTGATAACACCATTCTTCATTTTTGCAGTCCCTTAGTTGTTCTTTGAAAAGTCTTGCAGCTACTTCATTAAGAATTCCTCTCACTATACACAATTTACTACACAAAGTCACATTGAAGTGAAAGATAAATGCACCATTGAGTTTAATATGACTTTGTATAATAAGAATAATATACAGTTATAGTATATTGCAATGAACTATATTATATGACAAGAAAAACAGGTTTAAATATACAATGTTTAGTTGGTGAAAACGCTGTCATTCAGAGACCAAAGGCCTAAAGGCTGTACTTGTCAAAATATAAATCTCTGATAATTTATTAAATTTTGGAAAACAGATTAGTTTTCCCACTCTTCCTCAATCCTGGCACTTGTTAATAAATGCTGCTTCTTTCTCACAGCAAGGTCCCATTCCTGGTTTGATAATTCAAACGCTTTATGGATTCCCCTATTGGCAGGTAGCACTGCAAAACACAAACCCAGCTCTGCCCGGGTAGATGCCAGCTCAGTCATGGAGCTGCAGGCTCCTTATCTTTTAAAAACAGGGTAAGAAGTGAAACTCTGTTTTTCTGGCCAAAGTTTCAGATAATGTTTTACAAATGAGTGATGAGGTAACATCCAGAGATACCTCATAGGGAAAACGTCAATAATAGAATCACAGAATTCCTTAGTAAAGAAGGGTATTAAGAGAAAACGTGTGATCTAAACTATCCCTGCCCCCCCAGCCTTCGGTATGTTCACGTGCATCATTTCATACTGTATAATGTACATATTTCTCTAAGAAAAACCCTAAAATTTTAGAAGCACCGTACGTGTGATGTGTTTATGACTCTGCCAGTTATTTGGACTTTGCTGCATTTTCTCAGTTGACTAATTACCACTACAGTACCTCCCAGGGAGTTTAGCTGCCTTTTTTGTAAATTAAACTGTAAGGCCTTATTATATTAATTGAAGCAGAAAAGAAAAATCAAGAAAAAAAAAGAAAAAAAAAAGAACCAAACATGTAAAGTTCTTCTTGTTGAAAGAAACTACATGGCTCGGGAAATTCCTATAATTTATTATAATTTTCTTAACTGTTTAACTGTTTTATTCTCCCTACCTTTTTGTTGTTGTTGTTGTTCTTCCGTCTCTTCCATTCATATCTACTCTGACATCTACCAAACATGAGCTGATAAAAACTTTTAATGATTCAAAAGAAGTGCTTTAGTTGGTACAGATATATAGCAAATGAGGACCCAATACTATTTTCCCTATCAGAAGCTTCCAGATTATCAGATTTTCCAAAGAAACTCTTAGCAAGTACAATCTCTCCCAGCCTGGTCACATAAAATGACCTTGGCTAAACAATCAGGTGCTTTGGAGGCTCCCAAGGAAGAGGTTCTTCTGCCAGAAAACTAATGTTTCGAGGACGATCAGTCATAAAATCCTGGGCTTTAAGAATGAAAAAATCCTGTAAGATGAATTAGCAAAGGAAGTTCTCTTTCAAAGTTAATAAGATTCCCTCAGAAAATCTAGTATTAATTTATAGTACTCACCCCAGGATTACTGGGTGATTTAGCTTCTTCATACTTTTGAACTTCTACAAAGACTTGCTAGACAGCAGCACTTTTAAAACTTCTGTTTTATCAGCCTGTGTTTTGTTGCCAAAATGCTATAGGTGACAAGTTGGGGGTGAAGAACAACACAAACACTGGATAGAGTTGTGTTTGGTGCTATTTCTCTAGACTGATGTAGAAGTCTACGGAAACAAAGCAACTATTCCTCCTCTGTCTGAGGCAGAACTTCCAAATCTGTGCTTTGGAAAAAATATAGCTGTTCAATGTTTTATAAACTGCCTGAACATAGTACTTCTACAACAACGGATGTGATTCTGCATTATTTCCTCAAATCAAGAAATAGTACATTTCCACAGTGAAACACGAAACACTGAGCCAGCCAACTCTCCCCCTAACTACCAATACAGAATGCATCTGAGGAACTTCCCTGATTTTAAAACCTCTCAAAAGATTTATATCCATGAGTGAACTTTTATTCAGTGAATGTGCCCATCTTTTTCTTTTTTTAAATAATTTTTAAAATTTAAGTTAGCTCTGGTTGTATAACTACACAATCAAATCTCCTGGAAAAGAAATCCTACCACATCTTATGAGCTTATTATGTGACTAAATCTCTTAAACGCAAACATTTTGAGATCCATATCACCATATGACATCAATGGAAGTCACAGGTCCTCAGAAACTCTCTGAAATTGAGACTGAATTAAAGCCCAGGGATCCATACATTTTTAAAAGGTGGATCTTCATTTGGTCATTGGTTCAAATGATTTTCCTTCTTTTTCCCCATAATTCTCTAAATTTCTCCAAAGCTAGTAACAACGTTCCTCATGAGCTGACAGTCCAAACTATCAATGAATTATCAACATTCACCATAAGAACTCCTATAATGCAAGAGTCTCTCAAGAAAGATACTTAGTTTTTTTTCAGGTTTGGAGATAGGAAAACTGAGTGGAATTAATCTGATTTCATTCCATTTAAACATTTTTCATTACATGAGTAAACGGTTCAGACCCTGTAAAGCCTATTCATCATAATCTCATAACCCCCATGACGTAGATGTTGCATCACTTCTTGAAGCGTTAAATAAGGCAATTCCTCACTGTTATGTCTTATTTTAGTGCTTAAGCATAGGTCTCTCTTCTGTGAGAGTGCACACAGGAAATAAGCCATTACATTAGTCACTTCAGTATTGACAAAATTAACTGGATTACAGTCAGCAATCTTTAATTCTGAAATAACTGACAATTTTCAGGGAGAGGATCAGCATTGAGCATATACATTTAAATAGCTTTGTACTTCTATAACAATCTGCATCACAAAGCTAGAAGTATGTATTGAAGTTTAGGTACTGTGAGGATAAGATTGTAAGAAAACAAATCCCAAACACACCCACCACACACATGTCCTCTATTAGCTTTAACTCAGTTTTGTAAAGAGATCTGAAAAACAGCAAGAGGTCTAAGTCCTGAAAATGCAGAATAAAATTTTATGTGCATCTATTAATTAGTAGTAGGTTATTGTGGGATATTTAATTAGAAAACCACATTAATAATATGACTAGAGGGGACATCATTCAGCTGTAGGTTGCAATGGTCATGAATAGAGGTTGCAATGAACTTGAAAATATAATCTGAAATTACAATACTGTGTGAAAGGTCAATGCCTGCTATGTTCATTTAGTGAAAAGCTAATTATATATACACCATAAACCACTACAGTTATCAAGCAATCAAAAAAAAAATAATGTTATTAGAAGTGAATTAACAAATTGATTGATCAGTTGTCAATTCTATAGAGTTAGATGAAAGTTCAACCTTTACAAAATGCAACAAGGAAAACTGCTTGCAGAACCTGCTGCATCAAGAGTGTTTTTAAGAGTGTTCTCCCTGAAGTCAAATCCAAAATTATGAGCTGAGGTTACCAAACAGCCTACTCAAAATGAGGAAAAGCTATTTGCCGTTACTACCAAATCTGCAGTCATTATACCAGCTAGGCAACTTCCTAACATTTACTCTAAACAATGACAAATCTGATACAAAGAAACAAATCTAACACAAAAAATAACGCTCAATGCCCCCAACACACACATCTACCACCACACCTCCTAACAAGTATTTTCTAGAAAACCCAGACCCACATGAATAACACAGTAATTCTTTGCCTCTTGCAGGAAATGAGGCAGGAAATGAGATTGCATAGTTACCACCCTGAGGGTTGCAGATATTGGCAGCAATTGCATTGCCTACTACCAGGAACCAAAGTCTCTATTATACCCTCCCAAACAGAGGAACGGCTGAGAAGGCAGATAAAGCTGTCACAAAAGAAAGCCCTGTAACCAGTAATGGTTTGGGTTTTTCCAGTATTTTCAGTTTCCCTTCCATCTTCTCTTTTTCATTAGCCCTGTCTGAATATGCAATTCTCACACTTAATATTATATTGACTAGTGTATTCACCATGGTGAGAAATAAGAAATGTATATTCAGGATGTACAACACCAGTGTGAATGAAGTGGCCGCAATGTTCTTTGAACTAGACTTTTAGTGCTTTCAGGGTATCATGCTGTTTAAATACCTGATTGAGTTTCTCTGCATTCTTATTCAAATTGGAGCATGAACATTTTTCAAGAGACTTTTCAACCAGAAAGAAAGGAGGAAACCATTCTTGATGAGAACCTCTCCATTCTCACAGTATATGATAGTAAATGGTGTTGCTGCTATTCTGAGTTTCTGACTTACAGCTTGAAAGTTGTACACCTTACATATTGCATTATTTTACACTTAGCTAAAAATACTCAAACGTCATGAGAAAAAAACCCACATTCTTTAATGTTATTTAGGATGAAAAATGTCAAATTAAGAATTAACCACCTTCTGAAAGGAAAGAGTCAACTGGAAGGAGGATAGCAATGACAAAGATTATTCTCGGAATCAATTTTTTTAGTATTTTCTTTGTATTACCCTGACACAAGAAACAGGCACTGCTAAAACAAAGGCAGGCCCACTGTCTGTAAGGAGTAGAAAGGAGATATAACACTAAATGAACTGGATCATCTCAATGACTGGAGTTACAGAAACAGAGTGAAAGCCTTGAGTACGAAAGTCAGGACAATTCAGCTAGTAACTAAGAGGAAAAACCCAACACCACACCAAAGATCAATCAGAAGCGACTGCAGAGAACAGGGATATGGATGCTTTAGAAGCCAGCACTGCCATACACCTGTATTGCTACAGACTGATTCACAGAAGTCAAGCACAACGTCATCATACAAAAAAGCAATGCATACTCACTGGAGTTATTAGTATCACTCCTATGTAAAAGCATTTTGGTGGAAAGCATCACAAACAGAATACTGACAAATAAAACATGACCTTGATTTGTTCATGCATGAACATGTTAAATAGCAGTGGCTGATACGTACATATATATTGTGGCAGGGGGATGCTATTCAAAGGAGATGATGTTCTGTTTTAAAAACACATCTTCATAAATTTAAGAAAGGACTATTTAGTGTGACAAGTGATTGATGGGACGAGACCCAATGATCTTTTCAGATGGTTGCTCGAAGTCTGACAATTCCACCTTTCAACTCCAGTAACTGTTTGCTTACACCAATAAAGGACTCCAATATGTTGTTCTTCATTCTCTTAACTAAAATACATATTCAGGAAGTGCCCAAAAATCATAGCAAACTTTTACCTAAATTTGTATTCTGATGCAAAAGAAGAACAAAGTATCAAACATACAACCATTTTATTTCCTGTAGAACGTGGGTCAAATTTCTCTGCAGCCCATAGCTAGTCAATTATAAAAGGTAATTTATATCTAAATCATCTTGCATGCATAGCTGGACACCATAGATTTATTAGCATCTGATATGTACTTTACACAATTAAAAAGAGATTCCTACCTTTATACTTAGGAAACTATTAGGAAGTTGTTACAACAGCTGTTGCAAATTAATCCACCATAATCCTTCTATATTCCACCATTAGTTACACAATAAAATCAGGGCTCCTGGAAAACCAAAAATAAAGATGCATGAAATGGTTCCAATTACATACTTAACTTATGAAAAATGAGACTACAATAGTCATCCCAATTCATATCTCCTAGAAAATTAAAAGATAAATTAAAGCACCTTACTTTGAACCTGTTTACATTTCACCACAAGATTTCCACCTAGTGAGACTTTACCTTAAATTAAGATACTTTGCTTTAACAATCTTATGACCAGGGAATTTAATTTCTCTCTTCATTTTACATACTAAGAATTTATCCTCAACTGAAAAAAAAAATTATAATCAACTACAGAAAAGCAGTAGATTACATGAAAAAAAAGCCCCACATAAACGTATTCGAGCACTTTATTTCATTGAATACTCAAACTTCAGGAGCTTTTTAATACATCTTTTCACTGGTTTTCTTAATGAAACCTTACCAGGAAGACAGAAGTGTGAAAGGAATCAGAAAGGATTTAGGAATACTGGAAAAAAGTTACAAAGAAAAAGAAAACCTGTTTGAAACACAGGAAAATTACCTGTCACCAATGACATTCAGCTGTGAAATGATGGCATCTTAATATCTTCATCTAAAGAACCTTGATTTGAAATATTTATAAAATATATGAAATGGGACCCCTGGTAACAATGAGAACTGTCAAATAGTGAAAACAGTGAGTTTTGCAAGGCATTTCTTTTCCCACCAAGTTTAAATCCTGTACTTCAGATCTGCGGAAGGAGCAACACCTACAACGCAGAGTTTGGACTTTTTTTTTCCTTCCAAAGAATGACTTCCAGTGCTATTATTTCTGGTCATATAGTATGCCAACTCACATCACTAGCTATTTTTCTTTCCACTAATTAGCAGTCACAGTAAACAACCTCTAGAAACTCTAACGGCAAAAGGGGATAGGGAGAAAGTNAGGAAAAAAAAAAAAAAAAAAAGGCATTTATTTCTACAGCACCACAGTGGGGACATTTCTTCTCTAAGAAAGCTTGGTCTTAACTGTCACTTTGGAGAGAGAGTTCAGTGGTATGAAGGACCCTCAACCTATAAAAACAAAATAATATCTCCCCACCAATGAGAAAAGGGTTAAAGATTTCTACATTATTTTCCTCCTACTCACAATAAATTATACATTCTGTTTCAAATTAAGTCATTTTCCCCTCTTATTGTGGTTTGTCAGATTTTATGAAATGCTGCAAAATGCTACTATAGCATTTCTCTGTAAAGACAAATGTAAAACAATACCCCAAACCCCCTAATTTTACAAAAACATTACATCTTACTTGTTCCAAAACTAGTGTCAGAAGATTCAAGATTAATATTAGGTACTACAATACTATTTCTTTGTCCTATGCAACAGAATCACTGGCTTTCTCTACAACTTTGCTTATGCTTGGCCTCTCCAGTATTTCTATACACCATCTGTAGCAGCCATTCAATCCAGTTCTTAGAAGACTAAACAAACTCACTGAGGCTACATTCATTCATTCCAATGACAGGTTTTAGCCATGAAACTTCAAAAGTATAAGCTCTCATCTTACTATATTATCTAAAATATCTGGGTTTATTGCAAGTAGAATACTATTCAAAATAGTCTATAAAAAATGGTAATCCATTAAATGATACCTTGCTCATAAGTAGCTGAACAATTACATGGATGTTTGGTTGTATACATTTGGGTGTGAATCTACATTTCCTGAATTTAGAATTAAGTGTACAGAAAGCCAAGGAACTGAATCCTCTGAACAAAAGTGCTTTCATGCTCCTTGCAAAAATACCCTAATAAATGAAATTTTCATTTTATTTACATTATACCACACTACTCCTCGGCCCAAACTTTCAAAGAGATCTAGTACAGATAAGACAGGCACTGTTTTAATTTTGTCATAGCAAAGGCTCATTGTCTTCTGCTTTTCATTTTACATGAAATTAGAAAGACTTCATGGAAAATATCAATTCTCTTCCCGTAATCAGAAAGCATTAACTAACTATTAAGGTTCATATTTTTTCCTAAGCACTTGACATTAATCTTGTCATTTGAGGGGCTCTGTTTATTGGTTTGGTTTTTAACTCCCATTCTTACAGGAAAGAGAGAACTTCCAGCATTCTTTTTAAACTTTAAAAATATCCTAAATTCAAATAACTCATCTTTCATCCCTAGAAGTGCACTTCTTCGCTGAGATTAACCAAAACTCACCAGTCCACTCCCAGCTATCATGTGTGTGCATGTGTATGGTTTACTGGCAAAGACTACATGGCAAAAGGGAAAAAGCGTTATCTGCATTTGTGACAACATCATTTACACAGTTAACATGCTAATTTACTGGTGGATGCACAGCTGAATGATTAAGATATCAAAGGCATTAACAATTACTGACAATAGAAGTAGTCATTTTGTATGACTAGTGCATATTTAATGTTCACTGCCTCAGTACCAGAACAAACAAAAAAAAGAAAACTCTCCATATAACTAACCCAAATGTGAGATCATATTCAGCTATAACTGAAAACCAGCATTTGTTATTTAGTTCTACACTACTTATCTTCTTTTTTTTCTCATTTAATCATTAAGCATTTGATCTCCTTTATTAAGTAGTGTTAAGTAAAAAGGAGCCATCAAAATCAGCTGTTACAGAATTGAAGTATTCAAAGTCAGTAGTTATTATCTCATGCAATTTCACACTGGCCAACAAAAGTGCCTCTAAAATATGAAATCATACAGAAAACTCCGAATTACACAAATATTAGAACTCAAACCCACTGCTACCAGTTTTTCAGTCCTTTTCTAAAAGTTCTTAAAATTAACACCGTGTTCTGTCCAATCCAAGCCCAGTGCATGAGCTTACCATCACAGAGCACAGTAGCAAGCACACTCAAATAAAATAATGATAAAAGTACATACACATTTTTACATTAGAAAGGAATACCCCCAGCCCCACCTCCCAAGTGTTTGTCTTGTTACTTAATACATCATTTAAATAAGCTTATTTGATAAAAACTGGCCTGACTTTTTGAGATTGAAGTAAAAAAGTTTGAAGCAAAACTGAGAATCACCAACATGCTCAACCCTTTTTGAGTTAGAAATGAAAGAAGAAAGCAAGCTGGAATACTAAACTACTTTTAGGTGAGCTACAGCTCCTTTTAGTAGATCCTATCACAGTTATTAACAACTTCAGTTTTGAACTGGCATATAGAACACTTCAGCTTGTGGTAAACATTATTGGAAAAAATCTTCACCATTTCAGAGACAAATAAAGCTAGACAAGTATATAGATATCTATATAACAATGTTTCATAAAACTGTTTTATTTTTTCAATTAATAACTATTCTGTTACTTTTACCCAAGAAGGATAAAAATGTTTAATGATATTGACTATCTCTGTCCTATGTCATGTTAATAGAACAAATCAGTAGAGGGATGTTTCACTAACCAGTATTAATTATATCTCCTATATATTTACAGTGAAATAACCATCAAGTAAGTGTGGTAAGCTTGCCCAAAAGCACCAGCTGTATGTAACTCTAGATAATTCAACTCAGGGATATTGCTAGGAAGCCACAAAATCAAACTTAGTTCAAACATATTTAAAGCAGCATAAAAGATTGCAAACCCACTTTTAAAAGCATTCAGTTTACAGGAATGTTGTAAAACCTTATATTGAACCTGCCCTTGGAGATAAAACCACACAGATATGCCCAAGTGAAAATGCTTGAGCTCACATTGGTTATCAACGAACACCTAAGAGTCCAATTTGGTCAAAAGTGAATGGGGACCAATAAAGCAAAACATACTAAAACGCCAGTCACTGAATAAAAGTTAAAATCCATCTTGCTGTGTAAGACCTGAAAAATGATTGAAGTTTTAGATTTTCTTCACCAGCCTTGCACATTTTGTTGCCCTTCATATGATCAGTTCTGTCAACATTAGACAAAACTTTGAATCCTGCAGATACATCTAATTTAAGTAAGTTCACATCTTCAGAACTTTATGACCGCAAGAGGAATGGCAAAATAAGATCTGCTTCCTTGAAAATGCATTTTATACTGAGCTTAATCTTCCTGCGCTGTCTTTTTCTTTTCCAATTTAATTTCAACATTGAGACATACAATGATTCAGTAACAAACATGACTGGTTGCCTTTATGATATTATATGAATTGTCATAAAGAATTCTTTCTAGTTGAATTAACGTGACAGGTATGTAACAGATTCTGTAAAAATAAAGTCACAATATGCCATAATATTTCACAATGCTCTAAAACTGACAAGTGATACTCTAATTACCACTTACACTGAAATCCTAAACACCATTTTCATATATTTACTTTGCTAAGCAATCTATTATTTCAGTGCATCCTATGCTGCAAATGCAATTGCAGTTAGAAAGTAAGTGTGCAATAGATTTATTTATTTTCATACTTATTAGGAAAACATCAAGAGCTAACACGACAAATTAAACAGCTGGCAACTCATGGAAAATTCTGGATTTATAAACAATACCAAGTGTACAAAGTAGTATTTATTTCTGTATTTTATTCTTAGTGGCTAAAAATACTTACCTGCATCTAGAACTTATTTATTCTTATTGCTCATGTGAAACAAGTCTCAATGCACTGTAACATGAAAGGGAGTCCTCTGTAGAAAACCTTTTTGAGGATCAAGCACCCCCTTAAGTCATCCCAAGGTGCTGTTTTCATGAGAAAGAGAAAGAATCTGCTGTTCAAGGAAATCTTCAAAGAGACTCAAGTGATCTAGTGGTCTCCTACCCATGCACATACTTAGGGTACCACCAGAATTTTGGCAATGTAATTACTCTTCAGAAAACGTCAATTTATGAAAATCAGAACAGTTTCCATTGTATATTTCTATTGCTAAAATATCCCCTACTGAATGTGAGATTCCTGATAAAAGCCAAAGAATAAGAAGAACTGCAAAACAACCTACAGGTCAATAGTTTAGCACTGAGGGGGGAAAAAGCAAAAAAACCCAAACAACTAAGCCCCCAAAACCCCTCCCACATGGAGTAGGGATTCTAATCTCTCCTATTTTGCTAGAATCCTTGAGAAACACAAACCGGTAGTACCCTTTCTGCAAGACCTACCTTCCCTATATAGCTACAATCCCTTTTATAGTATACTTCCATGACCCATGGCAGGCACACCCAGGAACACACTTGTGAACCCTCATCCTCCTCATCTAGGATGGTAACTTTTTCCTTTCTGTCCCTTAAACCAGATGAACATTAGTATGCTTATCTTCTCTTTAAGAATATGAACTTTGCTGGTTTTATTAAAAAAATAATTATTCCAACTGCAAGCTGCTCCCAGCACAGGCTGTCACCTTACGTGCCTACAGCTGAGTCTCTGAGTATCTGTGAAATGTCTCTCAAAAAGAGGGACTGTAAGAGTTTTAAGGCAATAAGGTTTTTTGAAATATTTCTCCAGAAAATTTCAGATGGAGATGAAAACAGCATACAGTGTTGGTATAGTATAAACCTATTTTACTGACATGAAAAATCCAAGGGGTGGAAAGTAAATGAAGAATATGTGAGAAACCAGAAGAGACCCATTTTCTTTAAAAGTGCAAGTCAACTACAATTAAAAAAAACACAACCAAACCACAAAGTTTACCAGACTTTTATATTTTTTAACAACTTATCAACTTTTAGCCTAAATCATAAAGAACACCCACTGAACAAGCCTGCTTTGTAAAATTTCCCGGTGTAGAACAAAGCATTTCTGGTAGCAGTTACACCTCTCTATAGTCTCTATAGTGACTGGTGAAGTTGGTAATTATGTTAGCACTTCAAAATGCAGAAATTACTTCATTTTTTGTTTAATTAAAGCAGTTACTTTTTAGTAGTACCCTCAAGAACAGACACCAATCTCTCCAATGTTTTATTCTATGAAGCAAATAATAACTAAATAAGCCTAACCACAGATTTAATTAAGATGGTGAAGTGGCTCCTAAGGAAGCCCTGTGGTCTACTGTGACAAACCACAGCCCAAGAAAATCCACAGGAGAGTTTAACCCAGTGCAAATTAACCATCTAAAATGACTTAACATAAGGATAACTTTATGGAATGAACAGCTAACAGCTAAGCAAAGCTTTTTATTTTTTCCTCCTTCAGATCGCCACATGAATATGATTATGTTTAGCTGCTGCATAAAATACATGAGATTCAGCTGCAATTTTATGGTCCCTATTTTAAGTATAACATTACAGACATAGAAACCTATAAAAACTATTATGTTCCCTCACACCTACAGAAAGAGCTTGTGCTGTTTTGCTTTTCTGGTGTTTTTTGCCCCTTCTTTTTTTCCTTGCCCCCTTAATCCCCCTTTCTTTAAATAGGGAGTGATCAAATTTAACTAGACGTTTTATTGAATATAAACTCACAGGGCTTGGCTGGAACATGAACTATCCACTTGTTATTTAAACGCCTCATTATTCACTCGCTCTGACTCTATCCAAATCCCAGGAAGTTAATATTCTACTTTTCAGTTTATCCCCTGCTATCAGAGCTCCAGTACCTCATTACGGCTTCCAGTATATCTTTATATGTCAGCCCCAGTGCACAATGCAGCACCTTCTCTCTAACTCCCTCTCTACTGCCTTTCAACTCTCAACCCACAGCAACCACAACCCACCTTTCTCATCACTGAAAAGAGTTGTTTCTCTTTTTCCTTTACATATTTTAGAACTTTTTTTTTTTTTTTTTGCTTATGTGAGGCATCTCTTATCTTTGAGATAAGTAGGTCTTTCTGCACTTGAACACTTCAGCAGTTGTTAAAAATCTTTTGCAGCCTTTTACCTTCCTGTCCTAAGTGTACACAGGCAAGCATCAAGCCTGGCAGCAAAACATCAGAACAGAAAGTATGTTCCATCTGTTCAGTAGTTGTCATTGGGATTTACTTGGCTACTGCCAGCTCATGGAGGTGAGCATGCAAAAATTCAGGATGGGTACAAAAAGTAGAGTGTAAGAATGAATCTTAGGATACTTGGGATTAAAAGACCTGTGATCCCATTCACTGGGGAGCACGAGGATTTACTGCATACTTGTCTGCTTCAAGTCACCTTTTTATGATGAAGCAAGCAACAAAGTTTTATGTTAAACAGCAAATCCAGTAAAAGATTCAGATCTGTCAGGCACATGCTTGCAGGCATCTGGCAACTCAGGCTGAACACAAATGAGGTTCCACAAGAAAGAGCTACAAGGTCCTTCAAAAGATAGTTGTCCATGGTCTGTGTTTTTCTGACATGTAACTAATTAATTCCATCTTATCAGCAGTATTTTAATAATCTTGCTGTTATTGGTTTGTATACCTCTTTAATAAACGGTAGTGTAAAAGTTATTGCTTACAAGTTTTTTTAGGAAGACAAAAGAACACTCTCTTTGAGGCATATATACTCTTCAGTTAAAAATTCATGCTCCTTAAAAATACTGATCATCCATTATTAATACACTGCAAAATAAAACAGTATGTGGTGAAGACAGTGCTTACAGACAAGCTATAACACAGCTATTCTTAACTTCCTCAGATCTTTCAAAGTGGCAGAGAGAATTTTCCTGTTCTTCATATAACATTGACCGTTGCTAATCATCTCAGAAGTGTCCTCGCTGGTAATATTCCAGGTGCTGGGATAGGGGTGGGGTGATTTTACAAGTGGCTTACGGTACTGGAACCTACTCTGATTTGCTACCCTGATCAAGTTTTTCAACAAGACAAATATGCCTAGTGCCAATTTTGTGTTGCAGCTTCTCCAGTAGGAAAAAAGAAGCAAAATTTAAAACAGCGGAGCTTTATTACCGATGGTGTTTTTGTTTAGCACAACTCTCCTACATGAGAATTTAAAATTGTTTTCATTTAAAAGGTAGAATGACCAACACATTAAATACGATAGTTAACATACCGGCAATCTGGAGAGTCATGGATCCCTGTTCATACTGAATTTTTTAAACCAAATAAAGAAAAACCTTAGCATGTTAGGAATTTTTCTACTCCTTCTTTGAAACCTGTTATATATGAAGGAGTTATAAGTTCAGAGAAATCCAAATTCGGACCACCCATACTGCATAAACTTGCACTACAGTTTTGCATTTGAGTACTAATGAACATTTACTAAAAAAAGGTATTCCCTCTTTAGAGTCTTGGCAGCAGCACATATTCATGTACAGCTCCCTACACAGAATTTTGATATGGTTCTAGAACTTCAGAGAAAAATAGCACCTGGTTTCACTAGTAAAAAGAGAATGTGTGCAACATCTGAATCAATATCCTCTTACAAGCAAGTAATCATCTTTTTGTAGCTTGTTTAGAAGTAGAATTAGTAGCTGGGATTGTACTGAATTTAATGCATCCTCCGAGGTTTGTACCATTACACTCTCCTGCTTTTAAAGTCCACCTTATAATTTTGTTAAGAAATCATAAGAGCTTGAATGCTCATATTGAAATATATTAACGACTACAAAAAAGACACAGTCCTGTATGTCTCTGTTCACTGCCAATCATGCTGTAAAGTCACATTCATTCTATGAATGTATAGGACAAAAATCAAAGTTTATAGCCTAAAATTCACACTTCATGCAAAACAAACATTTTGGTTTTGATTTGCTGGTAATTTTAATTGCTCTTTTTCATTATATTATTTCTTAAGTAAGTCAATCACCAGCATCTGAGAACGAAGGCCAAAGGCACGTGGATCACATGCAAAAGAATTCAGCTAATCCAACTGAGCGTTAAAGACATTCAGCAGTACTGAGGTACATGACTTAGACTAAAAATCACAAAACTAAGTATAGGTTAGACAGCCTTCCTATCACTTGCTTTCATATGAAGCCCACTTAGGGACAAGTTTACTTAGAAATTAGACTATCCTGTTGGCAATGCACACAGAGTAAAAGCTGTAGTTTTTGCCTTATACACTTAATGATCCCTAGATGTTATTTTCTTGTTCTGAATTGCCACTCAATCCCCAACTGGCTTCCACAAATTTAGCGCTACGATCCAAGAAACATAGGACATACTTGCTGAAAGTATGTGCATATAAATTTCAGATTGTTTTTACTGCATTCCTGTTAAACTATCTACTGAGGTTTTTTTCTTCTCTCCAGTGATTCAGGTGTTTGCAAAAAAAATGTGTAGTGTTTTGGCTAAGCATGTAGACCCAGTTTAACATGCCATCTAAAATGTACAAACCTGATGAATTCTCTCTATGTGAATAATGATTTCGAGTAATGCGTGAGTTATTAACCAACCAACAGGCTTGTGTTTAGCAGTATTTCTCTGCTGAAGTCTGATATAATTTAGATAACCGTATGCTGTATTATGCAAGAAACATTCACTCTAAACTGGCACTCTTAACTGACAATCCAATGGCAAACAGGTGCAGAGTCCCAAACCTGTCTCACAATTCCTACTCTAACAGAAACTGACAGGAGAAATACGAATTACTTAAACATATGTATTTATACTTTTTAAAATTATTATTATTCAGATTTAAATACTGGAGTAGTACACATAGTAAAATGGAAAGTACATCTCAAGGAGTAAATATGCAGGAATGAGGTGGCACTTCCCTCTGTGGCAAGCATACATGAGGGCTGGTTTGTATCAAGTCAACACACCTTGGAAAAATACCAGAAAGAGTTCCGTAGTTCTAGTTTCGTTTGTTATTTCAAAGAATATTGCCAACGCTTGTTTCTGATACACTAAATTGTGAAAATAAATGTACTAAGCTAAGCAGACTAGTTGAAAAGGTCAAGATTTTAAGTTCAGTCTACAGCTTAAGAGTCAAGACATGACTTTGGATGGGACAACTTACTTCACAAAGACAAAATAGAAGTCCAGCCTGTAGTTTTGAAATACATGTGGCCTGCTTTCCCCAGATGAATAGTAGTCTATTGCTCTAACATCAGTATCCAATGGAATATATTCCGTCACATTTCTATGCCTTGTGTTCAAAGCCTCATGTGACAACTCTAAAACCACAATACAAAGAAATGTATCCACTTCTTATCAACGGGTCATTTACAACATGTCATTTACAACAAAGCATAAGCAAATTGTTAAAAAGAACATCAAGAAAAATCTACTGACATCTAAACTACCCTACATATGCTATTAATTTGGCTTTAGATCATGCCTTAGCACTAATAAACCATAGTTTTCCTAACTGCAACAGAATACTGCACAGATACCAACTGTAATAACAGAATCACAAAAACGGGATGGGAAAGGATTTCAAGAAGCCATCTTTTCTCATTTCATGTACTTTGGAAGTATCAATGTAGATCTCAGACCTGCTTTGTAATTGCTTCAGATATGTACAGGGAAAAAAGTAATAGATGCCTTTGGGGAACAGTGCTAGTAAGTTGACTTCTCTTTCACTGTCTAACAGAACTGTCACTTCACCTATTTGACACAACACTGTACCTCACTTGTAGGTAAACAGACACAAATGTGCAGCCACATCCCACACACTCTGAGTAGTCTTAACTTCACCTTTGAGTCCCACATGTTGTGCAATATGTTGTGGGCTATACTGTCCTACTCAGTTCAGCTCAGTGAAACTCACTGGTTCCGACTGCATCTCTGCATGAACCTCAGAGAACAGCAATCCTTCCAGTAATTAGTTAAGCAGCTTGTCTTTTTCTTTTTTTTTCCCAGACAAACCATGATTTTAGACTCAAGTTCTTTCTCTGGGCCCCTGATTTGTTGGTCAAAAACCCGATCATTACGCACTACTGATGCATGTTCCCCCTTTGCACATTCAGATGTAAAGGAAGGCTGCAAATAGTGCAAGCTCATCTACTAAACACAGACAAAGCTAGGAAGACCCTGGGTGAGAGACGATCGTCTTTCAGTAATATTAGATCAATGAAGAAACACGTTTCCTAAATGCTGCTGTCATAATTTACAGCAATTACACATGGGAAATTAACTTCATAGACCCTTTTCAGCCTCTTATTTTTATTTTCAAAATCAAGCAAAGGCATTTTAAAGTGAAAGATTAAAAAGCTCATTTGGTATATTTTTGACATTGATTACCACATGCAGACACATAAACAATGAACTGAATCACTGTGTTATATTTGGGTTGTTTCTTTCAAATACAATATGTGTAGGACTCGCTGCTATTTTGATATCGTTATATAAAAATTCTTATTCTGCTTATTCTTTATGGCTGTTGGGCAACTGATACAACAGAATATGAATGACAGAACCAGCAGCTGTGGGTCTACCACATGCTGCAAGAAAAAAAGACCAAAACTGTATCTAGATGTGCTCTTGAAGTTAGAATTTCTTCTAAATGATCACAGGGCACACATTTCTTTGAATTACTCTGGTAAGAGCCAGGGCTCTCAGCAAGCTTGATGCAGCTCTTATCAACAACTTAGAAGAATCAGGGAGTTGTCAAAAAAGATCATTAGAGGTTTAGTAATTATTTTCCTTCAATAAGTCACTGCAAATTAGAACGTAAGCTTTCTTTCTTGGATGGTTTTTAGTTATCTACAGGTGAAACAATACAAGCCACAAAAGAAATCTGACTTCGTTTGTCATTAATTTTTAATTTGTTTTGAAACATTTTCCAAATATCTTCATAGGATTCATAATTAATTTTACAGACTGTACAGTACCTATCTGTTACTAGCGCAGTGATGGAAAAGTTATTCTACATGTCAAATCCTAGAAATTAGCTTGTATAGGCAGCACTGTTCTGGGTACAGTGGCAATGAAGAACGTTTCTGAAGTCCATCACAAAGAAAGCCCTCCGGCCCTGCAAGAATAATATATAAAAGAAACAGCATATTTCTAAATGTAGCTAAGGATTTAGTCTTCTACCACCAGTTTTGATTTATGGATTTGTTGCAATCTAAATTTAGAGCTACCATATCAGAGGCCAATATCTAAGCATGAGTACATTGCCTTTATGTCTATGGTTTTCATATAGTAAAAACTTAAACTTATTATCTTGAATAACTGCTACATTTTATTAGAACCAACCCTTCACCAACACCCGCCTCCTTTGAGAACACACTTTCAGCTCCCTCAGGAGGACCTGATGCCTGCCATAACCACAAAACATCCCAGGTACAAAGACAGCAACACCACTTTTTACAGGAAACTATTCTGTGTATCTATCATACCTTCTACACCAAGATCCCAAATGGTTGTACTTGCCCCTGTTTCTGCCCGGCTAAATCCATGACAGAATGGAAGTAGACTCTGCTCTTCAGCTCCACATAGTGGAGGAGGGGGGGGGGAGGAAGTATCTGCAGTTCTTGGATCTCATGTGTGAAGCGTGCAACTACACAGGGTTGCATTTCCTCACACAGGTGAGGAAACACACGGTTTATTCCTTAGTGCATCTAAGTCTAGAGGTACAACTGATGCCTAATAAAAACATTCTAAATTGCATCTCCATCTACAAGCACCTGTGATACTACTCAAAAAACCTGAATGTGATACACAATAGTTTACTGTGCATTTAGCTTTTTTCTTGCAACTTAGTGATTTCCAAATGCCTCCAGTAAATTCATAACAAAATGATAAGTTTTGAGTACTGTACAATTACTTTCACATTAAGAGGGTTCTGTCTTCCTGCTTCTTACGTGTATTAAAATTATTTTCATATATTGTATTCTCAAAGAACACTGATCATGACAGATTGGTGAATACTCTATTTCCAGAAAGCACTCTGCAAAGTATGTAAGGATGGCAAGCTCTTGGTTTCCCTGGTTACCGTCAATTTACATGTCACTGAATTAAGAACAGAAGAGAACTGATTTCTAGTCAGAATCCTTATTGGTTCTGTCTAGAAAGACATTCTGAGATAACGTTAAGCTCTTCAACTTCAAGGCTCAGTAAAATAAACAAAGAAGAAATGAATGGTCAATATGATATATAGAAACTGAAATAAGAAAAAACAATCAGCCATGCTCAGGAAACTCTGGATTTGATCTTAGGATCACATATCCAATGCAGGAATACACATATTACATGCACATTATCTACACTTGTGTATTAGATTTACTCTATAATCCCGATTGCTGTGTGCTTTTGAGGCAAAATCTCCAGAAGGTTGACAAATTCCTTTTGGAGCTGGCTAATTATCTCTACACAATCACAGACCAATATGCAGAACTAATTATAAAATACAGGACTTTTACATATGGACAAAAGCCTACCATTTTTGGAGAGCAAGATGAGATTTCGGCCTTAAGAATTGACAAATACATATATAAAGGTATACTCTGATTTTTACCATATAAAGCATCAAGTTTTTGTCTATTATTTGCAATGAGTACCACTCACTCCTTCTCCACAGATTTCACAAGAACTGGTTACAATACAACTGGAGCCAAGAAAACACAGGAAAAGCAGTACAACATAGCTGTAATACAAGTAGTTAAAAGTCTTTTCTGATTCAAAGTAAGCCTTGGCACAGGTACTTATTTTACCATTATCAGTAAGTGATATCACACCAATTCAAACAGGAATCATTCTCCACATTTGCAACTTTCATCGTTACAATTTGATCAGTGCTTGTCTGGGAAACACTAAATATTACTAATATCTTATATTCCATCATGATGTCTATATTGCTTCACACAATTCAGTGGTTTAAAATATGTATGGGTGAGAACATAAATTAGCTCTCTACTGAAGACTACAAAACACAGGAGTGATTTTTGCTACTGAGAACTTATTTTCCACATAAAAATCCTCAGTGTACTACTTCTAACTTAGAAAACAAAGATCCTCTAACTTTGAGGAACTCAGTAGCAGTAACTTTGCAACCACCCCGGATCCTACAAACAAAAGGTTGAAGCACTGGTAATAATTACAACACATAGGCTTTTCACTGAAGTCAAGATTTTCATATTTAAGATGTAATTCTCTGAGATTAGGAAAACAAAAACTATCATACACATGCACAAAAAAAAAAAAAAAGCTGCTAATAGTAAGCTGTCAATGCACTGATGTCTTCTATTACCAGAAATAAAATTACACATAGTGCAACAAGGCACTGGCAACACACAACTGTGTGCTTCCTGCTGCAACAGCATGGATCTTAGACAGGGTGGGAGTCCACTCATCAGGAACACCCTAGGATAAGCCAATCATATCTACAGGGGGAAAAAAAAGAACACACAAACAAAAAAAAAAAAAAACAAACAAAAAAAAAAACAACCCAAAAAAACCCACAAAACCACAACCCAGAACAAGCATGTAACATTACTGTTGAAATTTCATTGTGACACAGGGGCCCAGCACTGTGCAACCAGAAGCTTCTTTAAATATCAGTAAAAGAGAAACTGCTCTAGAATGTCAACTTCCTCTTCCCACTTCTCTTTGTGGAGACAGCTTTTCCAGCATGTGGCATGGAAACCACTAGATAAATAAATGTCTAACTGCAATTCAACGTTAAATAAAAATACCACTCAAAGGCTTTTGACACACCAACATCCTGCTCTAGTTTTACAAGTGTTTCATTACCAGTCTTATATAAAAAAAAGTCTGCAAAAGTCAAAGCCAAAACACAAAGCTGTCCCACACATTAGAAAACGAGGAATTTCTTGTGACATTATGCCTTAAATCGCTAACACTGAATTGCAACTAGATAGTCTCCAGACATTAAAAGAAGAAATCAGTTCTGGAACAGAACCCTGCTCTGTAAGACAGTGATGGAGTTCCCCTGACCGGGATCTCTAGTGACTCATACAACAGAAGTATCTCAAAACAACAACCCTGTGAGCAACCACAAAGCTAACACAGGAATAATGACAGATACTCAATATTTGCACTGTTGCTCAGCTGTTTTTTTTATGTAATTTTCTAACTAAAAATTAATTTTGCCCTGGCTAAAATAACATTTCTGTTTTTACTTTAAACTTGTCCAGCGTTCACTGAAGCGGCTAACAGTAAACTAAAAACCTTCCAAGAGGAAACTTAAACTGGAATCCTGCACTCCAATTTTGAGATAACTGCAGTAAAAACCCCACCTGTAGATCTCAAGACAGGAAGTTAAAACCCATGAAGTTGCAAAAGCATGTAAGGACAGTGCTATTACCAACTATCAGTTAAACAGTGTGAAAGGGCAAAGAGGGAAAATACAATCCAGTGCTTTAAAAATCCCTTATTATCAAAAGAATCTGGCCTTTAAACCCAATCATGCAGTCTGCCAGATCTTCTTCATAAATTCTTATATTCCCTTTTCAAAAGGCTTTCTTTGTCGCTTTAATGAACTTTATTGTTCTGACACAATCAGAGAATGGCAAAGCAAAGATGTTTCAATTAGCTGAATAATTGAACTTCTAGACTTCAGCAGAAGTCAATATAGGATCCACACATTTCATATCTTGCTGGATGAGATACAATGAATGTTGTGGGACTTGTTGCTTGCAACAAGTTATGAGGAAGGATGGGGTATAGTTTAGCTTTGAACCAAAACATTTCAAGTTTAAGCCTTCTCTCTATCTAATTAAGAACTACATCTTCAACTTAGGTTTCCAAATCTTGGGCAAGTGTGCCAGATCGGTGGTAGTACATTCTGGCATGTATCAATCTCTTTTGCCCAAGAAATTCCACTTTGAATAAAACTGATAGAACATTCATGAAAACAAAATCTAAGATCCGTTCACTCTACTTTCTGGGTGAGCCTAAAGCACAGTGATTAGAGACTGGAAAGCTTTCTTTCATCCTCCCCCAGGGGACCAACATAGCATTTGAATGACAAGGTTATTTAATAAACCTCAGCAGTCCTCTATTCCTCATGAAACTTCCTGTGGAAGGTACAGGCCAATAGAAATTGTTTTTTCCCAACAAACAGGGCACACAGCTACTTCTGATAGAAGTAACTCAATCTTGGGTTTTGATCTGCATATACTTGTAAACAACTTACTTTACGTCCGAGGAACAATAGAACAATTCAGCAAGAGATCCCTTTCTCTTTTATTGTAAAAATGATGGTTCAACAGTTTTCTCCCTTCTCTTCCCTCCCCCTTTAACTTCTGTTTTTGTGTTATATACTTGACAAAAAGCTGGAAATACCTGACAAACTTTCTTGGTGAGTTCCCAGTTTTCGTACATAAACAGATTTCATTTTAGAGATGGTAAATTGGCATCATCAGAGGTCTCCTGCAGTCAGCAAAGACCATGCCATAACAGGCACAATCAACTGATTTGTTTTGCCAAATCCAAACTGTTCGACCCAGAAGCACCTTCATTATTTGGAAAACTCAGCTCTTACAGATTTAATTCAATCACAGCAGCAAAAATAACTCCCTTATGTCTTTGATAGCTTCAAATAAGTGACTTTAATGAAAGTCTCCTTCAAAAGAAGATAAGAAAAATCCTGTTTCTTAGCTCCTAAGAGCATGCTTTAGCTGCCAAGATACAGGTTACTCTAGACTACAATGAGAAGTACACCTCCCCTCTCACTATATAGGCCTTTCCATTTTTTTAATGAATCATTTAAAAATTAATTACTTCAAAGAAAAAGGTAGGGGAAGGCCAGCTGGGTCCCTTTAAGGTTTGTTACACAGTACATCCACAACTGGTGTGAGAAGTTAAATGGACCACACACTGACTATCCATATCCCTTTAATAGCCCACTAGGAATATGCCACAATGATTACAATGATCATGATTAGTGTCACAAAAAAGTAAAATAGCTACTGAATAAAATAAAGTAGGACTCTTATTTGTGGTCCAATATGAAAGATGAAGAATCTTGCTTCCAATCCCATGTCTGTATTTTACTTTAAACTAATAACTCTACTCCCCAACTTGAACTCAGATTTGTTTCTTCTTACCTTTCCCATTCTTATTTCGCAAATTCAAGTCAACTCATTATAAACACATATTGAAAATTCACCATGCAGGTAAGTTGTGTTTGCTATGGAGAACCAGTAAATACTTGAACAGTTACTACAGGTCAGCCGACAGTCAGTCAGTCAGTCATTATCTAACAGTAACCTGCTCATACAACTAAGCCTTATAAATTATTCTGCTCAGGACTTACATCACTTAACCTATTCAAACGTGTACTTTAAAATGCATTCAATATTTTTCCCAGACCATTTGGTTTATTTTCACATTATTTTATTAACTGTAAAGTGTTCAAATCTCCATTTAATCTCATATCCACATGTATTAATCAGTCACTGCACTTTAACAAACATAGCTCTTAGAGATTTTATTCTATTTTGTTGCATCCACTGAATTTATTTTTATCTTCTCCTCCCTCCCCCCCCCAACAAAGCAAGTCCAACTAGAATTTCTTTATTGTCATAGATGTGTTCTCTTTCCCAATGCCAATTACTTCAGATGGTCACAGGCTATTGAACTGACAAAGAGAAATATAACTCAGAGTACCTCTGGGCACTAATACCCAGGTTTATAACAAGTAGCAAAATATACTGTAAATATCACAGCTTAACTATGGGACAAAATTATTGCACAGATAATATTTAGCAGACACTTGACCCAGCTACCTCAGAATTAAGCTGTTATAAGAACAGACTGAAAATGTTTTTTATTTCAATTATAAGTGTTATAGCATTAAGTAGTAAATTCATATATTGAAATGTCACTGGAAGTCACAGATCACAATGATTGTCTGAACTTTGCCAAACATTCCTTGAAGTTGCTCCTTTATTTGCAGTCAGGAATTGTAATTTAAAGTCCTACTCAAATAGATCTACCTGTAAAACCCTTGATATTAAATTTTTCTCAAGGGGAATTCTTTATGAACCAAAACATTGCTACCAAAACCAATCTTCTAAAGAAACAGAAGTACAACGACTTTGTGGAACAAAGGACAGGTCAAAACTGTATCAGTTTGTTTACAGTACCAATTTCTGAAAGCAATGCATCTTATGTTTAGGAAACAAATACCTTAAAGAATGCAAGGAAACGATTTCCAGCTCTGAAAGGCATATTAAACAACTCACCTACTCTTAATGTATATTATGTTTTTCTTTCCAATTCACACAACAAAGCATACCAGATACCTAGTATGAACTTGCCTCAGGAGAGACACAGTTGGACTTCTAATTGTAGAATTGTCTTCATTGTAATGAAGACCATAAAGAAGAATTTTCCCTAGAGATGGCATAAGTTTCAAAACATTTAAGAAGATAACACCATCTCAAAAGCATTATCTTCAAGTGCAAAACTCTTATGGAGTATCTTTGGAAAAATCTGCAACTTCAAGGTACATGATGTCAAATTAATAGCAAAATCTTGTGATTCCACTGCTAGAAAGTTACAGGTTTGTTGCAATAGATTTGTGAGATGTGTACTGGTAAGAACTGCTGAACAAAATACTCCTTCAGACTGGTTTTACTCAAGAAAACTTTGAACAGACATAAAGCAAGTTTTCAGAATTCTGTTCATCTAAGTTTTAATAGGAAATTATATTCTTCTGTCACATTTAAATTCTTTAGACGTGTATGACATTAAGTAACAGTAAACCTGTGTAACATTTGAACTTAAAACTGCTGCAAAATATTTAAGGATGTAATCCTTATTTAAAAAATAATTTGAAGTAAATTAAATAGATAACTAAAAAAACCGAGATATCTAAAATGCTATGTGGTTAAATGCTAATTAAATTAGGAAATTTCTCTCAGAAGTCTAATATAACAATAGAAATATGGTCACACACCTACAGGCTTTAATTACATAGCAAGCAGACTTATCTTCATATACTCTACTTCAATAGGTGCACTTTCCACCAACAACCAAATAGGATTTATTTACAATTACTTTATAATTATTCTAAATTATATTTAGTAGCAGCAGAACTACATGCTTGCAGATTCTTTAGTATTACTTTGGTTCTGACATTTAATCCAGTTTTTACAGAGAAGGGACTGAGATTATCGCTAAAAATTTACTTAAGAAATTTAACTTTTATATAGAAAAAAATAACCATGCTTAAGCATATACTTGAGAAAATCCCACTAACCATGAGAACTTCTTTCAACAACACCCTTCAAGCTGAGCCTTATTCACCTCATTCACCCATCGGCCTGCTTGAATCACAACTTATTTCAACAGCAACAACTTATACTTTTACCTGCTACCAAACTGAGGACAAACATCTCTAATGCTCCACACATCTTTAAACTCTTTGCAGCCACAAGATTTAGAACTCAGACTTTACTTAGTAGGACTGAGTAGTCTGATCTTATCCGAAAACTTCACAATTTCTAACTTGACACATGTCCACAGTTGCTATGTCTGTGTCTATGTACCTTCCCTAGCAATTATACGTGGCTGATCCCTCACTTTGTGTCCTCACAGGATAACCTGTATCAATAAAAATAGTTTGTTGATATTTTTGATTTTTATCACATTTCTTATAATAGTTTCAAAGAACTTTTGATATGGCTTTAAATAATGTGTTTAATTTCTCTGTCTTTTTTCCTAAATTTACTTCCAGAAAGCATAAGGAATCAAATATTCACACCTACATGCCCTTCCAATATTAATGTTTCTAGTTGGTTCTTGCATGTCTTACCTGCAGGCCCTAGCAAGTGCCTTTCACTCACTGGAAAGAAAGACTGAAGGGACTGACACAAACATCAACATTGCTTCCTAACATCCCCTTGACTAATTAGTTCACCAGTCAATTCATTGACAGTTTTGCCAAGACAGGTTAAAAAAATAAAAATAAAAAATGGAAGGAGAGTATAGCAGAGCTAAAACACAGCAGCTTTCAGTGATGGGTTAAACAAGTATTTTAAAGCTTACTAAATTAACCCTTTCAATATTACCTCCTACAACCACAGGTAACAAGTATGCCAGATAACTAGAGGAGTCTCAATCTGTTTTACATAACTAAGAATTACAGCCATAGTTTTGGAAAAAAAATTACTTTGAACATGCTCCCTCTTTTTACTATAAGAGAGAAAGTCTGCTCCTGCAAGAGTCACTATTTGCCCTCCAGAATCAGAGAGCCATGCAGGTACATGCTAGTAGTATCATGATTAGATTACAGGGAGGAAAAAAAAAAAAATTTAAAATACTGAAATCTGTTCACAGTGAAGGTACGTTTTACAGTAACCGTAATTTGTATGTTATTGCCATTAACAGCAGTTTCATCATTAAATTTAAAAGAAAAAAAAAAGCCAAAAAAAAAAGGGTATTTAAGCATCTCTGCATCTAGTTGGATAAAAATTAACTTCCCTCAAACTCCAGACTTACAGGAATGATCTTCCAGCATCTTAAACCCTAAATTGAACATGATTACAGAAGTCAGAGACTTTTTAGACCTTCAAGGGCAAATAAGCAATAAAAGAAGCATCAAATTTAGACTGACATTAGCTTTTATGTAGGCCAAAAACTATGAATTCTCTCTGCAGCTGGAAGTCAAAGCTAGACCCACTGGTTTCTAAGCATACATCCTCTTTGGTTTCCTGCAGCTGATTCCTTCTTAGACTTGTTAGACTATATCCAAGGCTCAGGGAATCTAAATATGCTTTCCACTTCAAACATGGTATTTTCTTTTTTCCCCTTTTGAAAAGGAGGCTGTATCTAAAAAATCTTAGCCAATAAATAACAGTTTCCCAGCAAAGAAAATTTACAGGCTTCTTTATGCCTCAAGCATAGGTTAAGGCAGTCTCCCCCCAGCTTCTAAGTGGATGATACATGCTGTCACGTAACTTAATCTAGAAGGACCTCTATTAAGAGTTGAGATCATACACAAAACCCCACAGACCAAAAAGCTCTGAATCTAGCATGGTCATAAAGGCAGATTTTACTTTTCTTGCCGTAACAGTTACCTGCAACTGTACCACCACCAAATCCAGAAACTATATTCTGGTGGAAGGCTTTCCCAGTGGTATAATTTCTCAAAGGTTAACATGCAATTAAAGTAGAAAATTTATTATACTAGATGGAATTTTTAAAAAGCAAACACACAATCTGTGTTTGGATTACTTTGGAATAGATATTTCTATTAAATCTCCAGTAAAGTACTTCCAATAAATCATAGCATTTGTAATTAGTTATTTAAATGAAGCATGCTCATCATATCAAATATTCATGAATTGATGATACAAGGCAGAAATCTAGGAAATATAGAAGATAATTGAGTTCCTATGTGATTAATCCATCATTGTTTTAGAAATGATAGCATTCTTCATATTGAGTTCAACCTGCAAGCAATGTGTATGTTTAACAGGCAAACAACAAGATTTATCAACCTGGACATCAATTCAATGCATAGAATTTGCTTGCTCTGTGATGATGTAGTCTAATTAAAAGTACTTTTACTAACAGATATTTGTGTATTGTAAGACTGTTTCTCCTGCAAACAAGTGTAGATTTCAAAAATATATTTCTGTAAGTTAGTGTCTAGTTGGTGGCTCAGGACACAAATACAAGTGCTTTTGTTTCTAAATAACCTCTGCTTCTCTGCATCAAAACTCGCACATTAAAAAAAGTAAGTGCAGGTTCCACATCATAAAGTCACTTAAAAAATATCTGGATATCAGTAAGATGTTTTCCTGGAGTAGTGTGATCTGAAGCATCACAACAATCAGATCGAGAAAAGTGCCTTAAATCTCCTTCTGCCTCTAGAACTGTCTTAAAACTCTTAACAATAAAAAGAAAACAGACTATTGACACATTTTCCTGCAAAAGTGAGTAAAAAGTATATAAGCTTCTATAATACTGAAAATCATTATGTAAATATGGCCACCTCCAGCCTACTCTAAATGCCAAACAGACCAGTTTAAAATGCATTCAACTTTGAACTGCCTGTATTTGCTAAGTCAACCTATAGCTATAACATTTTAAAGTCAACAGGTGAAAGAAATAATTGTATGAGAACAAAAACATGAAAAGATCTACAGCTTTCTGGGCATCTTCCTCAGCCAGCCACTACAAAAGTACTAGACAGAAGCAGCCTTCTGGCTGTCAGTTTTGTATTTCATCCTTCAGAAAGGCTTTCCAAGGCTGTATAAAAACTCAAAGCTATGTTTTCTAGTATCCCAAGAGTCTAGTTTTAACTGTCTCAAGTAACAAATCTTGTACTTTTTCCTTTGGAAGAGGAAAGAAGGCTATTCTGCAATCTAAAAATAGAACAGGAGAAATGAGCAGTTAATAGGTAGCACTTACAGAACCCTTTAAACGCTTAACGAGCTCTACAAATCCAAGACAGTTTTGAACTACCTCTGTCAGCTGTGGCCATATTAAAACTGAAAACATTTCCTTATACATCCTTATCTAGTCCATGAAATGTTAAAAAATATCTTTGGCACCAGGCACTCTCAGTGTCGTGACCCAGGTGAAGCTTGCCTCAAGCTTCAGCACAGACTCTGATGCAAGACAGCAAAAGTGAGAGTAGAGCGATCTATTGAGGCCAAACTAAGATAACATCAGTTGGTTATTCTGACAGCAAACTCCAAGAACAGCAGAAATTTCACTCAATCACCATTAATAGATGACAGCCTCTGCCTTGTCCAGCAAACACCTTCTACAAGCCTAATGAAAGGCTTCTTTCTTTCACTCTTCCCCCAACCCTCCAGACTAGAAAGTTTTTTGGGGAGATTTTTTAGTATTTTTTAAGATTAATGTTTTCTGATCTTGATCTATTATCCAGTACCATGTGTAATGTTTGAACATTGAGCTTTATTATCATCTTACTGTATTACTGTGTTCACCATTTACCATATTACCAATATATGGTTTTGTAACCACTGGGTACTGGAAATTTTCAAAAGGAGGTGAATTTGTTGGTTTTGTAGGATCTGTAGGTTTTTATGAGAAGGCGAGTTTCCATCCTCATAAGCAAACCAATTTTGCTTGTGCAAACTACTCATCACCAAAAGCATGAACAAAGACTCTGGAAAAAGCTGCCTGGTCTCTTAGTTTAGAACCAGCCGAATTTTAGAATCCCACATTTTCTTGGAAAAAAACGTTGAAGTATTTTACAGGAACAATTTCATAAAGGCTTCCTGGGACATTTTTGAGGGAATTCCCATTAAAAATCCTCAAAAAGCTAGAACTCACTGCTGAGAAGACTCCACATCACTTTCACCTGTGTATAAAGAGGCCCTTAGATGTGTTCCAAAGTAGGCCATCCCCAGTTCTAAATATTGATCCCAAATCAGTTTGTAAATGCTGTACTGCTCCAACAAAATAAAAGGCTTATACATACACCTTGTGAAGGGACTCACCACACCGCATAGACAAGGGTTAAAGAAAGCCTTCCATTCTTTCATTCTGAACATAATATTCATGTTGATTACAAACAAAATCATAAATCACGCCCTTAATTTCCACCAGACTGAAAAATGATTGTCAAATTCACTGAGGACAGTGTTGATCTATGGTATATTTAGAAGAGGTACTCACAGGCACCTGGAGCACTCTTGAATTCCTGAAAGTAGTTATTAAGATTCTTTTAGAAGTTACCAGAGTAAGGAAGGGGAATTCCTCCCACCCCCCAATCATCCCTTATATTGTTCAGATTGTGTTTACAGCTAAAATTTCTGTGGATCCTGGCAGTGTTCTAATTCATACAAAAAAAACAGTCTAGTGACACCTGGAAAGTATTTAGGTATTTCTTAACTGACCTGAGTCATAGTTCATGGCTTTATGCTGTGCCTAATACTACTAACTTCCTTATGAACTATTTCACACCCTACCGCTCCAAATTTCCACAATTCCTTCCTGATAAGGGCATTTTTTTTCCCCTACTGCTACCAATGCCCAGTAAAAGTCTTTAGGTCTTAGTGCCTCTTATGCCTCCATCTTTTTCAGATCAACTAAGACGTTGAGTGCCCTCCCAGGAGATACTCAGCTGGTTTATCAACCTAAGCATATGCTCTGTACCATAAGATCTTTGAATTTCACAGCTTTTATTACACTTTTTTGTTACTGGATTTCCCAGATTTTAATCGGAATTTTTGCCTGGACTTCTCACTTTTATTATTTCCCAGTCCACCTCAGCAACTGGAAAAAAACCCAAAAAACTGTGTTTTCTCTTTCCTGTAGCAAGATTATTTTCTACACTACAACACTTTTCTTCACTGTGCCTCTGAAAAGAAATCCAAGTTCTTTAGTTTTGCTTTAGTATCTTCAGTTTCAGAAGCTGTCATTAGTAGTTACTATCAACATAAATAATACAGTTCCGTGTTTGAGAGCATGTTTTTTTAACAGCTGGCTGTATCCCAGTGTTACCGTTTACTGTTGGTCACAAAGCTTGCCTCATTTGGAGAGTCCTGCTGTTTGCTTTTCCCTGCCCAGTCTTACGACAATACCGTTTGACAACATGAGAAACACTATGCTACTCTGAATGGATTTATAAAGCCAATTTCTGCCTATGGAGACTAACTTGTTTTTTATTATAGGTAGCGTAACTGACTGTTCTTCATCACCAGCAGAAGCATTTCCCTGGCTCGATAGAAGCAGTGCTTTTAATGCTGTATAGGTTTTTAGTGCACAGAGATGCTTTTCAACAGTGACACCTTCCCTCTGCATCGTTTCTGGGAAAATTGATTGTCTTGCCCTATGTCAAACCACACATTCAAAAGTGCAATATCTAAATTCATTTTAATGACTGTACCTTTCACCTGCTCACTTGGTCGTTATAAATATTCTCAGACAATTTCTCTCAAACAACAGGTCTCCTAGCATCCTCTTCAAGACACTATTTTGTTAATTTTCCTAGTTGTAAATCAGTATCCATTTTTGAAGCATTTATGAAACTTTTTGTAAATAGAAGCTACATGCAGAGCACTTAGACCTCGTTCTGGTTTACTTACAGATCCGTTTAGACAAAGATTTCATAACACTTTTTTTTAAACTTTTTTTTTTTTTCCCCAATACCAAGCACTTTATTTCTTCAGCTTCTTAAATCAACTTTCCTCTTGTCACCTTCTTTGGTAGTGTTACTTCATGACATGATGTTGCAAAATAGATTTTTAACTCAAAAACTATCATTAAAAAAATATTATAATGTTCAAAATTTAGATGGTTGCTTAAAGAAATAATGTGAAAGGCAGGCAAGATTCTTTATTTCAAAACCAAAACAATAATATATGAAAGCAATATTGTATGATTTGCCTTTAGGTTTAACATCTTTAGTAACCACTTCAACCTGACCACTCAATTAAGAAAGTATTACTGGTAAATTTTCTGTTCCCTAAACAGGATTCAAAAGTCTTTACAGACATATTATGGCATCTGTAAGTGAAAACATCGTAACACTAATGTGTATAAATATGTTCTAACTATTAGTATTGACAGGTCATTGGACAAGGAAAAAAAAAAGTCTTTAAAAAAAAACCAACATCAGAATTTATAGGCTGATGGCTTCATTTTTTTCTTGCTGAGAGGCCAGACTCTTGATTACACTCCTTGACTGATACCAAATGAACTCATCAGTTAGAGATGATGCACAGTTCCATGTAAAGCTGTGCCTAAAGTGTGGCCTGGCCTTGAACACATCTAGGAAAAATTGTATCTTTTTAAGTTTCTCAAAGAGCCAGATTTTTTTCTTCAAAATACAATTATCAGTCAGTAATTTTGCTAGTAGAGAAGTGAAAAAAAAGGAAACTCATGCTATATTTTACATAATAAAATTGCACAATAGATTATTTTACATATATCAAACTACACATGCTCAGGTAAATTTTTCAAAAGGGTGACCTTCTATAATTTCCCACACATTCTAGAGCACTGTTAAAAATATATTTAACATTTGAAATTCAAATGGTTACAGTTATAAAACTGCTGTCTCACACTATCCGAAAATGTAATAGCTAGTGGGATCTTTACTTGATGCATGATTTACCGAACTTTCATAATTTTTATAAATTATTAAATTAACTCTGTGCTACTTAGATGCACTTGTACAGAATTTCACATAGATTTGCCCAATTAATATTAGTTGTATTCAGTCCACTTCCACATTTTTAAATTAAATCATCACATTTCACCAAAACATCTCAAAGCTACCCTATTTTTCTCAAAATCCAAGGAAGAGAGCAGGGAGGCAAAATAATAAATATACCGCTGTGTTTTGCAGGTAGATGGACTGTAATCCAGGATCAAGCCTAATGACATGCAACTATCTCTAATATAAGGCCAGATTTCACAAAGCACACCTGTATGACCCTGGATTGGCTTCAAAACAGAAGACTACTGCTGAATTGACACGGCTGGGGTTGGTTTGTGATTTGGTTTTTGTTTTTTTTTTTTTTTTTGTTTTTTTTTTTTTTTTTTTTTTTTTAGTGGTGGTGTTTTGTTTTGTTTTTTTTTTTCTCCAGAGTGAAGTGTTTCTGGGTTATTTTGAAGTGAGTCAAATAATCTGGAGGGCGGCATGTAAATTCCATTTTAAAAACAAATTATGGTTATGTAAACTTTTCAAAGATAAAAAATGGGAAAGTAGAGAACATAGTTTTCTATAGTTGTTCTGTCCCTGACTGGAGCACAGAAGGCTTCTATCTCACAGCTCTAAAATGGGGTCAGGAAGGTAAGCTGGTCTTGATTTAAAGCTTATTTTGCAACAAAGCATAAACATATTGCAAAACTTCTATTCCCCTAGTTCCTGGTACTTGGGCTTCACTTCAGAGATGTTTCCCTTCTGGAAAAGGTGGAAAAAGTACACTCTCTTATACTTCTCTGTCTGATGCTATCATATGGTACTTATAAATCTGATTTTAGTTCTATAAATAATTCTAAAATTTTAACAAAAAAGGTACCCTGAAATAAAAATATAATGGAGGCAAACAACCAAGGAAAGGATAATTGGATTTTTCTCAGGCTATGCTAATCTGTAGACTATAAATACTGTCTGGTTACACTTGAATACTGTTAATTTGCATGTATCTGCGAGCACTGGCATGAACCACTAACATATTAGATCACGACACCTGACACCAGAAGCTCTTTCAGACATCTAGCATTTCATACTGGAATTAGTCGATGTAACATACTTAGACACATAAAACTATACTTTTTCTACAACTATAAATCAGAGGAGATTACTTCTAATACCGCATAAAAAAAATTAAGTGTGCAAGTATTTGATCAAATGTTTCCAGTAAGCAGAAGCTAACTACGAGCTATACATGCAATAGCTGTTTATGCCTTGCTTGGCAAAAACAATCATTCAGACATTGGTATTCAGACAGTAAAGTGCTTGTCAAGATCAAAATGCTAATCATTACTCACTGAGAAATTCAGTTGCGCCCAGCTGTAGTGAAAGCAACATGTAGCTAGAACCAGCTGCAGCATATTATCCCTATATAGTCTTAACTGAAGCAGCATTCCTGAAGTAGGATGCAGTGCATCAGTGAATGGTCACCTGGAAAATTTACAGAGTGTGGAACTACAATGCTTGTAATGAAACATTTGAAGGAAAAAAAGAAAAAAAAAAAAAAGGAAAAAAAAATCAAGTTGGTATCAAAAGGCTTGTAATTCCTAAATCAAAATCCCACCTTTCCAATCAGCAAAACTAATTGCATTATCTGCGATTCCCAATAATCATTCTTTCTTTAAATAAGACTACTTGTTCTGGACTTGAGGAAATCCTTTGTTCAATTATATTAACAAGCTATATTGTCATGTATGACTTCTCACATGTATAATTCCTAATAATGCTATTTATTCAAACAAAGAGATATCTTTAAAAATTACTGGGTGTTTTTATCTTATTCACGTATTTAGAAAAAGAGCAAAATTTAAGGGTTAAGTGAGTAAGAGATAGAGAAAAAAGGACAAGTCTGGGAACAACCACTGTTTCAGATTTAGCCTGCAATCGTATTTATGTATAAGAATATTCTTGTATCAGCTCCATTGATTCCGATAGTTTCACACCAGCCCTAGAATCTCTTCACAGGGACTTGATTTCAGAATTGGAGTCCTGATAATCACTGCCTGCTACAAACAAAACCTGTTATCTGTACCCTTTGAGGTACCATACACATGGCAGCTAGAAATGGGGTTCTGTAGATTGTTATGTCATTACAGGTTGGCCTAACTACACTGCATCATTCTATCCTAATCCTGTCAACCCATTCAGCAAATAACTGCATGCTACAAAAACATAATCAAGTCCTTAAAAGCCTTTATAAGATACCACTTTGCAATGCACAGTAAAATATTTAACTCAATACCCAATCTCATCCTACAGCTAACCACACCTCCTAAAGATAGTGCTTCCACCAGCCTTTCCTCCTCTGAGGAGCGCAGCAGCTGGGTGTGAGAACCGCAGAAGTTACGGATGCTCCATTTCTAAGCAGAGGGAACAGCTTTCCCTTGTTTGGAAGTACATCATAAACACAGCATCCCCAAAACATGTAATTCTTTACTGGTAACCAGTTTTAAAAAAAAAAAACCAAAAAAACAAAAACAAATGAGCAACAAGACAAACCCTATACAGAAAGATTCCTCACAGACCAAACTCTGGCTTCCTCTTTCAGGGATGTAATGATAATGCTTAGTTTGGCCCTACCTCCTCAAGCACACAAAATGTTACCTTCACTTTAGTCACTCTTGATCTTCATGTTTAATTCTCTTAATCTACTCTTTCAACCTACTTTTATCTTCCTTTGTTAGTTATCCTCCTCTTCTGTAATACATCTGATTCCAAGATGTCCATCCCTTAGTCCAATGATTGAGCTTACTGAGTTTTCCATGATTCTAAGCAATTCTAACATGTTTTAAACTAAATCCGAATGCAGCTTTTGACACCACATACAGACTGTGCAGGCCCCCGAAGTTACATAACTTCAGGCAAACTCTGACTTCAGTACTGGAGACTTCCCAAATGCCACTGCAAAGCTGTAAGACGGAGTTTGTCCATGGGACTTGATCCTGATTGTAAACAAGCAATACTATTCATAGACCTAGGAACATCAGAGCCCTAGGGCTGGTAAGAACTTACCTTAAGAATCAACAGTTGCCCTCTGTCCTCTAGTATAATTAAGATTTATGACACTAAATCTACTTCCAAGAAATAGCATGTGATTTGCAACTATTGTGTTGAAATTACAAACAAGATCCTTTCTGGCACCCCAGCCACTCATGTCTAGGACAATCAAGGACAGCACTCAGGAGGGTAAATAAAACACTCAAGGAGATGGCTGACACAGACACTTCTTTCTCTCTCTAACATTTTGCTGCTGAAACGCTCTTTTCCAAACAACATGAGGAAACAGGACCCTGTTGAGCACAGCTGTACTAGGATCAGCAGAGAGATGAACCAGAAGCAATCTATCCATTGTAGTAAGTGTAGCTTTGGTCACATCTATTTACTTCAGTCATATCTAATTAAACCCTAGATTCTGAAAGTTTTAAGTGTACGCAGAGTATCTTCAAATGTATGGAAAAAAGTAAGTGTAATGGTATCATGAGCCAGTGACCCTAAAAAACTGAAATGTATCTCCAAAGTACAGATGTTCCCCCATCTACTTTCCACTTCACAAATATGCCTTTACAGTTCACTCACAGAAAAACGCTTCCAAAAAGAAACTTGTAGTTATACAAAAACAAGGCAATCGCAGCAGTTTTCAGAGTTCAGGAATTCCTGACTTAGACTTGTAAAAAAGACAAACACTATTTGACTGTGTTGCAGGGTTAGCAACTCAAGGAAAGCTAAACACCTTTCTGCAAACAGAAGGAAAAGGGCCACCAGGTAAGTGAAATACTGCTTTATGTTATTTACATGTTCATATCACAATGCGTTTGAAGTGTAGATGTTAAAGGAAATAAAAACACATCCAGCTTCCAACAAAATAAACAGACAAGTAGTCAATTACTTGTTAAATTGTCAATTACTTGTCAATTGCAGTGCTAACTTGGCAAAAAAAGTTAAAGAAAAATAAGCTGCAAAAACTTCCACTGGAATGCAGTATTTTCACTCACAAAATAGCTTTAGAACTAGAGGAACCAGAGTACCCACCCAAAACACAGGAGATCAGAATTAATACAAAAAACTAGTGAAAAACATATAAAGAACAGCATTATTAATAACTATGATGAAACTGATATATTGAAAGATATGCTTAATTAGTCTATGGTTCAGAATGTCACATTCATTTCTCATGGCATGGCACAAGCTTTTTCCATAATTTTCCCCAAATTAGTTGACACCCTGTTTTTTAGGTTGTTGCTTTAAGACTTTTTATGTTTTAACACATAGATAACTTACCTGAGGATACGACTTCAGGCAGCAGCCAAGCAAATAATTACTTGATTCCAAATGATGCAAACCTACATCCCTACCCAAATTCTACCATCATATCCTCTGCCTCAGGACCAATATTCCTCTGACTTCATGGTGTAGCCATTCACAAGATAAGCTAGAAAAATACTTAATTACATTTCCACTGAGTTTAGCCTCTATCATCTTAAGTCTTTCATGCAGAGCACCACAAGGTCAGGTAAGCAGAGAGTGGCACAAAGGAAACACTGCTAGCCAGCACCTTCTACACAGCAAATAGGATACTAATCAGGACAGCTGTATTGCTGCACCTGAAGCAAATAGCTTCCACTGAAATTGACAGGTTTCAGTGGGATCTCCAACTAGCAAATCAAACATCATGCCTACCAAAACTTATTAGAAACCTAACTGTCATTAAGATTCTAATGTTTATTACGTCTGTTCCCAATTCTGTTATGTGTAAAATAGGGACAATATTATGTCTGTATGTATGGTACTCACTCTGATAGCAGGCAGTGCAAAAGATTTTGCGTAAGATTTTAGTTAACTGAACACATATGTAAAAAAAAAGTTATAGCACTGTTGTGTATATGCGTAATGATAGTTCCTGTAAGCAGAGCCAGACTGATGAATACACTGGATGGTTCAAGACTTTAAGCACAACTTCCCTGTAGAACCTTTCAGATTTTCAAGAGCTTAAGACAAATGCAGCTTGGAGAGACAAACTTCCTCAGCTGGATAGATTCAACGCTCTTACTCATCTTAGTTATAACGACATAATCTAAAGCTACATAGAGTGCAGTGAATTATCACCTTGAAGTAACCCTCCTGCTTTTTACACCCAAAACATGAAAAGAAGCCATTTTACAAAGTGTCGATTGAAGATACAATTTCAATGTTTTATTACTGCACTTCATGTTTGCTTGTTATCACAACAGAAACAGCTGTTAAACCCACTTGGATGCAACTCTAGTGGAACCTAGTTGGATTTAGTTGTTAAGGATGCCTTGAAGTATTTTTTTAATTCAGAAAATGCATTACTTCTAGTGCTCTCTTCTACTTACATCACAGTATTATATATCCTGCATTAACCATTGAGTCCTCTTTAGCAGAAACTGTATCACATGCCTCCCAGACTTAAGCCATAGATTCAGACACACTGTAATCCAAGTATATTCATATGCCCATCAGATGACTGGTACTTTCTGAAAGCTCATCTTTATTTGCAGCTCCTCAACTTCTCTTAAAAAAACCACAGTGACTCTGCAGGAGGACGATCAAAAGTGGACAACCACATACAGACTAGTAATGTTCTTTTCAACTTTTGATTCTTCATTGGAGACCAAAGGCTCCTGCCATCTAAAGAACTGCTTAAAATGTATTGGTTTTCTAACATTCTTAGGGTTCCATGGCTTAATAAAAAAAAACAACACAACAAAACAAAACCAAAAAACCACACCACAAAGCCCCCACAGTAAATACAGGTAACTATAACAAAATAAGTTCCCTTTAAAGGCCAAAAAAAGCTACCTTAAACATGAGGACAAGTCAGCTTGAGCCACTGGTCTTCCTTCATGTGCTATTAAATCTGTATTGGCTTTTAGTGATTGAAATGTAGTAGCAGTAAAAAGGGGGAAAATAAAAAAAAACACCACCAACCAACAGGGAATGAAGCAGAATGAGTTCCTATTGCAGTACAATGTTTTGAACTTACTAGCAATAAAACATAGGTATACGTTACAGTTCAAAATGAATTCGATTTTTATGTATTTACAAGCACGTATATTTAAAGACAAACAGGTATACTGGATTAAAATCAACAAGATTTTCCAAGCTCCTGCTTTAGAACTTCAGGAATTAACTTATCTATGACTCATCTTATAAACAGCATGCTTTAATTTAGCAAATTATTTATAAGATATTTTAACTTCATGTACATAGACATTACCACAAAAGTAAAAAATAATAAAACCGTCATATTTTACACACTGTGCCTCAGTTCCCCAAGTCTGTAGTCTTTTTCTGTGATATTTTTCCTCCTATTTTTACTGTAAGTTTTTCAGATTGCTGCCACGTGATACCTGGAAATAGTATTTTTAATACACAGAGATAGGCACACAGGTTTTTATATATGTGTATACACACACATATAGATGTGGGTGCATGCATATACACACATGTGGGGAAAATTATTTCCTCGAGAAAATGAGTTTTAATGTTTTCCAGCTGGCACTGAACAGAGAGGCACAGAAAAAGCAAAAAAATTCACTGGCAGATGATCTGGTAGATCTATGCCAAATTGGGTTTGAGCAGGATGAACTCCATGTGCTTCTCACCCTATGACAATATTTATACATAATTTTTTCATAAGGCTTATTTTTGCCCCTGCCATTCCATGTAAAATTCACATTTCTTCATGTGTTTGAACATACCAATGCAATAAAGAAAGTGTTGAAAAAATTCAGAGCAGGATTATTATTCTGCTTTGATACGTGTTCACATTAGACTGTGCCAATGTTATGGAACACTGAATATATTTACTGTGACAAGTGATCTAGTCACAAAGCTAAATCTCTAGGGAATGATGATTTTGCCCATCTGTCCAGGGCTCGAAAGTAGACTGTATGCTTATGCCACAATATTTCATTTTTCATGTGTTAGCCTGAGCATCCTAAAGCTGAATATCTATCACAGAGAAAAAACCCTGCACACTCTTCACTGTGTGAAGAAATTCTTAGAATTTGTAAGTTACAGATAAGGAAAACATGCAATATAGCTACAATCATGATGCATAATTCTTCTTATAATTTACTGCCAAGGTTGTTCAGCATACTATATACTTGAAGTTAAAAGACTTAACAAGGATACTGAATAATAAGTTTCAATGTAAATGTAATTCTTTTACTGTTCTATATATTTTTTTAAGTCAGGTTTTTATTTATGGCAATTAATATCTACAGACTTGAAATGTATTTTGGTTGGAACTAAGCTCAACCTGAGTTGAAGAGAGTTCTGTTTACAAATATACTGTTTATTTGCAGTTAGAATATTTGAGGTAACTTTACTTTAAATTCCACCCAACCTGTTTAACCAATGAGCATCTAACAGGTAAAAAAAAAAAAAAATAAATCTATTTTCCTTTAATTGACACAGTTTATGGACCTTCCCCTAGCTGCCTTGGGAAGCCATCAAGGCGGCAAAAAGTCTCCCCCATATTCTGTCTGAACCCCAGTTCCAAACAAATGATTAAATTACATGAGATACCATGAGCTAAGTTAAGATTCAACAGGAGAATTTGCAGGGCACATGAGAATAAGAATTTCTTGAGATAAGAAATGAAAAATAGATTCACTGCAAGTAGAGTAACTGTTGTATGCTTTGCACTTAACACATGTAACCTTAGAATCACATGCACATTAATATTCAGACAATGGGGCTTACAAAATATCTGAGTCCTTAAACATCCTGCAGTGTTTCTGAGGCCTCACTAGGGACATATACCCTTGGTATTAAGGTTATGAACATACTGTTAATAGAACAAAACAGGATTATCTTGCTCATTCTCTTCCCATCAGACAAATATACACACAGGCATACATGTAATCCTTGCAAAACTGTCTAGCTCCTCTATCAACTAATTTAACTTTCCCTAAATCTCAAACACCACCTAGTAGCAAGAAAACCAATAGAGTTGTCTGACATTGTGTCCATCTCTGCATTCCTGAAATAAGCTTTCATATTTCTAAACACAAAGAAAAATATGAATATTATTCCCCTAAATTCAGGCCCATTAGTATTTTATTATGAAGGTAAATACTGAACCCTCTAACAGTCCAGAAGTGCTTCAAGTAATTCAATTTGAAGAAAGTCTTAATAATATATGTAGGAGCATTTTACCTGTAGTAGCAGTGATATTGATCTTGCACCATTAAGGCTTGCAGCATTTTTAAAACCCATTACCTTCCTGCATATTAGCTCTCACTCACAGAAAGGACATCACTTTTGCTGTTAACTTCTGGCAGACGTCAACTCAAAAAGGTAATTCTACCTGCTAGAGTGTCTGCCTGACTGCTTGATAATGTCAATCAATAAGCAAAATCACTTTCTTACAGTTACCATAAAACAAGATGTCTGCTACAAATTCAAACACAGAAGTTGTATTTCTGTATTCAAAGCATTAATGAGCCTTTAAAGACTTACTCATACACTTACCAACATTCACTTCATGAATGTCAGTAGGTACTTCATAAAAAGGAGTGGATTGGGGTAACACTGGCTGGATGACACCAGGACGGATTTACAACAGTGGTGGCCAGTGTATACAGCAGGTCATCCCAGACACTACTGAATCATAAAAGAAAGACCTGTCAAGTTTCAGATAAAGTTGGCACTTGATGATGATAAATTATTTACTAAGCGCTCTTGTTGAACCATTAGGGAAATCCTTTCTTCTTCATTCACCATCCATTCAACTCAAGAGAACACTACATGCTTACTTTAAAACAACATATGGCAAAAGAATACACATTTTCAGAACAAGCAGCTGTAACCGAAGTCAATAGGAGGATACCAGCAAGGGACAAAGCTGTGCTACAAGTGTGAAAGTGTTGGGATTGTCATCAGCAATATCAGAATCATTTAGAATCATCTATCTTGTGAAAGGTTATAATTAGGTCAGCAAGGGGATCAGGCAGGTGTGGAAGTATTAAAAATGCACATGTGAAAAAAAAATTCTAGAGGCAATGCTGCACCTCTGGTATCACGCATTTCCTCCGAACTCTTAGGACTTCCTAGGAATGCTGTAAGAAAAGCAGATTTACCTTAGTTCTTAGTTTCCAGACAAAGGCAGAAGATGGTTAGGCCAGAAATCCTTTCAGAATAGTAAGCATTGCTTTCTTATACCATTGAGTGTTGTGCCCTGCCTATCCATTTCTCAAGAAAAGCTTGCTACTGAAGTCTGAGCGGTGCATGCAGTTACCTAAAGATTTCAAAACTCCCAAGGAATTCAGCTCCACTATCAGTTAGTCTGAATATACAGCTGAAATTCAAACAATTCAACTGTGAAACAACATGCTTCTAGGTTCACAAAACATCTTTAGCAGTAACTAAAGACCTCAGAGGATTTTGGACACGCTCAGGTCAAGCTTCTTATCAAAAGTTGGTATTAGCAAAATATTTAATAGAAAAGTTACATAGGATTTGCCCAAACACAGAAGATGATTTTGAAAGTGAACTAGTGATTTTTTTATTCTTCAAAGGCAAAAAACAATTTTAAATAGGCTACAAATTTCACTCCCTATAATAAAGCTAACACACCTCAAAAGTACAGCAGGTAAATTTTAAGCTGCTCTGGGACAGCATATACCTAATCTACTAAAAAATTAAATATCTTGAAAGCAAACAGGTATGTAGCACACAGTATCCATTAGCGCATTAATACTAAATGAATCCACTACATTGTTTCCATCTACTAACATAAACGATGGTAATAGTGCACTGAGAAATCAATGATTTTTACATGTCAAGAGAGAAAAATCTCTTTCACAACAATTCATCTTTTTAAAAAGATCAGTGATTCCATACATTCTGTGTGTAGATTTCTGGTCTTTCCATCCCTAAGTTGGATCAGGCAAGCACAGTTTCACCTCCAAACTTCCTGACTGCAAAAAAATTAATCAATCTACAAATCCCAAAACCATACAAATAAAAAAAATCCCAAACACCTTACAGAGAACTTCAACTGGAGCAAATCTTTTGTTCTATTTAAGTCACTGAACCTATGGAAACTTATACCAATGAAAGATTTGTCTCTGCACAAGTGCAACAATATCTATATGCAGGTAGGTTTTGATCTCTAAGCAGTAAAACATGCACACTACTTACACCATGTTTTAAGAAACACTTCAATTGAATCTAAAAAATACAACTTCAGGAGTAAACTTCTGCTAATAAAACACACATATTAGCCCTATTTTAAGCTTTGAAGCCATATAAGACATAGGGAAGGAGACTTCAGTATGTACTTGTTGACATTGCCTAGGTACTTTGTCATGATAAATAACAATAATAATGATCACAATTCTTGAATACAGTAATCTGAAGCAAGACTTCAGAAAACTTTAATTCCTTACAAACACGCTTACAAAAATAAACAACTATGCACATCAACCCATTACTAATAAACTCTTTAAAAGATACAAAGTTTAAAAGCTGATTTTACGCCTTCAAGTTTCATACAGAACTATTTTTCCCATTAGATTTCCACACGTTGTAAGATTGTGCCTAGTGCCATAATGATCCTAGAAGACATTTTCAGATACTTGCAGAGGGACTTCTGTCTTGTTTGGAATGCCAGAATTCACAGTATGGGTGGTCTTTTCACCCTAACTTCCACTGAGACTTGGCAGCACTATGTAATAGTCTTATCCTAAACAGTTCTAGAAAACAACAGGATTACTGTTCGCCTGTTAATAAAATGCCTGCCTTACTCTGCTCTGCTTAAGGTACAGCATGGGACCCCTGGGAAAGATCTTGCACCAGCCCATGCTGCAGCATGCATCTAAGTGCTACAAGTGCTTCAAAGAGATTAAGAAACACAGTAAGAACTGTTATTTTTAAAATTCAATCATAACTGAGTTGGTTCATAAAGGAACAGAAGTAGCATGGATACAAGAAGCACAGTTTTCATCCAGTATCTTCATAGGAAAAAATAACTGGTTTTTTTTGTGCTTACTGTAAACAGAAGGAAAATCCTCAGAGAAAAAGCATGATTGTTCACAAGATCAGGAGTTAGAGAAGCTCAGGCCTTAGAGAGAAACTGATCCAAAGTCTTCTAACTGTTGATGAATGCTTCTGTAGGCTTCAATGACTTTTCTATCATGTTAGCACATAAAGATCAGCTTCTATGAAAAAGACTTAGGTTACTAGACATGCTTAAGTATAAAAACCAAAGCTCACTTGCACCAAAGAGATTATTTGCTTCCACTCCCTCAGAGGTCAAAGACATTTTTAGCTTTAACAACACGGTACTCTGATAATCTAGTTCATTAAATGCATGGGGGATTCTTTTTTTTTTTTTAATAATTAACACACCTGGAGTTCGATATGATTTCTAGCATCTAATTTACACGGTAAGATGTTTGTGTTTTGAATTTCTGAATTGCTTCTGTGTGAGAGGTAGACTTTGATAAGTTTTTAATTAAACTGATAATATCACTTTAAAAGCTAAAACACCTAGAGTATAAAGGACACAAGTAATAACAGATTTTATAAGGCTTAGCAGCCTTATAAAGCTTGCTTGCTTTGTGGAAGAAACTGCTTTTGTGAAAATGTGTTTGCCATCTGATTGCTTCTGAAGAACATTTAAAGAAGGTTAGACACCTCTGGCTTTAAGAAGTATTGTGTATTAACGCTCCAACAATACAGTTTTGTTCTGTATTTCAAAATGGGAGGGCTGTAAACCTTTCCTACTGAATTAAACAGCTCTGCATTTCATGGTCTCTGCTCCTCTCAGGAAGTGAGCTTTGCCTGCTTGTTAGACGCTAGGCTATAAAATGACATTTCTACTTAATTATGTTGTAGTTTAACTACTACAATTATATAGAAAATATCACTAACATCCTCAGAGAGGGCCACCTTTCAAACAGGTAAGTTCCAGTCTGGCCCACAAGCACTGAAATTAGGCAGTACATCATCTGTGGAATGTTTTACATGCAATGAAGGAAGAAAGTAACCAAGTAGTTGTGAAAGACACGAAGAGCCTATAACAGGGCATAAAGTATCTCCAACAGAGCTGAACATTCTGATCTTTTGAACACCTCTGGCAAGGTGACCAAAGAAGTACAACTGTTAAAAACTGTCAAGACTACATGGAAATTTACTAAAGAGTAGGACCATTCCCCATATGGGAATGAGTATCAACCTGAATTAGTAAAATCCCCATAATCAAGGCTTCAGCTGCCACACAAACAATTTTTGAGAATTCCATCACATTCCCTTCACTGAAGAGAACAGGGAAAACCTCAGCTGGCATAGAAGCAGATACATCAAAAGGTATACTGCTGAATATTTTGCCCAAAGACTACACATCTTTATCTGATTGACAGAAAAAGAAAAGCTGATTCTTAGCAGATACACTGGAAGTTAGGATACTATTACAACTGACTAGATGTTTCCCAAGCCCAAGATCAGAGAGCAGTAGCAGGAGGCCAGCACTTAGGTCAAAGTCAGGCTTTCTGAATCAGAGCCAGATGCCTGTTCTTTAATCCAGTCCCAAATCTGCATGGCTTACCGCAGGAGGTCCACTGACATCAACATGATTCTATACAGGGACAAAGTGCAAAATTTTTAAGTGAGCCACAGCACAGAAAAGATGAATACTGCAAATCTGTTTCAGCTTAAGTGAAATACTGAAGAAAGTCTTCCCAATGTTATTTTAAACCAGGATTTAAACAGTGGCCAATTATGAGTTTGACCTCACAGTACTGTATTTTCCATACAATGAGAATATGACACACAGAAGTACAAGACCATACAAAATTGACAGATTAAAAAATCTGAAAATTATAATTGGCAGCTGATTTGAAAGGTACTTCACAAAAAAATAAAAAATGTGTATTTTCCAAAAAAATCTTTCCACACTATAAATGCATTCATTCTGATCCCAAACAAGAAAATCAGTCTGATATTTTACCAGTAACAGAAATGCAAGATGAATTCCAAACAAACAATTTCACAGAAGCGGATTTGAGGCATATTGTTCCAGTTATGCTATTTTTTCCTCCTGACAATTTGTATAACATGATGCGGTTTTACCCCACCCGGCAACTAAACAAGATGCAGCTGCTTTCTCACTCCTACCCTCCACATCCCTGAATTGGATGGGGAGAATGAGGGAAAAAAAAAAGTAAAACTCTTGGGTGAAGGTAAAGACAATTTAATTGCAAAGCAAAGGAAAAGAAAACATAATGAAAGACATACAAAATGAGTGATGTGCAGGGCAATTGCTCACCACCCGCTGACCGATGCATAGCCTGTCCCTGTGCAGTGATCCCACCTGTCTGGTCATCTCTCCACAATTTATGAACCAAGCATGATGCCATACGATACAGAATACTCCTTTGGCCAGTTCAGGTTAACTGTCCTGGATATGCTGCTTCCTCTTTTCTTGTTAACCGCCTTGCAGACCAAGGAAACTGAAGTCCTTGACTTAGTAGAAGGACTACTTAGCAACAACTTAAAAATAAATAAATCAATTGGTGTTATCAACATTATTCTCATCCTAAATACAAAACACAGCACTACACCAACTACTAGGAAGGAAACTGACTCTATCCCAGCTGAAACCAGAAGGCATGACTATTAACTGAAGAGTAAGAAAAACATCCCTGCACACATTTTTCTTGCTCCACATCAAACCAAAAATTAAGTCTTTTTAATTTTTTCTGATGGAAGAAGTACAGCCCATGTAAGGTCTGGGGTCAAGTCTCTTGCTGTTCTGAAGGCTGCCATGCAACAAGGATCTTATTTAACTTCATCCTACTATGAAAAATCTTCTGTGAAACTAAGGCAAACTACACAATTGCTCTCCACTCGTATTCAGCTTCGAAACCAACTATTTCTATTTCAGGCTGTGGGAAGGGCTTATGTGCTTTAAAACTCATCTAGCATTTCCAAATCTAACACCTCGTCCAATAAAAGTTATTACAAGTCCTGGTCTCCTCTGCTTCCCTGGACCATCACACCAAAAGTAAAGTTCCAACCTATAGAGGCCTTCAAAAATGATTTGAAAACATTCATTCTTTGAAAGAATCGACTTTAAACATCACTCATTGGATCTTTACCAGGAACTTGAAGGCAAACTATTTCATACTTTTCTTTATCTGGTACACAGACAGAAATTTCCTCACTAATAGTGTTAAAATTTTTAATAACTTGGCTGCCTTTCAATACTCATCTAAAATAAGATGCCCTAGATGGTCATGCTGCATGAGTTTTCCATGATCGTAGCAGAGAAGTAGTCTGCTGTGTATTTTAGTATGTTTTTTTAAATTTTTTTCCCCTCGACTGTATCGAAAGGGATTCATACTCCCATCATCAATTCTATTCTCTTATCAGACCATTGATAACATCTAATATTGGCAATTACTGAACACAGTGAGGTAATTTACCTCTGTATTTGATGTTACCCGATTTGAAAAGCTGAATAACAATGGAATGCGTGGGACTTTTATTTATTGATCATTGAATATATGTACATTTATAGTATATGTTATTTTTAGAAGTGTGAGCAAGCCACAAATAAGATGCCTGCCTTATTTATCATATCTAGCATCTGTATTATGAATGTAAGCAGGTATAATTTTTTTCATTTTATTCCCCAAAAAGCATCTGCATAAACTGACTATCTTCAGCATTTCTTTCAACAAATACAAATTTTAAAAAAATCCAAATCCTTCTCTCCACGCTCTGCGTAACTAGACACTATTGCAATTAATACATTCCCTTACACTGAAACATCTGCACAGAAATGTCCCTGGATTTAAGATAGTTTGGCAGCACTTTACAATATTCCGATCATATACAACAGTATATGAAATAAACGTTTCTCCCACTGCTTATCTGGAGAGGTCCTTATTCAATTTACTTTTTTTCATAGAGGAGGACCGTATCAAAATACTAAGAAACCAAGGCTCAAAATCTCAGATGAACTGACCACCAAAACTGTTTTTAGACTGGTAAAACATAGCAAATCCTATGTCACGCATTTCAGGTGACAGGCCTGAAATAGAACTCTAAATCTGACAAAACTTTGGCAAGTTTTATTCTGTTCTCATCTTTTCTTTTCCATAAAACAAAGTTCTACGATAAGAAAGTCTCCAAACAAACACAGGAAACCAAACATACTTCAAAAGGCTGACATGGTAATTTAGCTGTTGGGCTCCCATTAACTTCCAACTAAGAGTGGAAGTGTAGAAGAAAAATTCTTCATGCTGCGCTGCTTTCAAACTGTAAGAGTAGGTGTACCTGTATTCACACCAGGGCAGCAAATTATTTAGATGTCAAGGTTTCCCCCACGCCCAGACCTTTTTTTTTTTTTTAAAAAAAAAAAGTGTTCTTGGAGCTTTAAAAGTACACTAAGAAACAGTTGGTATTGAAAAAATGCTACAAACTTACCCAGAATTCCAATTATTTCTGTGATACATATAATAAATACTGTGGAAGCTTTAGGTTGATCTTGTTTTTATTCAACTTGATTTTCCGCTTTCAGTAACAAGTCTGATCCAAATCACAGAAGACTGCATGGAGATTTTTAAAGGACTGTCACTGTGAGATACTCAGCCAATCTCTCCCAGCACTGGAGATGTGGAATGTTCAGATAGAAACCAAGAAACTTACATTATAATCTGAAGTTTTAAATATATAAGAAAAGGAAAGCTGTCCAACTATGTTGTCTATCAGCATAGTAAAGTGCATTATGGCACATAAGGATCTGACAACCCTCATATTTAAAACATTTAAAATAAAAATTGAACCTTTTATCTAAGGTGATAATCACCGTAATGTTATCAAACTACTACCTTCTACTTTGATTTTCTACTATCAGCTACTCAATTTACAACTTCTACTATCCCAAGATGTCTGCTATTGCTGAGGTTGTTTCACAGAGTTTTCAAAAACTAGCAGGCTTTTTTTTTTCCTAGCATTTGCTTAAAAATTCCAAAGAAAGTTGATCGAGGCAATCTGCAAAGCAGATAGTCAAGAATTATTTTTTTTTTTTTTTTTTTTTTAAGTCTTTGATAGGATTGACAATCAATTTTTTATCCTTCAGGAAAAAGATGGTTGCCTTAGTAACAGAAAGCAAATGACAAACTAACCAACAAATATGTTTTAATGAACTATTTATTTTAAAATAAAAGGTGGGGTTTTTTAATCTGTAGTTATATTACTACAGAAGCTAAAAACACAATATGCATGCTAAACGGTTATGCATTTCCTAGGCAGAAAAATCCCAAACTGTGAACCATCATCTTAAAATTAGTTTGTGGATTTGAATACACCAGGAAGATTTCTGGTAAGTGCTATGTATATTAAAAGAGATGGATAGATGTGTTTTAATACGTACCTTGACTTAGGCTTATAAAAATATAAATTCAGTGGCAAGTACAACCTGGAAAAAGAAGTTACGTTTACACTGGTAATATTCCAGGAGTAAGTTTTTGAGGCTTAGGATTTAGATTTCAATAAACTCTCTTTTTATTGTCCTCCTCTGGGAAATTAAATATGCTTTCATGCTTTAGAAGCTTCACTAACAATCAGCTAATACAAACACCTAAAGCTGAATCAACTGACTTCATTACTGAAGCTCCAGAGCCTACCAAGAACCTATTACATCTTCACTGAGCCTTGGGGAGATGCTAAGTAGGCATGAATTTCTCTCAAGGTCAAGTAGTCCATCTACAAACTACATGGACTGTAAGTGACTACTGAAATTATCCTACCTCCTGTGCCATTCATCAGCTCACCAAGCTAAAAGTAGGTGTGGCAATAAAATTGTCCAGTGACCATGGCTTCCACTTACTTACAATTTCATTTTGCAAAAGTAAACCTTACAGGAATGGTACAAACCTGGTACATCAATTACTTCGCATTTATCAGACCTGGAGGATAGCTCTACTTGAAAAACCCCAAACCTCAAAGTGAAAAAGAAGAGTTGTTCCATCCCAATCCCCCAAAAATCCCGTGATTCCTTTGCAGAAAGCTCTCTAATCGTTGTACTGAAATGTAATCATCTATAAGACCAGGCTTGTCAGAAATCCATTGAACAAAGTTGAAAGTAAGAACCTGTCTCCATAATCCAAACTGCATTAAGTCTGTGCTGAGTCCCAAAGGGAATAATTAGGTTTACAAGTCTAATCATCCACCGTAATAGAACAGCCTTTGTTCTCACCAAGCAGGCCTTGTTTCAGTTCACCATCTGAGAAAAGGGAATACCTGATGTCAATAATCAATTGACCTAAAGAAAACATTTTGCATTTTGAGAACTTCAGAGGTTTTGAAAACAAAGAGTTCTCCTCCCTTTGTCCTACACCACATACAGATATTTGTGAAGAATATTTAAGATTGGCTCTGTGAATCCTAATGATTCAAATCTCTCACACCAACAATTATAAAGTATAGATCACACACAGCCTCTCCTTAGGTAGAATGTAAACAGAATGTAGTATGACTAGACAGATCTGCTATAAAATTTAAACTGTGTGTAAATTCTAGTCTACAGTTCTCAGGTGTCATAAATTGAACAAGTGTATAAACGTTTATGCTACCACCCTTGATATTGCACAGCCTGACCAGGTTTACTTGGAATACCAGTAAAAAATAGAAAAAAAAATTTTAGGTAAATGCAAGATTTCTCTCTTGGTGCAGTCACACATTTCTGCAGCTGGACAGAAAGACATGCATATGCACTTTACTTGATGCAAGTGATTTGCTACACAAATTATCTGCAGGTAAGCATTATGTCAAACATGTTCCATGCATTTGTTTTGCAACATTTACACAATAGATTCAATGAATTCAAAACATAAGAGTACTTGTGCTCAGTCTAAAGCTGTGAACTGGATTCCTGAATTATTTTCCAATGAATCTATCCAAAATCCACAAAATCTATCACAAAAAGCACAAGCTGGAAGTATCTGATGCTCACAGTTTTTTAATTTAAATAGTTTCTCTACTTCTTTATGCAAGTTGTTCACTGCTGTAAGAAACATACTGCATATTAATTTTACAGTAATTTTTGGAAAGCAATGTGTTCTTAGAAGTACAACTTACATATACTCTCATTTATGAAAAGGCTGTAGATCCACCTAAAAATTTTCTCTCAATAAATTCTTTTTAAGAAGCTGAAAGATTGTTTGTAATGTATTAGACTACTCCTAAATCTCTGCACTTGCACTACAACAATGGATTATGTACTAAATACCCCAAAAGAGGCCAACCCACACATTATGTGCAGAAAAGGCCTTCAATGAAGAGGAGGAAAGCAATGACCTTAAGTTTGGGTTGGGTTTTTTCCTTATGAATTCTGAATAGTATGTTTTTTACTAACACAGCAGTTTCAACCCAGCTATTTGTCCATGGCACAAATCAAGAGTCACTCGTAGATATCTTTAGCTAGCTCAGGTTTCGCATTGTGCAATAAATTTCTTTAAATAGTATTGTGGTAACATATATTTTGATAGAAAATTTGCATTTATATTTTAATACAGCAGAGAATGAGTGGGGTTTAAAGAACAAAAGTCAACTCCTGCCCTTCCGATAACAAACACATCGAGAGAGATCCGCCTCTGTGTTTGAAGCCTCTACATTCTAGACCTTTTCTCCTGAAAAGGATGACCTTTAACCAAACTGATTTTCTTGCAACAAGGGGTGTAATTCACAAAACAGAAATCCAGACCTCAACCTAAACACATCATAATAGTAAGATGAATTTGGAAAGAGTTCACACTGTTCACTCTGCAAATTCTAGATCTGTTGCTGAAATCTACATCATTCTGGCATCTGGCTCTGATGTTTTTTTTAACTTTAACCTTGCTCAATTTGGTTAGGAGTTTCAACTTACAAAGATTTTCTGAATTGGCTTAGAATCTCAATAAACAGAATACACTTTCACAGAAAATAAAGGTAAACTGAGAAACACTTTAGTAACTATCACTTTAGTAGGGATTACAGAAGCCAGTATCTACTTACTCACTTTGGTGTCTTTCACCTTCTTATAATATTTTAGACTATTAGTAAGACTGAAAGTTGATTGTGGCAAACAGCTGCTACTATACACTAAACAAACCTAAAACCACGAAAACGTTTAGAAATTCCCTGCTTCTTCTGAACAACCTGAAATACTCTGTAAATCCTCAATCTAAGAGATAATTACGTACCCAGAAGATCCGATTCCACCATACTTTCAGCTCCCTAAAACCTGACAGCACTTCCCAGTTTTCACTGAATGTGCACAGCTGGCTGGCTTGGTGTGCTGCAGCATTTGCTTTATAACCTGGTTCCTCTGAGGTAAGAGACTGCACACTCAGGCCAGAATGAGTCACAACAGGTCCATAAACTAGACAAGAAGGGACAAAAAAAAGCAGAGAAAATTACACAACACAACACACTTTCCATGCTCTTTAAATAGGATCGCACTGCAGTGAAGTGCGGTCTCTAGAGAGCGCTAAAAAAAAAAAATCATCATAATTGAAATGACATGTAAATTATATAGTTACTACATCAGATTCTCTTGCCATAACATCACCTCAGAAGTGTCATTGCATTTTCCCAAACTATGTCGGTCACAAAGTTACTAAGCAAAATTAAACTTTATACACAGCTAATACACTATGATCAGGTCACCTGACTAAAAAATTTTGAAAAGTAGTCATACTGCAGGCAACAAACCAAACCTTCCATTCTCAGATCAGGACATTTTGAAGATAACACAATGGCAAAACCAAACATTTTTGTATAAATCAGTTTCAACACATGGGTAGCAAGCAACTCTCACCTTGCACTGACTTTCTCAACAGCAAAGGTAGGCACAAATTATACAAACATGCACATGACTATCAATAAACCAAGCTTGCATATCACTTTCTGTACGGTATGTTTTTAAATTGCTAGGAGCATGAACTCAACCATGTGTTCATGGAACAGGGAATTTACAGTTTTAAGTACTGAAATCCATTTTGAAACTGGGATTAGACCAAACTAGGCAGTTATCTCCTAGCCAATCCTAGATACCCTTATAAATTATACATATCAGCACATCCACCTTACTAGTTCAGAAACAATGAGAACACTTCTCTAAAACTTTTAAAGATAACAGTCAAGTCCTCAAATTCCACCGTGTTTACTCCAAGGTAAGTTCATTACTCATAGCCTAAAAAGGGGTTACTTCCAACAAAACCAATCTCCTCCCTATAATCAGAACACATTTTTTAAAAAGCCAGCCAATCAGCACAGGATAATTTTTTCAGTACAGTATTTCTTTCCCTACCACTCTCTAAAATTCAAATACCTCCTCCTTCCCATTTTACTAAACTCATAAAAGCAAGCTTTTTGTCAGAACATACCAGAGAGGCCACGCTGTAGATATAAAAAACATGCTAACACATCTACCATCAACATAAACAGCACAAGAAAAACATTTTCAGATCATTCTAGAGCTTCATTTGGCCTATCACATGCCCTCAGGTGAAAATAAACAGCTACTACACATTCAAGTTCATTAAGTGGGGGGAAAGTGGGAGGGAGGAATTACACTTGGCAGGGGGATCAACTAGAGAAAGTCACTCACCTCTGCAGTCTCTCTCTCGGATACCTTTCAAAGATGAGCCTAGAAACTTAAAAATAGCCATCTGGATACTAAAACCATTGACTCAACAGAAAAGAGAGCGAAGCTTTGTGTGAAAGTAATGGAAGATTTTTAAGGAGGACTGTAAACACGCTGAAGTGACTTTCATGTGGAGTGCTGGAAAACATATATATCCCCTGTGTAGGGCTGGGAGGAACTCAGGGGCACTTTATCAAACATGCCTCAGATACTAGCCCTGATGTTGAAGAGATCAAAGCACAGCGAAAAACTCTGCCTGCCAGAATCCTTGAAATACAGGCCAGAACAGCAAGCGTGAGGGCTCAGTCTCTCTCACTCCCTTGCTAACAATGACTTTCTCTCACTCCACAGTGCTTGCATGCTTCAATCAGGGTGCTGCTTCAGAAATTCCCCAATCCATGAGATATTGAGATGAAATTTGAGCTTCACCTTTAATCCATGGTTTGTTTTGTGGTGTGGTTGTTGTGTCCTGCCTGCAATGGCTTACACAAGCTAAAAGACCAGTTTTATAAAATTGTAAAACAACTGAGACTTATCCTAGTCTAGCTAGAAAGAGAACATTGTTAGTATTTTCTTACCTACTGGAGTCCTCCAAGCAGGTCTTCAGTTCCTGGATTGGTGATGCTGATTCAACACCTCAACTGCAGCAAGCTGTGTCCACAGGCAGATCCTTTTGAACTGTCTTTGGCCTGGCTGGCTGGCTGAGTCTCCTCCTCTCCATAGCAAGCTCCCACAGCACTGTTCCAACAACATTCTGCAGCCTCCTGAAGCTTCCATTTCTTAAGAGTGCTTAGCAGCTTCCTCTGCAGACAATTTCTCCTCTCCTCCAGGAGGTTCCAATCAGCAGTCACTTCAAAAGAAAAAAGTCTAACATGGAACAAAAGAAAAATTGAACAAATGCAAAAATTTCTGTCACAATCTTTCACTTTTTTTAAGTTCTCTTTCTCATAGCTTTGAAAAAGCAAAATTGTTCCATTGCTTACAACATTTTACAAAATTTTTAATGGGAAGAACGTAATAGGAAAACAAAGAAAAAGCAAGGAGTGAGCTGTTCCCAGTAAAAGTAATAAATAAATAAATGAATACTTTGAATAATATTTCTTCTGAATACATATTAAAAAAATCTATTGAGATCAAACATTTAGGATTACTCAAGCGGTAAGACTTTGTAGCATAACTCTTGGATTCCTTCTCAGATTCACAGAAGAACATTACTGAACATGACTTAGACTCCCATGTAAGACTGAGACTCCCATCTAAGACTTAGACTTACACGACAAGACTCCCATGTAAGGGTGAAGCCTCCAACATGTATGAACTTACCTCAGCTGCTCCCTGTCTGATAGAAAGTGAAAAGCTATTACTCAAAAGTACGTTTCTCAGTACACACATTCTGCGTCATCTTTTTGACCCCACATCCATCCCTTCCCTTCAGGAAAAAAAATAAAATACAATGCGGCACATTAAAGGTCACTCTTTAGAATACAGACATTCATTTCAGGTTCTAAACTGATGTTATTTGCATTTTTCCACAGATGGAGCAGTGCAAGCGTGAACAATGCCTTTAGATTCACTCTTTATGGAAAATATAGCAAGGCTGATGAAAATTAAACCTCTGAGGCCAAGGAAATCTTTCAAGCTTAGAGCAACTTTGCTAGTCTGAAATACTCCGTAAGTGCATACCTTGATGTAGTCCCAGGTTATTTCCAATTCATATGCATACCTCTGCAAGTAATTCCTAGTAATAAATTAAACTACAAATAATGCTGTCCATTCCATCTACCGTTGTTTTGAAATTTCATGAAAATATAAACTTACTTGAAAAGCATTACTACAATTAATTCAGTATTTTGTGTGCTTGAGCCTACATGAAAAAGAACCTTGTTTTGGCATTTGTATATAACATTGACTTTGATCTACTTATTTTCTAATACATAATAATTCCTCCTCTCCTGCTCAAAACAAACAAAAAAAAAGTTAAAATACACAATGAAGTATATCTTTCCTTCCACAAAATAAATGCTAGGACTGAGCCACTATGTTTCACCTGTTAAACATGAAGAAGGTACATACATAGTTAATATCTAGGACATGTAACTCAGTTTGGGAAAAAAAAAAAAAAAGCAGCAGCAGAATTTTATTAGAAGTTAGAAATGAACCGAAATTCACGACTGATTCTGTAATAAGGGATAGACCTCACTTCCCTAGTATAAAAAATATATATACTGGGAGCTACACAGCATTGAAATATTTAATGCTGTTGAAATAAAACGAGAGAGAGTGCTTTAAAGTCTTATCTTCTATAATAATTTTTCTTTTTACTCTAGTTTTTAAAGAGCAAGCTACTTTACTGTTTTAATAAGCAGAAAATATTTTTAATACAAAACAAAGAGTCTATACTTCAATCACTGTTTAAAAAAGAGGTTAAGGACTAGTAAACTGCCTTTTCATGGAGTATTAAAAAAAAAAAAAGAGTTGCCATGGATATGAAACAAAAATATATTCACCCTTACCCCCTCCAGCTAAAACACAAGTATTTTAGACTACATTCGAAAGAGTTTCAAATTTGGAAGGAAAAAAAAGACACACAATGTATATTAACAATGTAATTACTTTGCAAATGTTCACTAACAGGAGACAAAAGTCCAAATGTCTTGATCCCACCACTCAGTGGTTACTTTTCTCAACATCCTGAATGAAGTGGATAGGCTACTTCTATGAACATCCCTGAACCCTTTTCCTTAAATTGTCAGGTGCCACACTAATTAATATAAAAAACAATGTTATTTGTTAGAAGGAGGAAAAAGTAGTAGAAAATAGAGGATATACAGAGTTATGAAAACCTATCTGAATAATGAAGGTATTGATTTATTTTTTTGCTATGATCCCCTCAATCTATGATTTTATCAGTTTATCCTTCTTTAAATAAAGAGAACAGCACAGCACTGAAAACAAGTCGCTGAAAGTGGTAAAACTTTGACCTCATAACTTTCAAGTAAGGATGACAGGCTACATGCTTAGTAGAATCAACTACAGAAATTTTGGTATAGCCAGAATTTTAATTAGAAAGTTATGGTCTGGACAAAGCATCTCAACATGTAAAAGTCTGTTTAAGAAATTCATCAGAATCATGGATGATCCACACATTCCAGTAGCTGGAAACACAGAGACCATGGTGTCCCATGCCTCTGTAATTCAAACAGAAAGTTCTACTTTATCCTACATTAAATCCACCCATAAACAAAACTCAGTAGAGATGGACTTGAAGTCCGGTACAGAGCTTGTGAATGGTCCCATGCTATCCAGTGTGCTGTGAAACAGGGATTGTACCCCCTGAACATGACTGTTTTCTACCAATCCATACACTTTGCACATCTTCGATCTAACACAAAAAGTTTGTTGAAATGAGAGGTCATACAATATTCATAAAAACACGTAAACGCTAAAGGCAACCACAACCCTTTACTTAGTGTATCTGCATGCCTGGAAACAAACAGTGCCCACACTGATGTGTCGGAGCTAAACTTCCTTTAGTCTGGTAAAACATAAAAACCACTTGGAGATAAACCTCTCTTTTTGTTCTGGCAAAAAGCAAATCACTTTGAGGACACATCTCTGCCATGCATTTAATCACATTGTTAGAGCCAAGGAGGACAAACAGCTAAACTTCTTTTCTCCAGGAAACCAACCTACAATCTGTTGGTGCCCATACAATGAGGTGCTTGGTAATTAAACACCCACACACCTCATTATTACAGTTTTCATTTTGCGACCTTAGGAAGGAATTAACAAACTTCCCATTTCTGCCTTAACGAAGGGAGTGAAACCCAGCACCACCGTTACGAGACTTCCACAGGGATGAGCAACCAAGCTGGCAGGGTTACCCAGCCCCGCACCACAGGCACCCCCCAACAGCAGCAAGAGGCCACCGTCGGCCAGTGGGTTTAAAAAAAGGAGATAACAGACGGCAGAACACACCACAGAAACTAACACTGTGGGAACAGCCATTCTCACTGGTTTTCAAAGGCGAGCTCCAGAGCAGACGCCTCCCCACAGAACCTTACCCCGTGAGGTAAGCCACAACCAACTCACCGCTGAGAGACAAAAATCGTGCAGGACGCACCAAACAGAAAACAACTTAACCACTGAGCACGCTTACACCAGCGCCAGGATAACAGCCCACCAAAGGCCCTGGAAAATCCAAGGCTCTCGCCGCCCGCACATGAAAACCCGCATCTGCGCCGCGCCCGCCCTGAGGAGCTTCCAGAACGTTCTGAGCTGCACAACGGGCTGCGGCTCAGAGACAGACCCGCCCACTGCGCGCTCAGCCAATCCCGCTCGGGCTGCGGGGGGGCGGCCTTTTTCCATTGGTGCATTCGGACCCCTCCTTTCTCGTGCCTCATGATCCGCCCCCCCCCGCTCCCGTCTCGAGGCTCCCGCCCACACTCCCCGTCGCTGAGGGGAGGCGGGGCCGTTCCCGCCTTTACCGGTCGTGAGGGGAGAGGCCGCCCCATCCGCTCCTCAGCGTCCCCGCAGGTGAGGCAGAGGATGAAGAAAGGGGCTGTAGGCGTGTAAGGAATGGAAGCTCCCCTTACCGCCGAGGAGAAGCAGGGTATGGAGCCGGGAAGGCCTTTGCCCCTCAGCCATTTACCCTCCGTGTGGACCTGCCGTCCTGCCGTGAGGGAGCTTGGGGCTGGAGGAAGGTGATCGTGCCCGACTGCCACAGATCATCTTCACCTTCTCACTGGCTTTTCTCTGTGGCTTTCTTGAGGCGAAGAATTTTTAATTTAAGGAAAAAAAACATAAAAATCTTAAGATCCCAATGGTATCTCCTAGGGAAGAAAGGAGAAAATACCAATACATGTATAAGAAAGTTACTATTTTCAAAGGAAAAGATTGCCTTTTGTACACTGACACAGGGAAAAGCAAGAGCCTGCTTTAGGACTTGCTTGATAAACCTTTTGTCCTGTCTTGTCTCTCACTCTTCTCTCATCCCCCAAATCAGAGAGAAACATCCAAGCTGGAAATCTTTTAACTTAAAGTAATTGAAACTTGCTGAAGTCAAAACTAAATGGAAGTAGTTTCTTGTAGAGAACAATGTCAGAAAACTTTAATGATCGGTGACTCTGTCTTTCCCTGAAGTAGATTTCATCCTGCTGAAAGATCTAGCAGCAATGACAAGTGTCCAATTCTCTTAAGGACTTAAAACTATTACTTGAATCCGTGAGGAAAAAAGTTGAGAGAAGGATAAATAGAGAAGCTAGAGCAAAATCAGCAGTTGTTAGGGTTAAAGTACAGATCAGTTGAGGGGATTTTAACTACTTGGCCTATAAGTGGAACTTAAAGGGATTCCCAAGGATTGGTCCCAGTTATATATTTGCCCGTTAGACGTAAGTTCAATAGATTGTGAAGAAAGAAAGCAGAGAAGCTGCCCAGCTGCTTTTTCTATTGGAACAGCAACAGTGGTAAGAAAAGATCAGTACAGATTTGGGTGGAAACGTGATTTATGGAAACAGTGAATATTTAAAGTTTAAGTGATGCTAATTCTTTTTGTCAAATATGCCAGTGCAGAAGGTATTACAGGGTAGGGCTTCATCAGGCAAAGGGCACCTCAAGAGGAAATGTCCAGGTCACTTCATGGCTGCTACTCAGTGCTCAGAGGACCAGCAGGTAGACATCTCCAAGTTATGTCAGCCTTCAGACAAACGTGAAATCTGATTTCCAATGTCCTGTATTTATATCCCTGTAACTGAATTGTTTAGAGCCATAGAAAAGGGCTCAGTGTAGAGCCATAAGAAGGGGCTCAGTTTCACAGGTAGACTGAAATTTAACAGGGTTTAAGCAGTACTAATAGATAGGTAATTGTGTAGTTACAATGGAATCAGCTAATTAAAGTGATGCCAAATGGGAAATATCCACTGTTCTGTTTTGGCAGGCAATGCAGAAAAAATTACCCGCTGCTTGTGTGTATGCCTGGACCATTTATATCTCTAATTCCAGACCTTTTCTCTGTCTGAGTTAAGGATTAAAATCTCTTATGAAAACAGTGGTAACAGGAGAAAAGCAAACAAGAAAGCTTAGTTTTGAGATGATAGTTACATTGTGAAATTACAGTCTGGAAAGTGGTATCCTCCCATCTTGATCAAATTTGATCTACAGCTATTCAGCACATGCTTATTTATGGCAAAACCAAACTTTCTTTTCACCTAACAGTGAAAGTGGAAAGCAAATTAGAATAAATTAATCTGTAATTGATTTTTATGGTGTTAGCCTTCTATGAAGGAGTAAATGGGATTCTGTCCCTCTTCAGACTCAGTATCAAATATGTACTGAATCTGGGCACATTTGTTGGGGATTACTGAAGATGGAAAAAAAAAAAAGTTATCCTTTTGCTACTTAGAGAATATTTGGGACAAGTACAGTGCATCCTACTTTCATAGAAAACCAGAAATGGTTTAGTTGGAGAACAACTCCAGTGTCTGAGCTGTGCATGCCACTCACCCCCACTGTTGTAAAAGATGGAGGAAAGACAGAATAGATGAGAAAGAAAAAAAAAAAAAGAAGAAAAACAATAATTTTATTCAGTAAATTTACTCATCTTTGTGAAATGCTGTAAATTTTATGAAAATTTATGTTGTTATGCAACATATATGAAGTGTTTTCATCTCTTTTATGAATGGAAAAGGGAGTGATCACTGTCTGTTTTAACCTGTAGAGTCTTTAGCAGGAAGAACAATCTTTAGAAATAATAGGATGAAATAATTATAATAATATTAAAAAATCTTTTAGTGGAAGCAGAAGGTGTAGAGAAAATGTTGAAGAAATACTGGAAATCCATTTTCTCAAACTTTTTAAAGGTAGCCAGACAAGCCATTAGTAAAACTAATGTAAGGCATAATCCTGCAATAGCAAAAATGACTACATGACTTAATGCATCCTTTCCATTTTTCTGTCTCCCACAATTCTTTTGATAATCTTATCATTGTGTAACCATCACACGCAGCATCATGAGAAGTAATGGTTAGCTATTCTGAGACCACTTTTAAATAATTCACAGCAGCAATGTTTCCATTTCTCTGACTCATTCTTTTAGAAATAACAGGAAGTACAAAACATGGAAATGGAAGAGTTATGACATTACATTTTTAGAAAAACAGAAAGCTAAAAATTATCTAGTCTATTATTTCTTTTCTCAGCATTGCAAGAAACATTGTCATCTTACTGTGCAATGACCCACTGAAGCACTGAAAAAAAACCCAGAACTTTCTCAGTGCTGGATACATCCTGCATTTCTAGAAACAAGACCGGGGGTTTTTTTGTTTTTTGTGTTTGGTTGGTTGGTGGGGTTTTTTGGTTTTGTTTTTGTTTTAATTTATTATTTATTTATTTTTATTTTAATATTAATGAACCTCTATGATAAGTGTACCCCCAAAAGGACAATATTGGTACACAGCTTTTAGTGCATCTTGCACAAGAAGAATGTTGTCACACTCCTCCTGCCCTCCCCAAATACTTAAGTATTACTTTCTGTTTTGGTTGTTGTTTTTTTTTTAAAGTTATCATAAAAAAGGAATAGTCATTTCAACTAATGCTTTTTTTTTTTTTTTTTTTTTTTTTTTTTTTTTTTTTTTATATACTCTATAATCTTATAAACTTACAAT
>VZRU01016787.1:745331-813906 GCA_013398155.1 Pedionomus torquatus | reverse complement strand
GTCAGAGATCTCCAAGTAATTTACAAAGGTCAATTTTTATTATCATTGTTTTAGGGAAGAGAAGTCTGGGGTGCCAAAAAAGGAAGTCTTGACAGAGTTCCAGGCAAAAAAAAAATCAGAATTGAGATCTGAACCCCAAAAACTTACACCAGCTCTCACTAACTTCTGAGAACAGGATGGGTTTAAAAAGAGAACAGTTTCTCCACAGTATATTTCACTGTTCTCATTATTTTTGATTCTTTTTGGCAGCATTATGGAACAAGACTGTCACAAATTATTAAGTAATCTGGTATTTCTAGAAGGTGCAAGAAAGAGAGAAGGCAACAAATACAAGGAGATGGCGACTCTACAGCCCCTGTCTGCAATAAGGGTATTCTCTCTGTTGGGAGAACTCCTCTAAAGATTTTGTAAATTGACTTTGGGGCTGCTCCCCATGAAATTACAGGGTTACAGGAAAATACAGGGGGAAGAAGCTTCTAAAAGGTTGATTTGGCTCAAGAGTTCTATAGTAATAAACTATTGGACAGAATGTCTTACACAATCTTCCAAAAGCAATTCAAAATTACTTGGAAACCAGCCACCTGGACTGGAAACTGGTTGAAGAACTGCAAGCAAATGGTGAGGTTACACAGTAATGTATCAAGTTGTCCACTCAGACACCAGGAAGAGCAGTGTTCTGTCAGGTCTTATTTAAAGCATTGCTCTGCTCTGGAAAATGACAAGATAAAATGGCACCTTCTTTCTCAACAAATCAGATCTATATACGTATCCAGTCATATCTAATTACTGATGAAAGTTTATTGCTATTACTCCTGCAGAGCCAAAATAGTTTAGAGTTAACTGAAGGGTATTGCTGCCAGTACCTCATTGAAACATTTTGTTAGGTTACAGCCAGTTGTAGCTCTACAATAGGTTACAGCCAGTTGTAGCTCTACAATAGGGGATACAGAGGTGCCACTGGGGGGTTAACAGGCTCTTTATTACAAGCAGTAATGCTTGAAATGGGGAAAAAAAGTACCCCAATGCATATCTGACTCTCTGAACACAGCCAGAGTTTTCCAGACTGGCAACCAGATCCTCCTTCTTGAGGGATAAGTACATTCAGTAAAGACTCATCAGGGTGGAACAGCCACAAATCCCAGTAATACTGCATTTACTAAGAAACTTTTCACAGTGAACTGGTATAGTGATTTAAAACTGGCAAGCTACAGAGTTCATCTACTGTGCTAGTGAACAAACGCAAAATGATGACCTAAAAAGAAAGTTTAAAAATCTTGACAAGTTTACTATATAGTAGTAAAAAATTGGCCTTTAAGTATCAGTTCAGAATGTCAGTAATTCAGCTCTTGAATTCTCTTAAAATGCTTTTAACATTCAATTTCTCAAAGTGTACATAAGCTGCTATAACTGAAATTGTCTCAAGTGATAAAAAAAAAATATGCATTGTGATTGGGTGCTCTTTTTCTTAGCCACAATGCTAGTGAATGTCTTGGAAACAGTACCAAATTCAGCAGGTGGTATTGATCTATCTTAAAATATACTAAGCTAAATAATAAAATAGTCTAAGCTAAACACATGCAATATACTACAACATTAAAGGCTGTAGTGCACTACATATAATGGATTTCTTGTGGTTCGTGAGTAAGCATCAAGTATTGACTGCTCATAATAGAATCTAGCACAAATTAGGGATGGACAGGAGTCTTAGCGACTCCAAATGCTAAAATACTGTGAATTTCTCAAAAGTAAACAGAAGTCTTTCTTACAAAAGAATGACATTTAAAAAAAAGACCAAGAAGTAAAGAGAAGAAATTAGATAGTACTTTCTGGTAGATTTTGTTGTAATGACTAATACATTCTCATTAATAAGCAGAAGACTGACCTGCTCAATTCTGGAGGATATCGTCCCATTTTGTATAAGAATATTGTTGCTAACAAATATCCAGGACACAAGAATACAGCCTAAATTATTTTTTCCCTTGCACTGTCAGACTTAGTACTGCAGCAAGTCACTTTGGAAAGTATGCCTGGTTTAAGGACTTGCTTAATGTTTGCATTTTGAGATGCACATTTACCAGGAGACGGCCTTACAGATGGCTTTTGTCCTATGGCCAACATGAAGAAAGCTTGCCATCTATCCTTAATTTGCCATTATGCTTCCCCAACATGAAACAAACTGTTTCTACAGCAACCGAAGACTAAAACACAAAACTAAAAAAACATTCAAAATCAAACATCCCCTACTTACCCATATGAAAAATCAGCAATACAGCTGAGTTTTTCCCCATGCCTCAGGATGTTTTCATTAAAAAAAAAAGTATGCTCACAGTTCATCAGTTAAAAGAAACTGAATACAAACTTCATTGTTTTTCTCAGAAATGAATTGGTGTTGACTTTCACATTTTTTCATCCATTTCAGCGCATTCATAGTGCTTCAAACTTTGGAATTCATTCCATTTTTCACTGTGATCTGCAAAATGAGTCAGAGACCTAAAGGTTACTACCGTGCTGAGTTATAAAAAGAGTCTCAGTAGCAACATCAGCAGTTTAATTAAAGATATTAGTTCTCCCAGCAGACCTTGATTCTCTTCCATTCTTACTCCAACTCTTGGTATGACTACTGCACACTTTTAAAAAGCTATGCATCTGCTTAGAACAGCTGTATGGCTGAATTTTATATGTTCAGTTGTGACATTATTCTGTTACTTCAAAATTAGTCCTAAACTCAAGGTCTTCTTTCAGGAATCTGAAAGACTGTCAACTTATTTTAAAGAACACAAATTTTCTTGATAACTCAGGCACAGTAAACCTCACCTTACTCTCTCACTTGGTCGTTCGCCAGTGCCCACAACAACAACATGCTATATAACCAAATCATTGTCACTAAAAATCATTAAACGTGACCAAACAAATTATAAAATGGGTAAAGAAACTCCAATTTTTATAACTACTTGTCAAGTGAAATCACATTTCTGAACACCTCATATGATGTTTTAAATACCTACATATTTCCACATTTTTTCACATTGTTAATGATATTTTCCCTAATATCTAGTTTAAATGTTTTCTTTTATGCAGTAATTTCACGCTATTGCTCCTTATTATGCTACTTTTAGCCACTGTCAATAACACCACAGGGATTCTTGCTACTCAATTATTTGTAGACATTTTTGCCCCTATCATAGTCCCCCTTTGACTTCTTTTCTCCTGGTTGTGCATATCAAAGTGTGTTTCTGTCTGCAAAGTGTAAAGTATGTATAATGGAATATGATGTTTATCATCCATCATTTGCCATTGTACCAAAATGATACAAAATTTGCATGTCAAAAGCCTTTTCCCCACTTTTCCAACTGCTGGAGCAGCAAACTCAGTCTGGTATCTGAAAGTCAAGCTGTGTTCCTTCTGCTTCATACATCATCTTTCTAATAAAAGTTCTACAGTGAGATCCAGCTGCAATTTTGCTGATGACGCATGCAACAAAATATATACCAGCTTGTAGTACTGTTGGCTCGACAGCCATAACAGAAGTAAAAACTAGATGCCACTCAAGTGATTGTGAGTGACTTGAATTAATCACCTGGAAAAGAGTAATGTCAGTAGCTAATGCCCAATATGAGGCAGAAGTCTTTCATTTAGATGTAAATTCTGGAGCCCAGCATTGTGTACAAAATACTGTCATTCTAGAATGTGAAGTACACAATCTTAAAATGTTTTCATAGGTTTAAAGCAGCAATTCATATTTTGCTAGTTTCTATTGAGTTGTTTTCCAAAAGTTCTCAACTGTCATTAAATGTAGCTCCTTCTTTAACATGAACTCTCACTGCAGGATTTAGACAATGTTTTTCTGACATGCGAGAGGAAAAATAGAAAATTAAAAGCTAATTTTGAGATGTAACTGCACAACAGCTTGTTCAATTTAATCCATTTGAGAGCTATCCAGAATTAAATCCCACCGTATAGGACACAGGTCGTTGCATAATTTTTTGTCCACAGCAAAACGGTGTTTTACTCCTGTAGGTCTTAGGGGCCCTATACTATTTCAAATATTTTCCCTTGCATATCACTATATTAAAGAACTAGACCTCCTACCCATTGCATGAGAAAGTGGCCTGAACACATGATTGGCAACATGGTAATTTTTGAGACTGTGTAGTACATGCTATATATGTCAGAAGGAGGGCACAATTAGGTGTGATCAATTAGAATAGTTTTAGGTAACGTTGTATGTCCTTCAGGGCATTTTTTGTCTGTTTACCATAAATTTAAGCATAAGGTCAGCACATAGGCTTCATGTTGGTAGTGTTATTAGTTACAGAGTCACCGGACTTCTCAAAAATCACTGGCTTTTATTGGATTTGTTAAATTAGTCTAGCATTAATTAAGGTCATAAAGGAAGTAAGGTATCTAAAATTTACCAACTTGATGTAAGTTTAATCTTGATGTAAGTGTAAATCTTACATCAACTTACACTACGGCACAGAAACCTCAATGCAGATTTCATCAATTACATTTGGTTCTTTTGAAAAGTGAGCATTATTACTTGAACTTAGAGTATCAGGGTTTGTTCTCTCCAACCCACCAATATCTAGTAAGTATAGACTTACATGGGGAAAAGTTTGTGCGGTGTTTTTTTTTGTTTTGTTTAAGTAAGCATCTGAAACTCAATTCTATTTCTTTTCCAGAAACAGTTGACTATAGAGTTCAGAAGTCCTGAAAGCAGCTTTCTATTTCTCTGCCTATCCATATGCACTGTAAAGAGAAGCCAGAACGAGCACAAAGAACAGTGAGTAGCAGAAGCAGCTTGTCTTTCAGTTGTTTTGGTACAAATGTTTCTAAGGCAAAAGTAAGGTGTTGGAATAAGGGGAAATGATAAATTGGAACTGGACTATGTTTCTTTTGTAAGGGCAATATTATAAAAGAATACACAGAAGTGAGGTAAGCTGAAACACACAATGGAGCAATGGCAGACTTCTGAAAGCAATAAGAAATTTGAATCAGAACAGATAATAGCCTTTGTGAGAAGATTATTACTTAAAACTGAAATACTTGGGAAGATTAATGCAGAAAGAGCAAAACATGTAAAATGAAGAGTCCCTGTGATAGTAAGTAGAGTGCATGTACACTTAAGTTAGTCAATATGAAGCAGCATCATTAGATGTACTATAAATCTGGTCTACTTTAAGAACATTGGTCATATAATGTCACAATGCATTTTATTGTTACATCACATCATGCTCAGGCGGACAGGTTATTTGAAACAATACTATTATTTTCAAAATGCAGAGATGGAAACCTTTCCTAAAGCTGTCTTCTCAGATTATTGCATTTTAAATATATTTAATAAAAAACATTAGTTAATGGAGACTGTAAATGCACTACTGTGCTACTATCTATTTGTGGTATTTTAAATTTGATTGAAAACAATTAGGAGATGAGAGAGATGCCTGTGAGCATTCATTAAAATTAGGCTTGTGGATTGTGACTGCTGAATTTCACTGTGCATCTGGAGCTGTTTACACTGATGGCACCGTTTTCCGTTGTAATAAAAAAGGGACTGTTCCCTATAAAGGTTATGCTGGCAAAAAATAAAGTGTATTAAATTTTCCCAAAACTTCCCATTGAAAAAGCAGCAGCTTGTCACCCAAGGGGAATTTCTGTATCTGATGACGATGGCTCATGGACAATTTAATTTGTTGTTTAGTTTAACAGCTTGTAAATCCCTCTCCTATAAATAACATGCAGTTGTAAAAGCTGACTGCTAATGAGATTGTTGACCCTAAAGTTCATACTGGCAGAATCCCCCATTGTTTGCTTAAGGATATAATTTTCATTTCATCTAACTGAAAACTGACATTCAAGCATAATGTGATGAGGAATTAAACAAAAATATTACATTAATAGAGAAACTGTGCTATTGTTTTATCTTTGAGAAAAAAAAATGTTAGCTTGGACTGAAATGTTACAAAGGCAGCCACAGCTGATGAATATGTGCCTCTCAAATGGACTGCAGGAAGAAATTAACACAGTGAAAAATATCTAGTGAACAAGTACAGGTTCAAAAAGTGAGCATCTTTGGAACCTGAATATTCAGTTTTGTTTTTCATTAAAACCGAGTTCAAATCCAAAGCTCATTCAGAGTGAGGTGAGTGGAGTAAGGAAGTGGTTTTATTAAGGTTTTCCCTTATATATATTAGAATATATTAGAAAATACCTGCATTTTTAATATTGAATGGGTAGAAGAATCCTGGGCATGATTTAAACTTAATGCACTAGAGGACAAACTATATGGAAAACAGCTTTAACTTAAAAACAGTTTATACAGTACCCAGTAGCCTGAAAAAAGCACAGAATAAAGTGCAAGGCTGCTATGTTACCTCATACTTACTCAGTATCTGCCATAGTAGATGTACTCATATTCCATTTTTTCTCTGCATTCTGAGTGAAACTCAAGCAAAAAACCTCTAAATTAGTCTAACGTTGTTTAGCATCTACCACCTGTACATCATCTCCAGCATTGCTTGTGTGATTTCAACTACACGCAGTTCAACAACTGGAGTTATGAAGAATCAAATAAGAGTACGAACAAAGTTAGCTCTTGGGACAAGATCAAGATCCCTCTTTGACTTAGATTAGCAATAGAAGTTATCAAAAATTCTAGACATGCGGTAATGTGTCACTACAAAATAACTACTTGGAGTAGTCTGGAATTTGATTTATTCGCTCAGCCCCATCATTAGTTCTCATATAGTTTACTTACCATTTACATACAGGGAATATTCTGAGCTTTTGTGTCAATGTGCATCTTGAATCATGAATTACTTGGTTATTATCTAACAGTATACCTGAAAGTGAAATATTTAAAAAATTGAGGAGAGAACACGCATTACTCATTTGAGTTAGTCCAGGAAGATAAATAATGTAAATGAAGTGTGCAATACATTATAATTTTCAACACATTAATTTGTGATAATCATGGTGATTGCATAACCAGCTATCTGATGAAGACACACACGAGCGGATCTGTAATAATACCTCATATACATCAAATATATTGACAGATATCTCAGTAGCTTTGAAAATACCTGATATCTACTAAGGAAAGTATCTGCATAAGAAATACTATTAGTTCTCATATATTATTCTTATGAAAACATTAGTTACATAGGCCAGTTGTCAAAAGTACACAAGGTGCACTACTCAAGCTTCTGTGTACACATCAGAAAATTCAAGATACTTTAAAAAATCTCTGCCATTTAGTTCATAGTAAATGTAACGCATACTAACAAAAAGACTAAAATTAGCACTAATACTCACAAATCAATCTGAAGAAAATTATAGGCTGTACATAGGTAGATGATACCTCATTTTTATAGTTATGCATATTCAAAACTGAATAAGAGCTATGTGCTCTGCATGTCCCATTTACATCTCTAAAGGTTCAACAACAGGGTATTCAGGAATTCCAAGGTCTCCATGGCAATGATGTGGGTTGAGCATCTGTTCCCTCTGAATAAAAAGTGATGACCATATTTTTATTCTACTTAGCATTGGTTATCTTTGAGTATAGTCACAGCTCAGCTCTTTATGAGATCTTCACATTCCATCATATTTTCCCTTATTCTTAGAAAGGGGACAAGTTGAGAGCTCATAGTAATTGATAAGAAGGAATAACAAAGGTTGCTTGCTGTACAGAAGAAAAAGTGAGGCCTATGAGTTTTCAGAAAAGACCTTGTACCCTTGAGTTTCCCATTAAAAAATAATGAAATATTCAAATATCTTTAAGTTCCTTTTTACTTTGGAATCCTGCAGTATCAGACATGCAGTGTAAGCAAGAATGAGTCATTGTCTAACATCCCACTCTTCAGCAATTTTATCTTTTCTTTTAATTTTAAAGAAAAGCCAGTTATGCTACTATGCAGACATCAACCTAGTATTCAAGAATTTAGTTTTTGGTGTATATCAGGGCATTTACTGTAGCATCAGCTAGATTTACTCTCCCATAAGATCCATGTTCTTTATAGCCAAGAACACAGATTCAAACAACACTATTTTCCAGTGTGGGGAAGCTGTCAAGGAATAATGAGGTAAACATCATTTACCCATTGTAGACCCTACTGTGTTTGAGTTTAATGAAATGGAGGCTTCTTCAAAGAAATCAAAGAAAAGGTAAGTTTTGTGATATAAAAGATCCCAAAAGAAATTAAATGTTCAGCAACAAACAGCCAGCCACACAAAAAAGTGGTAAAGTACCGCAACAGTAATTCTAATTACAGATGCTTCAGGATTTGCTGGATTTCTGTATACAAGTATAGTGTTTAGAGATTACCCATCTAGAATTACTCTTTTTTTTTTTTTTTCTTTTTTTCTATTGATTAGCAGCAGAGCTGCTGATTTCCACTGGTACATTCTTCGCATTGGCATTTTGTTTAGAAAGTCTGTAGAGATGCCTTCAATAGTCATAAGGCTATTATATTAAATGTAATTCCCAGACGCTGTTGACAATTTGCTTCTTAGCTTCCTGGTGTCATGCACAGCCAAGATCACTCGTTGTCCTTCTGTTTAGGGCATTACAGTTCCCTCTCTGAAGGCTGCTGCTTATGATTAGCTAGCTGCCACTGGAGCATCCAGTGGCATTTTCTACTAAAAAGGCTACATTTTTGCTTCTCTTCTCAGTCACCAAAGAAAGCCACAATCCAAAAACTACATCTTGAGCTTTGCATAATCAAAAGCTTCACTGCAATGTTTTTAACAGCCAACATCCATACAAGAAAGATGTCATACTGTCCACACAACAAAGCTGAAACTAAGTGACAGGCCCCATCGTCCAAGCAACATCTCATGTTACCACTTGATAGATTCAGCCTTTGCATAGAATTACTTTCCTGATACAAGAAATAAAACAGTGTTTCTCGACTCTCTTTTTCTTTCTCTTCAATAAATTTAAAACTTCCTTATTTAATCCTTTAAGGAAAAAAAAATTGAAGATGACAAGGACTTGAGGAGGTTAAGTGGCATGGAACATGTATTTCACAGAATAAACCTGCTGAAAAAGGCATTGAATATTTTTTATTTCCTTGGAATTTGTCACAATTGACACCTTCACTGCTGCAGAAACATGGATACTAGGTTTTGCAGACTGTTGGGAAGTAAAGAAATAAAAAGCAGCAGGGGAAAATATTGCAGAGAAATACAGGTTTTCACAAAGGGTTAAAATTTGCCACTTCTTCCTCACTGCCATTTGACTTCCAAAAAGTTCTATGTTTTCAAGCTAAAATCTTTCAACTTAGAACAAGTTTATGAAACTTCTTTTGTGAATTTTAATGAAACTCTCATAGTAGTTTCAATTCCTCTACTTTTGTGAATATTCTGTATACGTGCCATTTTTCATTCAGTAGCCACTTAATTAAGTATCTGCATATGTGTTTGGGCGTGATAACCAGGGATGATTGCATTTATGCTAGTATAGGAAACAAGATATAGTATGTTTGTTTACACTATCTAAGAAAAACACAAACTGCTATGCATTATATTTATGTCAGAGACTTATGAATCAACAAATTCTGCAAACAATACTTAAATATATTTAATAAAGAGCAACTCAAATCTCTATATGACAAGAATTAATTGTTTAATGTTACTGGAGAACCTAGTCAAATTAGCAACTTGCTGTGTAGAACTAATTGTTTAATAGATACGAAAGATGTCAAGGTGCAATGAGAAAGAATCAAACACTGGATTATTATGACATATTTGCCTTGTGATTTGTTACAGTACCAAGAATTTACACGAAAGTCCAAGTCTCAGAGTTTTCATTTATCCTCCAAACTGGAAAGTAACTCCCCTTTAAGTTCTCTGTCCAACGGGTGCATGAAGATGCTGTCATGTCTTAATCATACTGGGTTCTTCCTAGCAAGTGTTGCACCTCAGCAGTTTCATATGGCAGTACTTGTAGACAGGAGTATATAAGCAGAAGTGCAATAGAAATTTCACTCATATCATGACTGTAGGAATATGATTTTCTTGTATAAGTGCAAGTCAGGTGGGGTCATATACCAGCTTTGTATATACATTGACAGTAAGTAGAAGAACCCATGTAATAAATTCAGGTTATTTTAGTCACTCCATTCTTACCAGTTGAAGGTGCTGCTTTGACTTACAAGAATTCAGTAGATGGGGCAATTTTAGATGCTGAAGTGCAACAAAGCTGTGCGAATACTGTGAACACTTCACAGGGCTGTTTGTTGCATTCTTCGGAAAGGAAGATGTCTACCAGTTAAATCATACTGGCTGTGGTCAGCTGGGAGCAAAAGCTGTCCAGCTGTTAGCACTTTTTAGAGTACACACCGTTAACTGCTTGTTCCCTGTTGGGGAATGCATGATCATTCTCAGGTCAGAGCTTGGATTTCTAGATCAGAGTTGAGTACTGAGAAAGCTAAAAGCACAATAAAGGCATTTACGGCTCAACTATTGTGTATCAATGAGAAAATAAGTGTCTGTGGCTAGAATAATTTTACTTTATTCATAGTCTGGCAATGCAGGGTAATACTCTGTCTGAAAGAATTGCACAAAGGGTTTTATTGGACTAATCGAAGCCCCTGGTGAACAGACCTAATTACTAAACTGCCATGGAAACATCAGCACAGTTCCAGGTGATTGATAACTTCTGTTATTTCCAAAACACAGAGAACAGGGAGAAGGAAATATTTAGATAACAATGCATAAATGTGAGGGGAAATGTCATACCTTTAAAGTATGTGGCTCTTTTATGGATAAAAGGATGAGATAACAGTAGTTCCATAATCATCATAAAAAAAACCAACCAAACACACAAACCAGAAGTCATTTGCAGACATTCTCTTCAGGCCTACTGTTTTTCCTTAAAACATTGAAGGAAAAAATGCCTCGGATCTCCTATCATATGGGACAAATAAAATAGCAAACAAGATGAAAGCAAAATTGCTAACAGGGATTGTTATAGAGATGTTACCTAGGATCAATGCCCATATGTGGGCATGATTACCCTAGTAGAAATCAAGAAGCAGGATATTAGGCAAACCTGGCGATGCTGATTCTTTTCACTGGCTTCAGCTGACTCTGGATTACAACTTCACGGAAGGTACTGCAGATACTCATTGGTCTAGTTAGGAAATCTGGATGCATAGTTTATGGAATGTCACTATTTTATTAGCTAAAGCCTTCTGGATCATAACTGTTATAAAGAAGCTCACCTGTGTAGAAAGCCACCCTGTTCCTTAGTTGACAGCCTGACATGTTATTTTGTAATAAAAAAGGAGAGTAAGGGAGTTGTCAAGCATATTGCATTTCAAGGATTTGAATGAGAAATCTGCAAATATTCTTCCAGCCATACAGATAATGTCTTACTTGCTTTCACAAGATATACCCTCCCATTTTTCCCCGAAGGTAAGGGCCCTGTGTTTCTTCCTTGCAACCCATCTGAGAACTGATGAGAGTGGCCATTTGTCCAAGATCACCATGTGCCAAAGCCGCATTCAGAAGCGTAGCGCCTTGCTGTGTTTGCCAATCAACGGCAGCGCATATGCTCAGCAGGGCCAAACTACCCAAGGATACACCACACTCGGTGTGTGCAGCGCAGGGCTAAGCTAAACATCACTGATGTTTAGAATCGTCTCTTCTAGTCCCAGCTCCCTCAGGAACATGAACAACTAACCCATAATAAGCACATTTATTCCCTAGCTTGCGGACAGCACATTCCGGATTCAGGGCATGCTAAAATCACTACTTATCTCTATATGCTTAGATCTAGAAATACAAACATATCATTGAAATGTAAAATTTCTGAGCATGGGAACAGCAGCCTGTGCCACATGATCTCCACTGAGATTGCTGTAGAGTGAATAAAAGCCAAATTCAAACTAATGTCAGAAGGAAATTATTTTAAACAGAGCAACCTTCATCTTTATTTCATCTCACTGATGTGATACAGAAAAGGCCTTTTATGAGGGGAGGGATGATTCTAAAATTTTTGAAGGTTCATTTCAAAAGCTTTTTGAATGATTATCCAAAGCATCCCCTTGGTTTAAAAAGCAGACCGGAGTAATTTTTTCATCGCTCGAGACTACCGTCCCTGTTTGGTTTACTCAGAAATGCCTTTCCCATATAGTACTTCCATTCCACTCACAGGTACCTCACAGGAGTGCAGAGACATGCAAATTACTAATTTACAGACCAAAAAAACCACACGATTTTGAACCAAATAGGAAATTCTAGATTCATTCATTTCAAAATATTACTGAAGAATGAGGCAGCTCACTCATCTGAATGCTGAAAAGTCATTAACTAGTTGGTCAGTGTTACAGTAGACCCAATGGAAGGTTCTTGTTCACTTCATTACAAGCTGAACAACATCACAACATTAAGAGATTGTAAACAAACAACAGAAACGTGAAATCTGGTATTTTCTACTGCACTTCCTTCAGTTATAGCGTACTCTGTTAACTTGCCCAAGCTACTGTATAGTCTGCTTCAATAGAAACAGCAAAGAAGATTATCTTGGTCTTACAGGACACGCATAGGTTTTAGGTTAAGGTTCCTGTTTTATTACATTTTCTGTGTGGTCCTACACAAATCCTTTAGGGTCTCAGGTTTCTATGGTGGTTAATAGCACATTGTTGCAACAGAGGTGTTCTGTGGGTAACTGTTAAGAAGAGTGAGGCATTCAGCTACTACAGTAATGGAAACTAATAATGTACATCAAACAGACAGAAGTATATACCTCCCCTTCAATTCTCTTACACTCTTGATGACACCAGGATCTCAAGAAAAAATTCTTGAAATCCTAGTGTTTCTAAAGTCTGGCTATTAATTAAACTACAAATGTGTTATTTCTCTGGTTTTCTGTGGAGGCAAATAACTGGGCTAATGCTTTAGGAACCACTTGTGAATGACAAAAATACTTTTTCAACCACCATTACAATTCTGTTTCTCCCCAGTCCAGTATAATTTGCTCCTTTTTTCCTTCTTTTCTACCTTTCTACTAACCACAGACAATATAAGGGCAAATTGTTCATATTCTTTCTTTACTGATGAGATAGACTTCAGATATTATCTAGCTTCAATGTCACATTCTATTTTTTTTTTCACAGAATTTATAATATAAAAGAAGTTCATCTTCTATTCTATTCACCCAGATAGCCATAAACACAAAACCAGTTCCTGAAAGGGACACTATTTCGATACATAACATGTCCATGTAAATGAAGTTATGATTTAAGAAAATCACTCATTACCCAGAATTCAAACATACCTCAACATATATGATCAACATACATTTAATCCAATTAATCCATTCCAAAGGGGGTTATAATTAAAAAGTTAACTGACTAAATGGTATTCACCATTAGTAAAGTACATTACCTCCATGTCAGAAAACAGAGAAGGAGGTGGGAGAAAAAGAGATACTTTGGCAGGAGAGTTGATTTTTTTTGTTTCTGGCTACCCCACATAAAATAAAAAGTTTGGCATGCAACACATTCCCCAGGAACATCATCGGCAAAGCTCACAGACATAAGTCAGGAATATTTTTTGAGAGAATAGCAGATAAAATAAGACAGGCACAGAGTAAAGGGTAATGAGAAATTGACCATTGTTCTGAAGTATCTGCTTGAGAACTATATAAATCCTCTTTATTGATCCGTGTATTACAATGACAATTTCTACTCAAAAATTCAAGTTATTTATAGTATCATATAACTTGTTTAAGCTTATTGCATATTTTTAGAAAACAAGAACTGAGAGTCCTTTTTCCTTAACTCTCAAGAGGAATTAATCTTACAGGGGACTAGATATTTTATTTCCAGTCTTCACATTTTGTGGTTTTGATTCTAATGCCTTTCTTTACTCACACTTTGCTATTACTGTGAAAGAGCAAAAAAGTCATACTCTGGTCCCCTGATGAGATAGAATAACGCTTTCTGATAAACCTGAGCTCATTTAGGCTACACCTAAATAGATAGTCCCAGGAATGAATCCAAGGTCAGTATCTTACCTCCATATACGGTCCTTCCTCATGTGCTAGTTTTACAGAAAGACATTCCAGACTCATAGGGGAGAGGAAGCCACTACAAATTTTGGACTTATTTAGAACTTGTACCAGCAGGGGAGCAGATCTCTAGATATTTCTCAGAATCTTTTAGTACCTCTCCCCACATTTATTGCAGTCTTCAATTTCTTAGGGAATTGATTCTTACTGTGCTTTTTAAGTACCTGGCTAATCACATCCAGATATAATCAGCTGATTCAGAAATGGTGGGGTTGTTTTGGTGGTTTGTTATGTTGTGGTTTTTTTGGTTTACTTTTTTTTTTTTTTTTTACATCCAGCTTAAAGGAAAACATGCTAAATACTGAAGCCATCCCATAGTTTAAGTCAGTGATGCAATAATGAACTTAAACTTAGCATATTGCTTTATGCCAGCATCCACTCCTGGGGTCTTAACCATTCCTGTTGTGAAGACTCTTTCCTTCTGCCTACTCAGAATTGTCATTGACTCTTGCCCTTTCCCTGGGTGCTTTTGGGAAGCGTCTGATGCTGTCTTTTGTTAATTATCCCTCTTCAGGTATTTGAAGAGTGCCACTAAGTTCTCCATTACCCTTCTCTTTTCCGGATTAAACAAATAATCCTTCCTTTTCCTTCTCCAGCATGGTTTTGGCTTGTTAATTTTCACAGACAAACATAATAATTTTTCAGAAATGTGGGAGTAAGAGGATGTATAGATGGTTAGATTCACAGAGAGGTTATGAAATTTCCATCGTTGGATACTTTCAGAATCTACTTATACCAAGATATGTGCAGCATTGTCTACCTTTGAAGTTAGGGCTGTGAGAATGAGGTGGAACTAGAGGCCTCAGGAGATGTACTGCAAACTAATTTTTTCTGTGATTCTATGGAAAATATGAGAGTGCTGTTTGGCATCATGCTTCTGTGATATTCACTGCCTGCTAGACAGCTGTGCAGAGTGTATGCTCATTCCCAGCTCAGTCAGTATTGGCCACAGTGTGTGTATCACACTGCAGGATTCATTGGCAATCAAATTCAGGCTTCGACCTGTGACTTCAAGAAAAACTTTTTTGAATTATCTAACTCTTTTTTAGCATCAGTACTAAGATCGTCATGATCACTGTAGTTCTCTCTCTAATGCAGGTACAAATTAGTGGTAATGAACAAATCCATCTGTTCTGGAAAATGGTCTTTAAAGAAAAAAAAAATATTACTATGTTCCTTTGTAGCTGTGAAATTCTAGTGAACTGAAAGAAAATAATTTCTTTACCCAATGCTGTTTCTCTGAAATTGTCCAGTAAGGATGGTTCCTTTTTGTAAAAAGATGATGACCTCACGTATCTTTCCTTTAGTTTGCAGTAGGCTAAGGAGCTGTATAAATATCATCAAATCAAAGAGATGAAATACTGCAACATCAGAAAGAAATACTGTAAGATGTTTGATTGTCTTTCACCTTTAGGTGAAAAGCAATCTGAAATAAGAAATGTTGTTTAAGGCACAGTGAGATAATCAGACATATATTATTGCTCAGATCATGTGACTCTGATGATGAGTCCTTTTGTAAGAAGAAAAAATAAAGTTGCTTATGTTGCAGGTAAAAGCAGTGAAAAAAAAATAACCTAAGTAGATGGGTAAGTTTTCTAAAAGTTACCTCTCCTCCGTAGACATGCTTGAGAACTGTATAAACCAGACTATTAATCTTGTTTATAAAGATTTGAATGTCAGGGTGTTAAATGTCCATGTTTGCAGAATCTTTTTCAAAATTTCAGTATTTTCTTTGTAATTCTCTCCCATACTCCCCACACATACACTGTCTCATATTTATAGTGTATTTGGGAGAAAGAAATTCTGGGGTTTGTATTCTCATTTATACTGTTTTCTGCTTTGCTACTCATCCCAGAAATCACTACATTCCCAATCTGATTTGGGGTTTACTGCATACACACTAAAAATAATTATACTCAGATTCAGATTGCAACACAGTGATTTGATTATAAGTGACACCTTATGTTTTAGCTGCTCATTCACTTTCAACTCTTGTACATTATCTGAATTCTTACCAGCTGACTGGTACAATTTTGAACATTTTCAGCTTACGCTGCACTACAGAATTGTAAAGCCATTGGGTACAGGCATGAAAGTTACAATGATGTATGAGACTGCCAACATAATGGCAATAGCCTGCAAGTTTGAAGCTTATTCTCTATGTTTGTGTCCTCAGAGAAAATCACTGCAGTGCTGAGGGCCATATTTTGTGGGTTTAAGTGTTAATTAAGTGGTGTATAGGTCTCACTCTGGTTCCCTGCACAGGGGAAGCTTTTACCCTTTGAGCTAGGTGAACTAGTCACAGCAGTAATTTTTTTCTTTCTTCAGCTGTTCCCTTTTTTCATCATTACCCATTCACAACTTCTAGAAACTTGTTTGAGTGTTTCACATAAAGCATCAAGTGCCATGAATATAAACAACATTCTATAAGTACTTCCAAGTATTCATAATTTGAATTTCAGCTTTCAAAGAAATAAATATATGGGTTCCTAGGACAAATATTAAAATGATTGCTACACACTTACCTGATCAGGTATTAGGTTAGGTGAGGATGTGTTGTATTACACCTGACTTAGTGGCTTGGTTTGTTTCCTGTTTATGGTTTTGGGTGGTTGGTGTTTTTTTTTTTTTTTTTTTTTTTTTTTTNTTTTTTTTTTTTTTTTTTTTTTTTGTGCTTCACCTTTCACCTGAAAACAATTGGAAGCAAATGGCAAAACAGCTCTCCTCTACTGCTCCCATAATTCTTTGTTGAAACCTAAATTGATATCAGGCCTCAACTTTCATGATTCAGATCAAAGGACCACTTTCAATAATGTGTCTTCTCTTAATAGAAATAATTTTCTTATGACTGTCAGCATATGTATTTGTTTCCACAAAATATTCCACAAAGCACATTGAAAATATTACAGATAAAATGCTGTTGCCACTGATCAGTTTTTCATAAGGAGAAAGGATAGATTTCAGTTTGCCAGAGTACTATGTATATTTGTATTTACAATGATAAATGTTTTTCTTTTTATTCATTATTCTCAACTAGAAGTTGTTTTGTGACAAAACTTTCCCATCATTGTGTGCTCATTTGACCATAATGACAACATTAGGATAAGTAAGTTCTCAAAATTAGTAAATTTTTCGTGCCACACTGTTTGCAAAAAAAGGTCACCTAGTTCTTACATGCATTTTTGAATAATAAAATAAATTCAGAAACAGAAACTGTGAAAAACCTTGAAAAGCAGTTATTAAGGCAATCACAAATTTGGAAGATAATACTTTTCTTCCTTATCTGATATTAGTGTGATATCAGAAAGGAAAGGGTTCTTATTAGTCTGAGTCAAAAAGCTCTCAAACAAGCTGCCACAGAGACAAGACCAGACAGAATGCTAAATTTATTAAATTAATTGGGTAAACAAGCCAAAAGCATTCATGAGGCTGGGACAGAAAGAAGATGGTAATGTAGTCTTCTGCTGTCATCAGATATTAGGCTGGTCTACACAATCATGAGCTGAGAATTTCCTGTTTGCTTTGTAAATTACAAAAAATTAACTGGCAAGTTATATGATAGTCTAAATAAAGCCCCTTTATCATCAACTGTTAAGGAAGAAGTATTATACACAATAAAATAAATGGCTGCTGTTTCATCTGAAATAAGAGGGTTGGAAAATATCCATTAAAATTCAACAGCATTTGGTGATTCATACTTGACCTTTTTCTGTGAGGATTAATTGCATCTCCTGCTCTGAGTTGCAATGCCCTGCGTTTATTTGGTGTAACAGGTTATACTGGGTTGCTACAGCTTGAAACAGTTAAGACCTGAACCTGTAGAAATTGAAAGGAAGCCAGTGCTGACTGGAAGACTGTAAAAGCTCTTGTAATGCAAAGGCTGTAAAGTTGCATCTACCATTCTGTAGGTGACAGGCTCTTGGCCATCTTCACCACCTTGCCATGCAATTTACCTGGCAGGAGGCTGTGATAACCCCCTGCCTTGGGGAACCTACCAGATAACCACGTTCTTGGTAGTTACAACAAGACCTCTTGGTTGTGTGGAGGGAGGTCATGTGTATTGCCAAAATAACCTGTTAACTGCCGCTAATCAGCTCTGCCTCTCACAGCTGAGACACTTGACCCGAATCTTGAAATCAGCTCTGGCTTATACTTGTGCATGTGTTTCTGAGTGTAAAAACCTGTTCTTTCCTTGCCCATAGGTTTAAGTCATGAGATGCTTTTTTGTTAAAAAATAGGAAGCTTATTCCTCGATGATGTCTAAAGTGACTTATTTCTTTCATGTAAAACCCATACTAACTGCATGTGAATGCAGGTATGCCAGGGGATTTGACAGTGAGTCCAAAAGTGATCTTACCTGCGGCTTGAAATGTAGGACTTTTGGAGTTTATTGTGAAGGGGATTCAACTGGTTTTGCATTGCTTCCAATTATATAAATAATACTTCCTTTTCTAAAAATTTACATCTTTTCTTTTCATATTAATTGTTAAAACTATCAGCTTGTGAAATTTGGCAGAGGGAACTGTGTCAATGTTGCCATTAGTGAAAGTTCCATTAACAAAGAAAGAAATGACAAAAAGACCCCTACGCCTCCCCCCAAATGTAAGACCTGTTTTATAATTAAAAAACCAAGCTGTTGTGAAGAGCAGGGAATTGACTTTTTTTGCTGTTAAACATCTTTTTTGAAGGTAAAAAAAAATCAAGGCTAGACTTAGACAACACAAAAACCTAAGTAAGGTACAGACTGAGGACCCATTCCATAACCATCCATCCTTTTAGCATCAGTTATCCATGCTACCTGCCTTCTGTCTCGCTGGCTGGTTATTCCAAACTTCACAAATCAACCTTTCCACATCAGTAAAGAAACAAATCTATGTGTTCATAACCAGCATGGAGTCTGCGCGTAGGTATCTACCACAGGATAGGTGGCTTGTGTTCATTTGATGAGTAGGAATTTGAGATGCTGGTATCGGACTTACGTAGTTAGTTGGGGATGCATGGAAAAAGAACAGTTTGTATACATTGAGAGGGATCTTTCCCTGGATATATGTGGGGTGATGAGAACTCTGTAGATGAATATCTGCCACATTTTTGTTTTTACAAGACTTGAAGGTACTACTGCCCTCAGACCATAAATGCTTTCTTCATTCATGTAATGAAACAGGTACCTTGTACTCATCGTTTCTGTCTGCCTGTCATCATCATACAGACTTCATTTAAGCAAGCATCTGAAATAGTAGAAGGAGAAGAAAGGGTATTTTTAAAATTACTACATATTCCCTCTGAAGAGAAGGCTGAAATTTTCATTATGATCATTTAACTGGTATAATTTTTTGCGATGTGGGAGGGGTAGAGGAGAAAAATAAGGAATAGTTGTGTTGCAATGCTAATGAGCACATTTACAAGGCTCTGCCAGAAATTCTGTGCTTCAGCTTGCTTTTATTAGCCATTTTGGAAGATGTCTTAGTTGCAGTTGCACAAAAAGCATTGTCAGGGCTTTTATATTTTCTCATTTAGAATACTATGACATTATTTGGAGAGGGACTAGTTCTGCAGCACATAAGCCAGTATCAGTATTGTATAATACAGCAGCTAGACTCATTTTGCAGTGTGATTACAAAACCCATCACAGTGAATTATACAGCAAGTTAAATTGGTTTCCACCTTCTGCAAAGCCAGAATATTATCTTGCACAAATAGTGTACAAATGTAGAAATAATAGAAGCCCAACTTATCTGAACGATAGACTACAGAAAGCTTCCGCTGCTCACTCCATCAATGCTCTCTATTTCTATCTGCTGCTTATGACACCTGCTACATTGTGAAAGCAAACTAATAATGGTACATACTCACACCATTTTTTCCCTTTTACTAAGCTTTAATTTGCTGGGACATCCTGCCACTGTTAAAAAGGTTCCAAATCTGAAAAATATTTTTTTTTAGTAAGTTATTTTAACTTCTTTTGATCAGAAATACTTGTGAATGTATGTTTTACATCTAGAATTCAATGACCACGCAGGCTGTTAAAAATATTTGCCACATACATGTATAGGTACATGTAACTGCATGGATATAGTACAATTGATGCATTTTCCTCTGTATATTAAAATCAGCAGATCCATCTCTAGCAGAGCTGTAAAAACAAGTTATTTTGAACATACTATTTTGCAGACACTCTGTCTGTTCTCCAGATTGAGAATTGTTACTGCTGCGCTGCAACATAGTTGATGGTATTTGGAGTTGCCATAGTGTTAAATGTTTCTCCTGTGATCAGCAACTGCTGATATAAATTAAAATCTTCAGCCATTTTCTCTCCTGTATATTTCACACTCATTTCAAATTCATCATAGACAAAAAGGTATAAAAGGTATCCAGTGAAAAATGTATCTAAATGAGCTCTCCATGATTTGATTTCAAGGTCACACAAATAGCATCTGCTTCCAGTTACTGTGAAGGACAGAACATATTGAGGACCTTTAGTCTTCTGAGTTATAATTATTAAACATGTACACACATTCACTTCACATTCAAGTACTTGCATATTTAAATACATGAGCTGGATTTTGTGTCTGGACAATGGCCAGGTCAAAAACTTAGGATTCCAGCTTTTCTGTGTGGGATGATTTACTTCAGCAGATCTGACAAATGACTATGAGACACATGATGAAGGTAAGCTGGAAGCAATGGGCTTCTAAGGCGCTTGACACTTGTAAAAGATTTTGAGAATTTAATTTCCAAATTTATCAGTATTAATAATTCTAATTTAATGCATTTTCCTTGTCACTATCAGTCAATTGCCAATTAAATGTTGTTAAAGAAGACAAATTACCATTTCACATGCTTAAAAAAAATGTCACTAATATGTCTAAATCTAGATGTGAAATATAGAATGATATGATTCTAATCCCCTAAATACTGTTGTTATCCAAAAGAATTTTATATAGATTTAATTTCATTGTCAAAAAAGGAGCAAGTACTGGAAAACTGAATGATCAACATTTAACCCTCTAACATGCATTGGTAGAAATTTTATATTCAAATTACACGGAATTAGTTTGCAGAATGAATCATTTCCCTTTGGTGGAACAGCAGTTACTTCAAGAAATAACACATTGCTATTGACAGATCACAAATTCATTATTTTTTTCTCCCTTTTGCATTGTAGATATTCATGTTTAAAACCTGTCTAAGTGCACAATTTACAGCTATACCCAGCAGTAGTAGCTACCAGCTCTTTTTGACTGACAATGATGAGATTTCTGTCATGCTTTGCCTCTCCTACAGTGCCAGTGATGGGATTTTTTTTTCCTGGAAATCTTATTACTGAATGCGCTGTCGTGGTCTCAGATGGAACTTTCAATCAGAAAGGCAATCAGAAGGTTATCCATTTGTGAGTTTTCCTACAAAAGAGCTTTGCAAACCTCTACAGTACATATTATAACTCATAGTCAGAGCTACTTGCCCTAAACGCTTACGTGACTATAGACAATAATGTGATCCATATCTCACAGCACCTTCCTTTGCTCCCAGGAGTGGGATGTGGACTAGAAATTTGCTCAGTCTAAGTTTTGAATCAGACTTTTGCATTTACACTACTGTTAGATTTGGCATGGCAACTCACAACGCCCTGGCACTTGGTGACCAAGTGATTAGTAAGGATGTGTTTCGCCGTTATTACAGTCTGTTACATAAATATATTTGATTTTATTGAAATCTTGATGACTGCTTCTTTTCAATCTTTAGATTACTTCACTGTTTAGTTTATGTTATTACCAAAATTGCTAGATAAAATTATTCAGAGGCAATTTTTTTTAATGCAGTGTAACTTCATTCTTCTGGATACTTCATTGACTTCTATAAAATCTATATAGTACATATAGAAGTGGTGTTAGCATATTAGTCGTCTGCAAACTACAGTCATTAAAACCAGCTGTGCCACAGCTAAAGCAAAGTAAATGTTTCTGTTTTGAAATACAGGCAAAATTGGGGGTGATGTATTAAGACCTTTTTGTTTGCAGAACAAACATTACAGGGGAGCTTAAAGAGAGGGGTTTGTTTTTACTGCCAACACTTTACCAAAAAAAGCATGAGGTTATTTTTCAGCATGGCTCAGTGAATTAGACACACATAACTGCTGTGGTCACAGGCTGCTGCATATCTAATTCTGCAAACACTGTCAAAAATTGCTTCAAGTATTATCCTTTTTTTTGTTTTGACTGTATTCAACTAATGAAGAAATGATTTTGAAGGAACTACACTCTTCAGCAACTGTGAGGTTATTTGGGCAGATTCCTTTCTGCAGTGTTCAGGTAAAACTGAAAGAAAAGCAGTAACAAGAAAAGTATTTATAAAAATATATTTCACAAAGTAGGAAACAATACAGGAGTTTCTCTGAATACAATACATGGAGTAAATAAACAAACAATAATATAGCTTCAAAACGAAGTAGAAAATTAAAATGATTTGCATGTAATACGTAGTTTTATTATACAATTGCTACTTCTAAATGGCAAGTTTGCATTACAAACTGAGTATGCTTGCAGCTTCTAGTGGTGTTCGTTCTCTGTGCGCAAGAGCCCTGGTGCATCACTATGAATATTATAGAAAAGAAATGCTAATAACATAAGCAGTAAAATTATGTACACACTGGTTCCTGCTCTAATACAGTGGAGAACTATAAGCATGTTTTTTACTGTACTGTGTTATGTGTGGATTTCTAAAAGTCTATAGTTTAAATATTCACATGAACCAGTTTACTTCCAGCTGTTTGTGCTTGTATTAAAAACACCAGGTACTAGACATATGAAGAAGATATAAAACTGTCAAAAGTTTTCACTGGGAAAGTTTTATTCCTGCCAGCATTCTCTTAAAATTCAGCTACTGCAAATGGATAGGTTACTGCTTTAACCTGCAACAATTTGTCATTTTTCTTTTCAAAATGTACATGTATTAAACATTCATTATATATAGAAAAAAATCTAACTGGTATAATTTAGTTTTCTTCATAATCTTACTCTATAGATTATCAGTCTTAATAAATAAAAGCAGTAATGGACATCAATAAAATATTTATTTCAAAGATTAAACAAATAAATTCGATCTTTAGCAATAAAATCAGCAATTCTTTCATATATGTAAGTCCATCCCCCCTTCACAGTTTTTTCTTTCCTTTCAAAAGATGAAGCACAGGATTGATCCTTCTAGAAAAAGATCCTCTTGTAAAGCAAGGTTTTGTAGCCCTGCCTCTGAATCTCTGCACATTAGTAGGATTTATTACCCATCACTGGAATGGATTAAGAACATGTGAATATTTTAAGGCTTGACACAATATTTAAGAATGATATTCAGTCTGTGGTTATGTGGCCAACAATTACTGTATGTACAATGTATGGTCACTGCACAGTAGAAGCCAGTAGGAATTTACAATGCTATTTCTATTCAGCATTGCTAAGAAGACCAAGATATTGCTTTTAACATTTCTGTGGTGGGATCTTTGTTGGCAATGCAGAAACAAACCATTAGCTTTACACATACTGGCAGGAGCTACTGTTCAACAGCAAAATCCCTGCAAGTCCATTTTCTAAGAAAGCACCAATTTCTTTTTGTTCTTTTCAATTCACTGAAGATAATCAAAGATCCAAATCTCCATCTTCAGAGTGGTCAAGTGAATATCAAATATCCAAAGACTTCTAGACACTCCACATACTTTACTTCACACTCCACAAGACTTAACCTCCTAACATATACTTTTTTTTTTTTTGGTTCAACATTACAATGTAGTTGATTTTATAGATGACTGGCGCTAAACTTGCCTCTAAAACAAAAAGCCACGTTAGTTTTAACTAACAGCAGTGGCCCTAGAATATTACATGATCATTAAGTCAACAGTGAAAAAGTTTGTAATCCACTGTCAAGTTTCTTTGTCACTTTCTCCAACTGAGTAAAGTTCTCCGAGTCTTTTAAAGCGAGGACCCCATTCACTGAGGTAGTCAAAATTCTGATCTGAGTCTGACGTAGAGGACTCCAAAGAGCTAAGGGAACCAGCCGCTGACCCACGTCCTTCATAGCCATAAATCTGGATAGAGTCATATGGTGGAGCTGTGGGATCATTATCGGCTTCATGAAGCCTTACATTAATAAATTCATCAACATCAACACCATTAGGAACAGGTGCAAGACCTTGCCTGGGCATAAACTGAAGATCAGGCTTAATATCCTTACGAGGCAAAAAGCCATTAATTCCATCCGGATTTTGCAAAGTTGCAATGTCAAAAGCTTCTGTATCTTCTTCTCCACCTCCTTCATCATCATAGCGTATAATATTTTCCCTCACATCTTCATCATCTTTGATGATTAGAGGCTCATTCTTATGTCTTCTTAGTGTTACAAACAGCACCACAATGACTGCAAAGAAAGCATCACAGACAGATTAGGTAAAAATATTCTAATTAAAGCACTATACATGTTAAACACAGTTATGGAAGGTTGCTTTTTGTGAACGTGAGAGCAATAAGAGTAGGGAAAAGCTGAAAGACCAGTAACTTCAAGCCAATTCAAGTGATGCAAATTTGATCAGAAGCTCTGGTTAGTCCTCTAGTCTTCTACTCTCATCTTATGTTTACATTTGAAATTCTATTTTATATAAGCAATATGATTTTGCATACTTCCAGTTTTGAGCTTCAAATTTAGATAACTTTTCCTTTTGAAAAACTTACAAACCTAGGTGAAGTCAAGCTATTCACTGAATATAGTCTATAATGATCTATATTATGGATGGAGTTTTCCAGTATTAGAGAGTGTTTTTCCTGAAAACATGGCCTTGGTGACAGAAGGAAATTGGTTTCTTTTTTTTCATGTGTTGCAACAGACTCACAATATATAACTGAAAAGAGAATGAGCAAGGGAGAAAGAAAGAGCTTAGATACATCAGTTTCAGAAGCTTGGACAGATGCATAAAAAGCTCTAAATTGGCTACACTGTTGTTTTTGCAGCTTAATGCTGAAATCTCAGTTACTGATGTAAATCTCAGTTACAAAGTGAAGCTGCAAAGCACAGAAATAGGTCTCTTCCTTCACTGTTCTCTCCCTCGCTTGATGTCATATACAAATTTTGTATGTTTTATTAAAATATACAGTGCTTCTTACCTTGTAAAACCATAATGTCTCTTATGCCATTACAATCCAGAATAAACTCATACAAGTCTTAGAAGAGACAACAAATCCATTTTCCGTCATGTGCAGTATGTACTGTGTTTGCCTTGCTGCTTAACATACCTGATTTGATTTCCTGCTTGATATTCCACAACTGTTTCTTGGTATTTGTATCTTGGGTATGAGACTATTTCAGTTTGGGACTTTGCATTATATGCTTTTGTTCAATTCTTATTACAGTAGGGATGCAGTCCTGACAGCACTGCAGGTTACGTTCTATTAGACTGCATGTCCTTGTATGCGACTTCTTTGCTTACTAACAGCCATCCAGGAATCAGAAAAATTTTGAACACCAGGCTGTGAAACGAATACGTACCCAGCAGCAAAATGATGCACGCTAATATTGCAATTAGGGCCCCCATACTGAGTCCAATGGGAAGGACGTATGCTTCGACGTTACAGGACTGGACAATGCCATCACTGCTGCAGCCACAGACACGGATAGTGAGAGTGCTAGTGCTGCTCATGGGAGGATTCCCACTATCGCTTATGACGATTGGCAGTAGATAGACTTCTTGCTTCTGACGGCTGAATCCACTGTGCTTTGCCAAAATGCTGAGAGTATTATCTGAAAAAGGGAAAATTTGCATTGTTTCACCACACAGAATAACTGCTAAAACCATAGCTTTCTCATAATGCTTTCAGAAAACCTCTATACAAACATGGATGCAATTCATAATACTAATACACCAGCTGCATGTGACACAGAAATCCTGCTCTTTTCTGTCTGGCTGCCCATGCCCCAAATGAAGGAATGCAACGTGCATTTTCTTGTGTCACGTGGTACAATCCTAACGGCAACCCCTCACTTTCTTCTCTGCATACATCCCTGTAGTTGCCTTCCAATCATCATTCATCACTGTTTTTCAAGTCACACAGTCATAAAAATTCCACCAGTACAACGCAGAGAAAGGATATGTTAAAGTAACCCAAATTTAATAAAGCACATGCATCAATTAAAACAAATGTTCTGTGCATTATAAGCACAAATTACACAGTATTTTACCCTGCTATAAAAGACTCTTCCTTTTTATTAGTAAGCAATATAACAACAAACAAAGGAAAAGCTAACTATATTAAAAAGTTGTAGGCCTAATTTTCAGTGATCTAAATGTTTATTGGGCCTCAGATGAAAACAGAACAAACCAAAATGGAAAATGTCTCATTTGAAGGCAGAGAAAAAGAGTCTAAGACATTCTTACCTCTGCACAAAGATGCACATACTTAAATTCAGAAACATACAGAGGCATATGACTACATGACATCCTACCCAGACATACCCGAGTGACTGTAAGACAGCTTTGTGTCTACTTTGATCTTGATCAGGTATTCAACTCAAAAACATGGAATGGTTTAGAAATGTTTAATTTGTGCTAACTGTGATCATCAGGAACATTTCTGACAGCCCATGGTATTTGTGCAGCATGTATCACTGCCCCAACAGGAAAGACACAAATATGCTTAAAATAGCAGGCAGTCTATCAAGTACAAAAGCCAGAGAAAGATGCAGAGAAGGAAGAAAGAGAAAACATCAGAAAGAAAATACTATAAAGACAGTTTTCACATCCCAAAAAAAAATTTAAAATGCAGTATTTTGCTCTTGAGGTCCTTCGTAGTAAGGAGCCACATTAATAAGGAATAAAGGTTAGTTAACAGAATATGATTACAGAATGAAATAGTACTAAACTTTATCATGTCCTGAATCTGTGTCAAGACATCAATCAGTAGATAACTCCTGTAGTTATTTCATTACTGCCATAAAACAAAAGATGAAGAAAGATTATTTGATATTTAAGGACATGGAATATTTGTCATACAAGAGAACAAAGGCACCTATTTTCCCATTCGGCGACTAAGAAACTGAACTTCAAGTAGGCTCCTCCTGAAGTGCAGGGTCTTTCATTTTGCACCCTTCCTTCTGGGGTGAAATCACCTGCTAATCATACTTCTGCAGCCTAGAAAGGTTCTTACTGTAATTTATATTGCAGTTTATGTAATAATTTCAACATTTTTTCACAGCCTTTGGAGTATGTAGCACGTGAAAAATGTGAAGATCAACCCCAAAATTAATTATTTTATAAAGCAGCATAAATATGGTCACTTCATAATACCCTTGCAGAACAAAAAGGATTCTTAAAGATTTTGCGTTTCAGAAATCCTGAGTTTCTATCTATTCAAGCTGGAAACAGTCACATCAAAACTGATGGCCCCCCGGAGCTAAATAAATAGTCTAGTGTTTCCTTGTGCCCTTTTTAAAATTAAAGGAAGCATATATGTTTACTGAAGATAAATTTCAGGTATAAGCTCTTAAAAATTCTGACAACTCAAATAGGACCAAACTCCTGGATGATACCGAGTGTTACACGTGTCACTGTGATGCAGTGGAAAAGTCAAGTATGTTTTATGTCAACAATTAGCACACGCTTAGAACTAAGCAAAAACTGCACTTCTTCTTGGTTGAATATGTCAGAGATTTAAACATACACATGTGCAAGTTAAACCACTTCCAGTATCAAACTTGCTGTCTAGCTCAACTGCAAGTTACAAAGGGAAATATTATGTGAGTAAAATAATATTGCAGCTAAGTTTTCCTGGCCATTGCTGTGAACAGCTTTACCAAAGTAAGAGTGACTAATACACCTGTTTTAATGTTTGAAAGGTACTTTTTTTATGTGATAGTATTCTTCTCCTCCTCTGCAGCCCCCATTTCCGAATACTGAAAAATAAATGTGTACGTTCCTTTGACTTTCTCCTGGAAAATTAAAAATATCTTTACATAAATTGCATCCTTAATCCTTTTGCTTTAATCGCTCAAAGGAGAGAAAAATATGTGGGGCTCAATTGCTAACTCTTTCTGTCTTTGAGGCAAATCCCACTTAGAAGTGTCACATCTGTAGTCATTTATTCCGAACTCCAGAGACTTTTACAACTATATTATTACATAGTGACTAGTGCTCTAGAAATCTGTACTGATACAGCCTTTTCTTTCCTATAAACCGGGTACAGTCCCCTGTCCAAACTGGATTAATACACTGAGCTCTAGCGTCCCTGCTTGAGGAAGAAATGAAAAAAAGAAGCTGCTGTTGTTGATGACAATCGCAGATCCCTTCCATATTTTTTACATACTCACTGCTACTCTGCCCGGTGCAAAACATTCTAATAAGCCAGAATCAGAGAATAAAACAAAGTAAAAAAGGAAGAGTACTATAGAGAGACAAATTGAAGAGGACATTAAAAAAGGAGAGAAAGGAGGAGGGATGGAGAAAAGGTGCCCACTTCTGCCAATCAGTGAAGTTCCTTGGAGTATAAGGAACTACTTGGTACCAGTAATGGTTATCAACTCAAGTTCCGAAGAAAGGAGATCAAGTAATACATACTAAATGTATTTGGGACATTTAGGTAGACTATTTAAGTGCAAAAGAAGTTGTAATGGCTGAATAGTTAATAGCATGTAAGAAGAGATGCAATACAAGGAGAGAAGAGAGTAATCTTTCATTTTGTACAGAGGTTGGTGGCATTTTTTTGTTAAATATCGCTGTGTTAGACTGAAGCTGAATTTGTTTTGCCTGGAAACAAGCTGACAATCAGAAGTAATCGACAGGAAAAGCAAAAATGGAATTGCTGAATGGTTTTGCCAGTGGATGGCAAGTACTCAATTTTGCCCTGGGAAGTTTGTTTAGCAAGAAATTCCTTCCCCTTCTTGGCTGTGTCCTGAAATAAATATAACTTGGTGTTGCTGGATACGTGACTCTCAAGTGAAGAACCGTGACTCTCTAATTGATGTTCTAGTTGGTTCCTAGAACTTGAAAATAAATCCTAGCAGCTGATTAGCAATAAACTCTGTTTATCTGATTTGCTTTCTCTTCTCTGTGGCCATTCCCCTTACCCGTAGCTGACAAACCAGCAGGAATCTCCTCCAGGAACAACCTCCAGCACTGCTGCATGAATTAACTTGGCAGCAGGTGCTCAGCAGGAGAAGGGACAATCACTTTCCACTCATCTTTCCAATTAACCCACTGATCCTTCATTATTGTGCTGTTCAGGTTATTTATTTATTCGTGTTACTTTTAGCAAAACAAGGAAAATTAAATGGCGAAAAAAAAGAACGCCTCTCTGTTAATAAAGCTCTGAGTTAACCTGCCACATGCAAAGAGGTCTTTACCTCCAGTCAGTGAGATATGTTCAGGGGTTCCTTTGACATTCGCAATCAAAACGAGCCTCCCTGAATTCTGTACCCTTCTGTGTGAGGAAGGGCTTGAAGAAGTTCATTGAAATGCCAGAGTCCTGTTAAAAGCCATTTCACTGATGAAGTACCAACTGCACGGGACGGACTAGGAGCTATACTCTGTCCTGCAGGCTTAAGGAACAGTGTGAAGTCAGAGATCTTATTAATTATTTTAACTCACCACAAATTTTTGCATCGGTATAAGGTCACAGTAACACAGCCTCAGGAATACAGAACTACAATTTACATCTGAGTTTGTTTTTACCTATTTTTAAACATAAAACCAAATTGGTCATTTAGATCACTACATGACTCAGTTTCTGAAGTTTACAGACAGATTTGCAAAACAACCATGAAAGAGACTGTTATGGGAATATCACCCTCACGGCTGGAACAAGGAAGGACATTGCAGAAGGTCTTTACAAGATGTTCAGTGTGATTTCTAGACAAAAGGAGTCTCAATAACTGCAACTGAGGACACTGCAGATTCCCAACTGTTCTCAAGATCCCCTGATCTCTTGAGATTCTTGAGAAAAAGTAAATGTAATAACTTTAATACAAAGGTAATTTTGGTTTTGCTGGACATGAATGACTTAAATGGCATTGACAGATTGACAGGAGTCAACTTCTTTATCTTGCACTTTGTACAAGAATGCACGTTGCAATATTATGAAACATTGCTCATATTATCAAACAACAAAACACCAGAGCAAAAGTAAAAACCAGAAGCAGTCAGCAGTGTCATTTCCTCTGCACAGATTATTGCAATTCTTTAATTTCCTCGTGGTCTCTAATATTTTGAGATCAGTGGACTTCCCTGCTGTGTAACCTTACACCTACATAGCTCTTTTTCTGTGTTTCTTTTCCTATCCCTTTAATAATGTTCTCAGAAAGATCAAATCATTAATGATATTAAGGACTTTGTTATCTTTGCTGGATGTGTTACTTTTTTGAAGGAAGAATTTTAATTGGAAACTTTACAGCTGGAAGTACTAGAATGACAAATATGTTTCCTCATGTGTATTACAGCAATCTTTTTGTGTACACTCTTTAGTCTAAAGCAGATTCCCCATGACAGAGAGAGTATTTTGGCACCAGTGGGGGAGCAGCAATATCCTTAATGTGATACTCTGCTTTTTTTGGTATTGCAAAGACAAGGACAGCTCATTCATTTCCTCAGTTCATAAATAGTGTCTATTCTCACATAAAAATCTGAAACAACCAACTAATTAAGTTATTATCCTAAGGTTTCAGTAGAAACTACCAAATTACTGGCAGAAAAACCAAAACATACAACATTCTACGAAATGTTAGCTATATCATATTTAGGTGTCAGCTGCAAAAGCACTAGAAGGGAACATTCAAGAGAATACTAAGATAGCATTTCAGCTCTTTGCAGAACTATTAAGTCATGTACATGCCTCCTGTAATACTGTTCAGTACTGGAGACCATACAACGTTTAGCACAAATTTTCAAAAGATCTGTAGTAATACTGATTTTTTTTTGTTTTTCTTCAAAATTCACACCTAGCAACAGACACAGTGGTATATATAGCGAAGATTTCAATTCCCGTTTTAGAGACTGGGAAATAATAAAGCTGTCCAAAGACAACTTTCAAAAAGACTGTATACACTCCATGAGGTATATTCCATATCTTAATCATTATTCTTTTGCATATTTTTTCAATAGTACATGCCTTTCTATGAAAGGCTTTACAAATAACACATATTTAGATTGGAAGTATCTATAGAAACAAGACCAATGAATGCAGCCCTGACAATTCACAGTTCATAGTCCCACACGTGGTATCTCTGTCAGCTCAACTGTCTTGAAATCTGTTTTCATTCTCATAATTACAAAAGCAGTGGGAAAGAATATTCATGACCTGTTTTCTGATCTTACACAAAAACCAGAAGCGACAACTTGCATATACCCTCACCTTGTGCTCACCTTGTGAAAGAACACTATTCACAGACAGGAATTAAGCCAAAAAAATGATTTGTAGGTTCCAGACTACACTTAAGTACAAGTTAAAAGCATTGGTTTCTTGATGACAAAAGAATGCCATTAAAATGCTTTGAGAGGTACATGCGTGTTTACGTAAGACAGGGGTTTTTTTGCTTCTGCCTTAGGCTGTATTCTCTTAAAGGAATACCCAATTAAAAGGGAACAGTACTGAGTTTGCATGTTACAAAATTGCCAGTCATTAGTAGATAAAAATAGTCTGTTCATTAGTATAACAATTTTATTTCATGGTTAAACTTAGTATTTTAAACACAGATGTATTAATGCACACCAAATACATTTTTATGAGAACTCATAAATATATATGTTAATATATATACTGAATCGTGTCATGTGTACTACTTTACATGTGTACTAGATTGTCCTTGATGACTATCTCAAACAAAATCCTGTGGAACAGCAGTTTAAAGAAAGAGGACTCTTTACCTAATCTGTATGGTAAAGGCATAAATGTTCTATTCAAGTAGAAGGCTTATAATATGAAAATAAAGAGAGACCATTTTTATAGTGTATTTTCTCTGATTTATGATAGCCAAACCATATGGGCACTGAAGCATTCACAGGTATTTCAAACTGACCTGTTTTTTATGAATGTCAAAAATTTGTGATGTCTTCAAAAAAGCAGATTGATGACTGGTATCAAGTTTGATAGCAGACATCAGGTTCAAAAGAAAAAAGATTTTGCACTATAAAAATTCAGCTGACTGATCAAACTGTCTCTCCCACACCATAGTAAGTCACATGCCATAGTGACATATATAATGGCAATTCACAAAACATCCCTGTGACACATTAGCAAACATCTGAATAAATTTTTATTTTTCTAGACCTGGATTTTCTGGGATCCCTTAAAACACCGAAAAACCCCACCATATGAAAAAGCTATTTAATGGGAGAAAAAGTACTGATGAGGAGAAGAATTTGAAAATGTCACATATTTATTTTTTTCTTTACCAATTGGACTAACTAATAATAGCTTATGCTAGATTAATTGTTGAATCAGCTAACGATTAAAAAAAATAAACATGTTTCCAGGTCATGTATTCCCTTACAGAGATAAGAAGTGCTGCTGGGAATTTGGAATCATGAGCAAAGTAATATTTAATCATGTAAAAGAATACATCATTCTCGTATGTAAAATTTCTTGGAAATGAGAATAATCATGTTAATACTACTGTGATACTGAATTTGTAGTAAATAAATTATTGGCAGAACAAAAACCCTAGACAAATTAACAACAAAGTGATGGAATAAGCATTTCCTCCTACCTTCTTCCTTTGAAAAATGTGAACTTTAGATAATAGTCTGTATAATTTCTAGTTCTATTCCTTTGGAAAAGTCTGAACTTTAGATAATTGTCTCTTAAGTATTCTAAAACTTTCCTTTGACCTTTAGTCCAGCAGAGCTATAATCAAACATACCTATTTGGTCACTTGCAGTCAAGCAGCAACTCTTGTATTTTCTACCTTGGGTTTTTAACCCATTGAAGATGGACAGAAAATACCTGCTGAAGAAATAATGATGTAGAAGCATGCACTGAGTGTGAAACAACACTAGTTTTATTGTTAACTGGGGTACAGAAATAATTAGGACATACTACCTCTGTCTCTTTTCAATATACAGACACATATTGCAAGTCAGACCAGGAAGCATTGGACTCTGGGTCTGTTCAAGCTACACAGTTGCCACTGTTGTCTGAATGGTACCCAACATACCTGAGTTTAATCTCACCTGCTGTGATGTTGTGCCCATTTAGCTCTTCTGAATCCCCTGGTGCCAGTTATGATTGACATTCCCATAATCTAAAGCAAATTTAGGCCAGTGAAGATGTAAGATATGCTAAAACTGCACTGGCTTTTGCCTCTCATTTTTTCTCTTCTGTATTCAACAAGCCAGCCACAAACTTGTTTACTAATAATCACATTGCTTTGACATGCTTTACTTTATTCGGATCACATCACTACATGGCATGTGCATTGAATGTTACATCTGTAAAGTGTAAGAATTAATGCAGGTTGCCAAGCTCTAGTTTAGAAAGAGAGATGAAATGGCTGTCAAATGTGCTTAGCATTAAAAATAGATTATTAACAAAGCAATTTGCATAGGCTGATGGATCACTTTTGAAATCTACATATCCTAGTTAATTCTATTATCTTATTATTTTAACCAAAAAGTTTCTGAAAGCAATACTGTGGTTTATAATACTTGGATAAAATAATGGCTATATTTTGCATTTGAACCAAGAACTTTCCATTACTGTTACCAGATTCCAATAAAATGCTGCAAAAAGAAATAAAAAGCCAAAATATCCCAAGGCTTTGCCATCTAGATTTCTCTTTAGGGAAAACAGATTCTTATTCTTTCCATGATTGCTTACATACAGGAGAAGTCTAGGGGGTGAAACTGTTGAAAGATAGGCACCTAAGCCCCTTAGGTCACTGTCAGATTTACACTTTTACATATTACATGGATTTGGGGTTCTCTTATGTGCAAAGCTAAATCTCAAGCAGATTGAACAAATTGTATAGTACTTTTGCTAGGTGATGGAAGAGTTCCAAGAATTCCTTCCTATGTTATTTGCCTTCCTCACTTCCCAAACATCCTTCATTTCTTACTTCAGTGACTTCTAGGGTCTGGAAAAGTTCAGAGTCTTCATGACTATGAAGGCAATCACAGATACTTGAGTCTTTCTTTCTAGAAAGTAAACTATGAATACCACAGTAAGAAAAATCAAACAGGAACATTTGGGTTTTGCGTTCTTGGCATTTAAGTGAGTTTCACACTAAGCAACTTTAACATCCACTTCTCCCTGCCATGATAATTGTCTTTTCTGTTCCAATACCGTATGGAACATATACATGCACACACTAAGAATTAAAAACAAATTACCCATAGATCATAAAACAGTCCTGAATCTGGAATCAGACGTGACAACCATATTGCAGTTTTGTTGCAACAGTTGGAGAGCCAAATTCAAGCTATTCCAGTATATTTCTATTAAGCTATTACTTTTTTTTATAATGTTCACTTTGAAATACGGTGGCAGAAAGCAACCACTGGACTATAAAAAAACCTAACCAGCATTTATTAGAATGCTGCCTATTTGTACTGGTGTAATAAAGGTCTTGTCAGCACTTCCCTTACAAAATGCCAATTTTCAGGGGTTTATAACTCTGACATAACAACTTACTATGAGAAGAAATTTAAAATGTGTACTGTCTGCCAAAGAGCATTGAAAGTTAAATACACTGGCTGAGGCATTTTAAGTCAGGATATAAATTTTAAAAAATTTTGACTTAACATTTTCTTGAGCTAGTGCCACTGAAGAAAAAAACAAGGCCTGATTTCAGAAAGTGCCAGATCCTGCAGTTCCTGTATATGTAGAAGTCCTTTAAACTTCACTGAGAATAATTTCTCTGAGAGAGCTGAAAGGAGTACCATTATACATTTTTGTAAATGTCATCAAGAGTTATATTAGCTTTTTGTAATTTGAAAGACTGAAATGCTATGGTATAAGATTGCCCCTGGGCACACAGGCAGCATGATAATGACTTTTTGAAGACACTCTTATATGCAGATTACATATAACAATAACAATTTGTTACCATCAGGCCATTAATGGCAGTAATTTATAGCTCTGTCTTACACCCAAAGTATACACATAATGTCTTATTATATGCACACCTCTCAATGAGGATGTGTTTCCTATGGTGAAGACTAACGGTCATTTAAAATGCAGGGAACAACACAATGCATCCAGAGAAGGAACTGCAGTAAGTGAAAAAAAACAATTACCCGTCTGTAGAGTGGAATAGAGCAGATAAAATTTTCCCAGATACTCTCAGGAAAGTTTCTGCACAACACGTAAAGTTTACATAGAGAAAACCTGGTATAGACAGCAGTTCAAAACTAACACACACAGGTTACTGAGAATCAGAGCAAGGCTACAGGAAGACATGTGCGTATACATTTAAATTTCAAGACTGCGACATACTGCAGGACCCTGACTGCTATATATGACACAACACGTAACTGGGCAAAAAAGCAACTGCCAGGCAAGGACGTCAGCATTCAAATTCTGCCTCACTGCTGTAGAGATACTGCAAAGTGAATGCTCACATTAGTAAATATCTGCAAACTATATCATCAGTTCATAAGATGTTTTAGATTTGTCATGAAATCACAGAATGGTTGAGGTTAGAAGGGATCTCTGAAGGTCATCTGGTGTAACCCCCTGCTCAAGCATGGCTACTGAGAGCCAAAGGAGTGTCTGAAGCCAGGCAGCTTCAGAGTGTCTCCACAAAAGGAGATTCTGCCAACAGCAATACATTTTTAGTCACAGGTGAAATACATGTGTGAGAAAACAGAAGATGTCTTATTCTTTCTCTTCATATCAAGTGGAAAAGTTGTAAGGTACAAATACATAATGTATCACTATGCTAAGAGAACAACTTGCACATCACAGTGAAATTGTTCCCTGTTGTCTTCTCATTCATGATGAAGAGTCTGACAAAGTACAAATGAAGTGCATAGGCAGAAGCTGCAATAAAAATCCGAAGCAGGATCAAGTAAAAGTATTACAAGAGACTAGGTAATTCTACTGGAAAAGGAGAATATATCTTAATATGCCAAGAAAACCTTCAAGATCATAAAAGAAAACCTGAATAGTCAAAAAGGAGACCATAAACAAAACAGGCTGAGAAAGATATGTGTTACAATACTGGAAAAAGAAAAGAAAAAATATTGAGAGAAAAAATTTTAGTCTAGAAAAAGCTATGTTTTTTAAAGAAAGTTTAGAAGCAAGTAGTTCTGCTAAACAGACTACATTGGAATTTTATAAAGTTTTTAGCAAATACATCTTTCAGACTTGCACGTTAGCAGAAGAGAAGCACAAAATAAGAGAATGTTGATTTGTTACCAAAAAATTATTTTTCTCATTTCAAAATAAAAACTAGTAGTAGAGGCAGAAGTTGTAATATTGTGGGATAGATAAAGATGATATAGAAGGAGATGTATAGAGTCGAGTCTAAACTACCTTCCTCTATATCTAGTATTCCAGGTTGTATCAATGATACAACAGCACACAAGCTGCAGAATAATTTCTACATTTTCTACCTGGGAGTTTCAGAAAAACCCAAAGAGACACTGTAATGCACTCTTGAAAATCTCAGTCTTTACCCATCTATAGGGAACTGCTAATAAGTACCATTAATGTCAAATGTGAGTATCAGATCAATGTTATAAAAGAACGTCTGCAGTGTATGCGTGGCACAATGACAGGCACAGCAATTAGCTGACTTGTCCAAAATTATACAGGAAACCTGTAACCGAGCCTACAAAAGTATTCTGAACCCCAGAACTGTTCTTTAACCAAAAAAACCCCAGCACTCCAGTAGAGTTCTCTGTTCTCTGAATTTTCTTTCTAGTGTTTGCTCTGTTTTCAGACTTGGTATGAAAGGAGTGTTTATGATGTCAGTTGGTTTAGTTCTTGCAAGATGACGTTTATAACTGTTCAGGGACTTTTTCCAGCTTCCTGCAGAAGCTGAGAAGGAGCACAGATAGAGGAATGGAGTGGCTAATGAAATATTCTATACCATAGGCACCATGCTTGCTGGGGTTGGCTGGGATGAAAAAGATCCATTTCTACTGCTTCAGATGAGCTGGGCAACCAATTAATTGGCTGGTGAGAGAATCAAGGTGTATTACTTTGTCTTGCATATTCTTTATACCATTATGATTATTACTGTTATTTTCCTTTTTCTGTTGCTGTTCTATTAAACTGTCTTTATCTCAGCCCATGAGGTTGGGTTGGTTTTTTTCCTTTCTGTTCCCTTCCTTTTCTCCCTCCTGTCCTTTAGGGGAAAGGAGGAGAACTGTGCGAGCAGCTGCGTGGTCCTGGCTACAGGCTGGGGTTAAACCACAACATGCTCTTAGATCACAAGGTCTTAATCTTTAGTGGGGTGAACACTGTATAATTTACAGAAGGGTCATATATAATGGATGAAAATGTTATAGAAAGTGACATGACAGAGTTAAGCAAGCTTAGGGACTGACAGGTTCAAAAAGGCTACATCAAACATTTTTATCTTATTTCTTATTATTTCCTATAGCCTATATTTTAGCTTTAATGCTAGGTTAGACTGAATGAAAGTTTCCTAATAAAACACAAACAACCCCAAAAAGTTCTATGTGTTTTTATGAAAGCAATTTGAAACATGTCATTTATCACATTCTAAAAATTCAAGCGAAAAAAAAAGTCAGTGTTCATATTCCAGACCGTCAAATAGAATACAGAATACAGCAGGGTTCTCCCATCAACACTCAGCGATTATTATTGATGCTGCTTTTAAGGTTTACGACTGCAATACCTAACTCCATTAAAAAATGTACATAGCCCTTAGCTTATAGCAAAAGTTGAATTGAGCCTACAATTAGTTTAGGTCAAGCTGGGGTAACTGTTCTATGCTGTCTTAGTACAGAGGCAGAGTACAGAGTACAGCTCCCACTGCTCTGCTGATTCACTGCAGTCTGACTACACATCCATCCATGGTACCTTGGAAGGACCCCACTAGCTCCCTCTCTTAAGCACCATCAAGCAGACATCTGGTCCTTTTCCTGAAGTTCTCCCATTTATCTCTCCCTGACAAGCTGGTGTATTATCTCACTTCAAACAGGGGCCCATCTTCACTCCCTCTATAATCAGCACTGATTACCAAGTACGTACATCCTATCATTTGAGGATATGCAAACTCTCCCCAGACTAGACAGGTCAACTTACGCCCTTCGTTTATGTTCTGTGCTTCGCTCAATATTTAAGATCTTTGCATTCAGTAAAATCATGTACTCTGCCTCTTTTCTGGCCTCTAAAAGGATTGCCTTCTAGGCATATTTATTATATAAATATTAAATACTAATAATTACATAAATATATCACTAATTACTGGATACTTGCCAAATAGAATACATCCTAATTAGATAGAATTACATGAAGACCAACAAAATGATTAATTTTACAACAAGGCCACCCATACAAATTACAAAATTAGAAGCTGATGGGAAAATATTGTTAAGTTGTACAAAAAAAAAACCCCAACTAACAGAATAAAAGCTTTGGCTCCCTTATTCTTTCAAGCATGACATAAGAAATTGTGTTCAAAATGATTAAAAAATTCAGATTTCCTTCAATTTGTATTTGCTCTTTCCAGAGAAATAGAGCCCATTCTTGAACAGTCATCTCCTTAAAAGGAGTAAGGAGGAAATGAAAGGGTATGAAATAAATGTGACCACACCAGACAGGTTCAGTACCATGTATAGATGCAGAGCCCCCTTAATAGGAAGAATGACAGAGATTCCAATAATAGCTATTCCTTCCAGTACATCACTGGGGTAATTGGTTCAAAACAAGATGCAAATTGGAACATGATATTTGTCTTTTTAATTCACATTTTAACGTTAGTTGTGCAGTAGTTTATCAGACAAGCCTTGAGGCTAAGTGTGAAAAATTAATACCTTCTATTTTAATGGAGGAACCATGTGCAAATAGTCTGTATACTTATCTGTTATAATGACAAAAGGAGATTTTTAGTAATCAAAGGAAAATTTAACAGCTAAAATGCAATGCTTCCTGCTTATATTGTTTAAATTTTTAACCTGTTTAGTTTTTTCCTCTAGTAGAAGAATGTTGGGATTCTTCTAATCTTTCCAACTGAAACTTTAGAATGTGACTCTCATCTATTTTCTCCTTAATTGGGAAAAGAAAAGTAGAATTACAGTAACTAATAAATTATTTGTTATTCCCCCTCAGTAGCTTGCACTTAGAATATGATAAACCAAAGGAACATTCCATAATAACAGCAACCAATAAATGTACAAGGTGCGAAAAAAAGAATAAAAATGGTCTTGTGCCATGATTATTGATTAAGTACTTAGAGAGAAAATCAAAGTATTAGAAACAAACCAAAACCTACCAATGAGGTGGAAATGGGGAGACTTCTTAAGATGCAGTATGTGTCTGGCAGGTAACGTACTGAGGTGGTGAAGGGGTAAAGGCCCTATCAGAACCTTCAGCTCTACAACATCTTCCCTCCTAATTCAGTGAATTAAACCCACTCACAAAGAAATCAGACATAATCAGTGAATCGGCTACAAACACTTCCACTCCAGGAACTGTTTCTTGCAGAAAGCCTGGAGGAATTAGATCCACCCACGAAACCAGAAGTGGTACTTTGGCAGAAATCTCTTAATGTATTTTCAGAAGATCACTGATTAAAAATCTGGAAACTTATTTCCAAATATTCTATATTCACTTAGTTATAAATACTACTGTATAATAATTTTGAAGTCCTAGAGTATTAATTACTGTGGGTGCTGTTAACTTTCACAGAGTTAGGTTTTTAAGACACTTGGGGAACCTTTCAAAATTAAAGGGCTTCTGGAGCAATGTTTAATTGGAAGACAAATTCCAGAGAGACAGTACTGTGGATCTTAGTGTTGTCCTGATAGCACTTAGCTGAGAAGTTCTGTACTCATTAAGAACAATGCTTTTCTGTCTGCTAAGCAGTTCATTTTTGAGACCCTGATTTAATGGTTATTTTCCCCATTATGTGTCTGAAATTAAGTCACACTGAAGATTCTGTTTGTTCTTATCTCTGATTTCTTTCATCCGTATTCCATATTATTACTAAAATAGATTTATTTGCATGCCAATTTGCTGACCAAATTCTTTTCCTCTTCTGTTTTGTTTTCATAACCTTTTGTCCCTTATTTAGTCTTTTAAAGTCATGGCAGTGTTGCTTGTTTTTTCTTTAGTTTTATTATTAAATTAAAGACATAAATTGGAGAAAGAGAGATAAGCATGTTAGACTATCTGAGCATGATGAAACTGCTACAGCAGGGAAATTCACAGCTGTCCAATCCATCTCCTCGTCATGAGTAAGCACTGTCGTACATATGGTGCACAACACTGACCTCAGATCTTTTTCACTCAGATTGCATCTGGTTCTTAATTAGTTTGATTTATAAAATGAAACATAATTGACGCCTTGGCAACATTATGTTGCTAGCAGCACAAATAATAAATTAAGAAGGAGTGAAGTAAAAGGCTCTTTGACCATGTATGCATAATGGCACGCTGCGTTTATACAGTATTATCCCGTATTTCATCACTCACTTTTCATGTTGTTTGGGGCTGGGTCATGTTTACATAAATGTCCTGAAATAGCTACATAATTGTGATTGATTCATATGCTAACAAAAAAAGGCGCTCTTTGCAATGATGTGACGCTGTGGAAATTAGTCTGATTTTCCAGTGTGCATATGTAACTCTTCTGTAGTTGTCTGAAAGTTTTTTTTGTGAGGCTTAGAAAAGAGTTGTCATCACAGAGCTAAACTAAAACAGGACTGAAAGGTTAAACAGCATTTGGAACAGAAGTGCTCCCAGAGAAACACTTTGCCAACTACAAAACTATAAAAAGTACAGACGTGCTTGGGAACACAGCGGAGTTGAAGAAGAGCCTAAAGATGCCTAGAAGAGGACAATCAGCTTACCAGATGGCCCCCTCCTTGCTGGTTCATTCATCGGGTTGGCCTGGCTGGTCGAATGAAGACTTGATGGATGACATCTGGCTTAGGGCGGAGGAGAGAGGGAATCTGTCTGGAGCCCTGCATCCTGAATACAGGAGAGGAGTGAGTAAGGTTTCAGATGGACAGAACAGACAGAATGGTCAAAGCGTGGAGGAACTTGGTAGCTGAGTTAGCCTTTGAAGAGCTGATTCTATTTCTCTGACATTCAGTTTCGGGCCAGAGCTGCTACGTGCACCAAGAAGGATGCAACTCTTTAGCCTATCGAAGTGGTGGAAAGCAAAAAAACCATTGTAAGAAGGTGTAAATCATCCAGATAGGGTTAAAAAGCGTATTTGCAGAGAAACTGCACTTAGTCTTTGCCCGTTCTATGGTTCTAATTAGAAGGGAGTCCAGATAGAGCAGTGATCTGCATGCAAGAAGAAAGATGGAGAGACAGCAGAAGCAAGTGTCAGTGAAGGAAGTGGCACACAAAGTACTGGAGTGGAAAAATGCCGGTTTCCCATCTACATTCATGTAATCTTCACTTCAGAAAATAACATCACATCCTTCTATGCCAGGAAAGTTGTTTTTAAATCGCACTCAATTGATATTCAACATCAAGGAAAAACAGAACATCAGGGAGTAACAGAACATAGTCAATAGCGATGATAGTAAAGAAAGAAGGGGAGAGGCAGCAGAGAGGTATCAGGCATGAAAGATATATACTGGGAATAATTTCACTGACATTCTCAGACTAGATGGGACTAACACTACTGTACCATGGAAAAGTGGAACTTGGCTAAGACCACAAAATGGTATAGTAGAAAGGAACTGAATATATTACTTCAGCTGTGATGTGAAATCATACAATGGAAATGGAAATGCATTCAGTGCCTGGCAAGACAGAACTTCTGAGCGTTAGTGGAATGTGTTGGGGTCCCTTGGTAATATCATTAACTTGAAATTTCAGCAGACTTTCTAGAATTTGAGTATAAAGATCTGTAGTACAAATTTCCACCTCAGGTTGCTTTTCACTTTGTCACTAGCTCATATTTTCGAGCCTTTGGACACAGTCTCTTACTTCACAGGATGACATTACATCTTAGAAATGTCAGATATGTAAATAAGAAAATTGATTACTTTTCTCACAAAGACTGATCTAACATATTTTCTGATCCAAAGCAGTTTCAATTGGGTCAGTTATCTAAGGACTAAAGATGAAGGAACCCAAGTATAATAAATAAGAAATTGTATTTTATCTATTATAAAAATCAGTTATTTCAGGGTCTCGACACCTACAATCTGTTCCTTGTTTAAGGCCCGGATATTCCTGCCTGCTCCAATGTGAGGGAGGTAAAGCAGCAGAGTGTTCTCTTATCTAGCATGCAGCTGGACCATAATTCTTATGTGCTTTCCAGCACACAGATCAAGAGACACTAGAGATGTTGTTCCTAGAAAGGGACTCAAATCCAGCAGGGCAGTTTAACTTGTGGGTCATAAGTAGAATGTGATAGTTCAGGTCTGGAAATCACATTTTGTTTTTAACTGAGAAAGGTAAGAATGCATCAAAAAATACTTCAGAGTTTTTGGAAACATGATTTAATGCCAAATAGTCTAAATCCACCGAACTAAAAAGTTTAATGGAGCTCAGCAACTGTTATTATCACATGATTTGTTTTGATAAAACTTAGACCTTTCTCCTCAGCAAAATACCAACATCTTCTTTATACTTCCTTGTTTTAACTTCTATAAGTTTTAACATAAGCAAAAACGAACTTATTGAACAAAATCTTTCAACAACATTAACAGGAAATAAATTCAAGAATTTTATATTAACAGTTACTTTATTAACTATATCATTCATAAAAAAAATCAATAATCTGAGGTTGTTCTGGTATCCTCAGTTTATAAAAATGTTGAACTTTGCTATTTAAACAGCTCCAGTTTTAATGCCATGCTGAGAGAAAGATTGATAGCGTGATATTTATAATACATTTTTTCACACTATGAACACTCCTGGAGAAACACAACGCGTGCCTGTGGATGGCAGATTCTGGCACGTAAGTGCCAGATTCTGGATTAGTTGATGTTTTTTGGGTTTTAATACATCGGAATAATTTATTTTTAACTCTACCACTTTCACACTGAATGCACCTTGTTATGCAACTACTCCCTGTCATATGACTATTAAGAGACATGGCGATCAATGCTGTTTTCTAGGTTATGCAGCATGTTCTTTGACAATTTTAGATGCGTTCTTCTGGATGTTATTCCATACCACTAATATTTACAAACATGGTAGAAAAATATTTACTTACAGGCTGCAAGACACACCTCTGATCACATCACTTACTTTTCAAGAAAACCACTCACAAAGATGTGATTTGGTATGTTTTAGAGTTGTCTTTGAAAGTCTAGTTATTGATATATCAAAGAAATGAGGATGGTAATTAAACACATTAGAAGTACATAAGCACGTGCTTTCCCTTGAGAATTGCCACTGTGAAAACCCCTCTGGCGTTGGTGGCAGCTGGACCACAACATTTCCCAAGGTTCTTGAAAAACTGCATGAAACTGCAAAAATGAATGAGGATTTACTGCTCATATCCAAGGGACCATATGGGTGCTGTTATTCAAGATATTCATTGTACATCCATCAAGAAATGATGGGTTTAATGATGTCCTTGCTAAGGCAATTTGTACCTGAGGTCAGTGGGTTAACTTTGAAATGGGGCAAACTGGAAGGAGGGCAATGAGATCGCAGTGCCACCTCTTAGCTCTTTGAGGTATATATTTGGAAAGAAAAGTCAAAACAGAGAAGGAGCTTTAGCTGGCTGCTGAGACAACGGCACAGAGACTTATTGGGAAATGCCAAAAGAAACGGATTCAGGGAAAGAAACTCATTTTAACACGAGAGTTACTCTTGTGGGAACAAAAGGCTCACCCTCCAGGTATGCATTTGACAGATGCTGCTAAAAATATTTTCAGGGAAAAAGAAGTGGAAAAAATCTACATTAAGACCACAGCGATACAGAAATACTTTAAAAAATGACTTAGTGCTGATTATTTTTTTTATTATTTGGGATATCTAAAAGGGAGGTTGCATATAATTGTCTTTTCTGTTGCTTTCTAAATAGTTCAGAAATATCTGTTTATTAATGGTAAAGAGGTGATAAGAAATAGCAAATATATAAAAATAAGATGTTCAATAGTATATAAAGGCATGCGAGCCAGTTTGTGATTGAAGTAATTATACCAGGCTATTTCCTCTTGAATACATGACACGTTGCCCACATTTTCAGTGCAGCACAATAAAGACATAAGTGACAGATTAAACTCGCTAGATGGAAATAACAAAAGAAATGGACATTTAAACATGAACGTTCTTGGAGCTATTATAGGTATCATATGTATAACAGACTAAGCGTGGCTGAGAATAAATACCAAGTTCATTATAGAGCACCAACAGAGCAGTTAATCACTTGAGTACATACAATGCTTCAATTGAAAAAAAAAAAAAACCACAAACCCCACCAAACCACAAAGTCCTTAGTATTCACTCACTAAAATCAGATTGGCCCAAATTCAGAGCTCCAATCACCAGATGGACATTGAATATTTTGGGGAGAGAGGCGCCTGCTTACTTGCAGGGTTACTGGACTTCTGCAGGAATAAGAACACACGCCTTTAAAATGGTTCTCTTCACCCGAAGAAGAGGCCTGAGTTCCAGGCAGCTCTGGGGCTGTTTCTACTACATAAGGCCTAGTACTAGGGATGTAATATCACAGTTATACAGTAGAGATGCACCATTTCTTCCATCAGAAGAGTTATTGCATCCAAAGGCACTGCAACACATTGGATTCGGGGTTTATTCCATTAGGAAACAGAATTTGGCATAAGAAAAAGTGGAATAGCAACGGAAGCTTCTTTTGGGAAAAAAATTTAAGTCTCCTTACTTTATGGCAGAGATGTATTTGCTAGTTTCTGAAAGTAAAAATTGCATTGGCAGCATATCAAAAGGTTTGCATCTGTGAAAATGCTTTTATCACAAAATTCTGTTCTCATTTGAACAACCTAAGGAAACCATAAGAGCATAAGGAATTCAGTGCTCAAAGCCAGTATTGCTGTGAGTGCACTGTTTGGGATGCGGGAGATGATCCATCTACAGGCATTAGATGTGAGGTATCGCTTGGTGAGGACCACTCACCTGAAAAAAGACTGTCTACAAATGCTAATTCCATTTCCAGAGGTCTCATTTCATGATGCCATGACAGGACAAAATCCTTATCAGTTCTCTAAATTTCTGACAGTTTCCTGGGCTTGGGCTGTGGGGGTTTTGGGGGTTTGGTTTTTTTTGTTGTTGTTGTTTCTTTGTTTGTTTGTCATTTATTGTGATCCTACAGCTTTTTGGAAAGGTAAATTCCATTCAGCTAAAGAATCTACAACACATTGCTGGATTGTATCAACACCTACCTAAACATCAGATATTTTCATCTGAAGTTTTGGAGTTTTTCTCATTTCAAGTTTGTCAGAAACATTTACAAAACGTTTCTTTTCATTTTTCACATTTCTGCTCCTCTGCAGTGGACAGACACTCAGCTTAGATGAGTTTATGCAGTCGAGGATTTGCTATGTCACAGAGTCACACGTTTAGTCACCAGGACTAACATGGAAAACAGAATTTTCATGTTGCATTAACCTCCTCTGTTTTTATTACATAATTTTATTATTTCTCTTGTGAAGGGATAAATGTTTATGCATCTGGCAATCTAAATGATCAGTGTTCCTTGCATTACAGTTTGAGAGTGTAGGATTGCTATACTTCAGATTAACAGTAGCTGCTGATTTAGCCAAGGCACAAAGCCTAAGAAAAACTGCTCAGTAACAGACATTTGAGCTTGGAAAAGAACAGAAAGAACAGATCAGGAGATATGAATAACAAAGATTTCTAAGAGATGATCTAAAGACATTCAGTGAGATGTATGATGACATCTAAATTTACATTTTTACCTTACATGAGAAAGGCACTACAGCCTCTACACATTTGGGCATCTTTTGGGCAATCAGAAGAGATTGTGAATATGCAAATTTAACAGGCCAAACAAATAAAGGATACCAGTATATCATTTCAAGGAACAGATTCTGCTGTGATGACAGGATAAATTATATAATACATAACAATCTCAGGAGAAGTGGTCTTTTTCATGGTTTCTGATGAAGATAATACCATAATGTCACTCAGTTAAACATACTTGGCAATAACAACATAGCCAGTCATAATATTTGTAGTATATTTGGGCAGCACAGTAAATTACTGAAGTATCATTTGAACTTCCCTTCAGTCAATGTGGAAAGTTCAAACAATAGAATTAGCCTGTAGGTAGCAAACTAAATTAATTAATGGTTATGCTTATGTTCCTTGCAATGCATCCTATACTCTTTAGTATGAGGAAGGGAAACAACATCACAGCTTTCTTCCCGTGGCAGATGCCAAGCAGTGCTGTTTGCATTCTACTGCCACCAGATCAGATAATGTCATTACTTCATCAAGTAGAGAAGTAATTGCCAAATGTCACAAAAGAAGAATCCCCAAGTGTAATACGGTATCACAAATGCTCTTGAGGAAGGGTACTTTTGTTTATCTCTGCACTTGAGAGAGTTTTGGAGAAAGGCAAGATATGAAAAAAACAGTTAAATAATGAAAGAAAATAATTGCTGGTTCTAGTAAATAAAAGAGTGGGTTTCTATATTAGGTTTGCTGAGAAAATCCAACCCATTTATAATATCCATGACAAGACAGAATCTCTTCAGTAGTCATCAAGGTAGTCTCTGCTGCCTTGAAGAACTGGACAGGACCAAGAATATGGGAGGAAGCTGAGGTCCCAGGAAGGTGTCAGGGATTTTGCCCACCAGTATGAAGAAACTGTTTTCCATTCCAGGTCTAAGTGGGTTGTGCATCGATCTGAAACATGATTCTGCGAGCAGTGTTTGTTGTAGGCATTTTCTTACATTGCTTCTAATAAACCACAGCAAACTGGCTTTTGGACAGCCCAGACACTCATTAGTATAACTAAGGAGAAATTTGACTTGTGAGGTTAATTTTTTTAGGAATACTGGAGGTTTTTTTCAGAAAGAACAATCACTCATGCTTATCTAGCAGATATATGCAAGACAAAGTCATGGTCAAGTTCATTGTTTAAGTGGCAGAACTAAATAGAGACTTACTAAAGATTTATGATGTTTAAATGACATGAAACGTCACCTCGATCAAATTATACCCAGCTTTTGGCTTTGACAGGAATATTTGCTTCCTATGGGAGATCATGTTCTAGCATCAAGCACGGACTGCATCCCTGGCAGACCAATCTTGATAGAAAAGGATGATACATGTAGCTGGAATTTTATTCTCGGATACTGAACGATTAGATCAGAAAAGTCTCTTCAAATGGATTTTTAATTTCAAGAGATTGCAGTTGGTTGTTTTAAGAAGATTTACACGTTTAACTGATTCAAATGCATTCAAAACTGTAAAACTGAGTGGCAGTGTTGTTACAAAATTGGACGTGTTTTTCTAAAACGTGTTATAACGAAAGGTTCCTCACTCCCATTTAGATCAGGAGTCATTTTGCCATTGGCTGTGACTGGGAGTAAGAGTGGGTCTTAAATGGGTAACAGATTGGAAGTACAAGGCTAATTAGTGATGTGAGCTATGTTTTTAAACATGAAGAGAAGTGCTATGACCTTTTTTACATTGTCATGCTGTGCAAAGCAAACCACCTTGCATTTAGGATGCTTAATTCAATTTGTGGTAAACTACTGATTATGAAATGCATTTTGAAGAGATTTGTTTTTATCTTCTGTGAGTGCAGGAAACATACAGAGACTTAATTTTTACATGAAAGTACAAATATAAGTAGAGACACACTTCATGAATGTTACAAGAGAAAAACATATATAATGAAAAGAAAATATTCAGGATATATTTAAGCAGATTTAAGAATTTAGGTTTTTATAGTATAATTTAAGAAAACAGTGCCAATGTTCTTCTTGCTTGGAACAGCCAAAGTGAAAAATAAAAATAACATTTTCTCTTTATTTGACATTTCATGTGTTACTTTTACACTCATGCACATACACCTCACAAATACATCTTCCTATTCATCATGGACTAAATAGATATATCCATCATTATAATTTCAAATAAGAGACTGAATATAACTAAAATTCCTGACAGGGTAGTGAATTATTACAAAAAAACAGCCCAGTTGGAAAACCTTTGCTGAATATTCAAGTAAGTGCAAACACATAAAGCACTACTTATGGCATTCTTGTGATCGTTCCTACCTCTTTCTCACATGACCTTCAAATCTATCTGTGTGCCCAAGAAAAGGATCAGTGTAAATTTATTGCTCAACACGACTTAATGGGTCTTTTTTCCCATCACGCATGAAATTCCATTTCTGTAGTAGTACAAAATGACATTATGCCCTTCCAGAAGTGCTCTAAAGCTTAGTGATACAAAGTGCCCTTCTGGGCTCTGCTGACCAAGCAGATTCCGCTTTCCAGTGAAAGTGCCTAACTGGAATACTTTGGAACCTTTATAGACACAACAAACAGGCTTAAAAGGTGTTTCCTTTGGAGGATTTAGTGGATACTTAATTTAATGCTCCCATCTGTACCCAGTCAATGTAGGATCAACATTTATTTACCAGCACAGTTTCAGATTTTCATCTGACAGCACATCAGGAATTTCAAATTATTAGAAATAAAGAGGCACTAAGTCCATCCTTTCATTTTATTTAAGCTAATAAGCTGTCATCAGGATCTAAAATCGGTATTCATTTTACTTTATTATCTACTGCAAAGATATTGGAAATAGCTTAAGAGAGGTAATGAAGGTACCATTAAACATATTATCTACATTGTAAGTGCAAAGGGACAAACTGTTCAAGTAACTGAAAGTCAACAACAATTCAAAACCAAGTTATTCAGATACATATCGTACATGCTTTATATTTACCTTCATTTTTCTTGATGGTGAAATTTGGATTGTTGACCATTTCAGGAAGAAGACTGTACAGGAAGTAATGCCCATTTTTAGGATCATCTTTGTCAATGGCACTGACAATCTGAATTACCTATAACAGAAAACTCTCTCATTAAGTATTCACACTCCTGATAAATACACAGTATTGGAAACCCCATTACATTCTATCGGACACATTCTTATATGTCTACACGCCAGATTAAAAATGCTAATTCATAATCTTGCAGGGCTTTTACAGACCCTAGACTGAAAGTCTGGGAAGCAGGGACTGCACCTGGCCCATATAAAACTGTTTCCAGAAAAAGAAGGCAGAGAGTAAGGATAGACAGGCACGTAAGAGAGGCCAGTAAAAACTGCTGCTGGTTTAGGCAAGGAATAAATTATTATTCAGCAATGAAGAAGAAGGAAAACCATGTTGCAGAAACACTCATGATGCCTATGGTAGTCTTCATTCGTATAGCTATGCTTCTCACTGGACCAAAATGTGCAATCCCTTTTTAATCTCCCCCCCCCATCTTATTTCATTGAATAAACTGGTGCAGTTTATCAGATGGTGATGCAATTTTATTTCTGCTGGCTACAAAACTGTTAAGTCTTTCCAGTATCATGTAAGAGAGTTGACTGTAAAAATTGACTGCACTGTCTCTAGGTTTTCAATTAATATACCTGAAAGCCAGCAGCCAACGACATTAGTAATATGGGGTTTCAGCTCACAGAAATTTTATGAAATAAGCTTAGATTATCATCTAGATGGGAAATTTTCCACAAATAGATATTGTGGATCTTCTTTGTCCTTTGTTTTTTCTCCCCAGGAACTACAGATACCTCTTAATGTCCTACAGAATGATATTTTAAAAATTACATTTTGTTTCCTTCCATCCATCCTTCCATTGTTTACCAAACCATTCTTTCTCTGAAAATCACAGAAAATTATATGCAAAAGACAGGCTTAGTGGAATACTACATTTGTGGTGTTACATGCACACATCAAGGAATTAAGAGTTAGTGTTCCCATAGCAACCTTATTTCTTTGTGCGTTTGCATTAAAATAAGCTATTAAACATAAAAAAAGAGAAGTGTAACATATATACAGTGATACAAAGCTGCTGTACCTTTTGCTCTGAAGGGCTGAAAAAAGTCCAGTAGTTCTCACTCCCAATTTTTATTAGTTTGCTGATGAGCATTCTTTATTGCTCAGTGTTGTGTGATCAGGAAATGGAGCACCATCAAAGTCATTCTCCAGCTCCTAATTTGTGGTTTGTAACATGGTAGAGAACCTTCCGGGACTAACCTGCACTGGGGATGTGGTTTTTTTTCATAGTAATTACGTGTAACAAAGGTGTTCCATAGAGCAAAACCGGTCAATACTGCCAGTACAGAAAACAAGAACTGACTTTTCCACTGTGTAGCCATGTGCACTACAGCGAAAGTTAAGGTTTGGGCCTTCAATCTTGAAATTTCTGTAATTCTTCCATGTAAAATTTAAACTTTGATGTTGTATTAAAAAATCATGCATATATTTGATTCAGTACATACATTTAGTAGAAACATAGTAAATCAGCATATTTTGCTTAAAAGGCAGCTCTGGATTGAAATTAATTGTTAAATGATCCCCTAGGACAATTTGGTGTTATCGTCTGCAGGTTTGTACTGCATTGCTACAAAGCTGCATATGTCTGAAGCAGTATTTATAAAAGGTTACCAGTATAATCATAATGAATGATGTAGAAGGATAAACAGCAAATCAAAGTCCTTATCGATGTATCACAACTTTCTGTGTGCGATTTTAGTATATGATACTGTTTACAAGTCTTTCCCTGGAATACAACTCAGTAACCTAACTCAGAACGTTTCCTTATCATTGGTAAGGATAATAGGAAGTTTAATAAAACTGTTCTTCCAACTCTGAAAAGACTTTTCAGTTACACTGCTGTTCATCGTTATTTCTGAATCACTTTGCAGACTCATAATACTATAAGCAGTGGACTCACCACAGAACAATTTTAACTTTGCCTTTTCAGCCAGAGACAGCCCTTTACTGCTAGAACCCGCATTTTGCCATTTGAATGAGCTTTGACTCTTCAGAGAGACAGAGATCTATCTGAAGATTTCTTCCATTAGAAAAAGCCAATTGTATTAGGAGAACTGAATAAAATAGAGACAAATTGTGAGAGACAGGAGGAAAGCTGTACTTGGTTTTATATTGCTCTACTTTGAGCACTGGGCTGAGCGCTGATACACCATTGTCTGCACTACTTAAATGTTTGAAAAGTTTGTAGCTTTGTTCTGAGCCAACAGCACTTCACTGGAAGTCTGGGTATGGACAGGGGAACAGCAAGCGAGGCACTTTCCTCACCCAACAGTACACATGTTCCGTTCTAGGAGTACAGGAAAATAATTTAACTGGGCTGGAGAACAGTCAACTGTACAGCTATAGCCAGCAAACCCAGCAACGTTCTAGCTTTGTTAGTGGAATTATGCACAAAATGGAATAATAGGGAAAGGCAAGAACTGATTTATGGTTAACTTACAGGTACTGTAATAGTACATTCAAATCTTTTTCTTTTTTTTCTCCTTAAAATTGGCAAAACCCCCCCCATTTCTGGCAACTTTCTGTTTTGTTTAAAGATGTGCAAGGAATGCATAAATACACATGTGGACAAATACATTTCTTCCTCCTCTTCCTTCCATCTCCTCATACTATGGTATCTCTACTGCTAAAGGTAGGTTAAAGCAAAGAAAATGCATCTGGCAACATTATACATCAACAGTTTTTAATACATTCTGTCACATCACCAGCAGCTGCACTTGCCACTTGCAATTATATCAGAACCCAAAATAGAACACATAGAAACTGAACTGGAAGAAATGGTTCAATATATTTAGGGGCTGCAAATAAGGTTTCATAAAAGGTTCAAAGGTAATATCCTTTATGGTAACTCAAATTTGATTTAAACTTAGATTTAAGGTGAACTGCAAATGTAAATAGACTGGAATACCATCACAGTTGAGCCTTCCCTGTGCATGGAACATTCAAGTTTAAACTTTGGAGAAAAATCCAAATTAGGCTTTTGCTACTGTAGTAATGTCTTTCTCCTATTAGCTATTTCATAGCTGAGACATACTTAATTTCTTGAATTCTACATCTTGACTGATTATTATGATTTCTTCCAAAATGTAAATGTAGAATAATAAGCATAAGAAAAACCAATGATGTGGTGTAGATACTAAAATCTTTGTAGGAGCAAGTAATTTTTGAATGACAATTTAAATTTAGAACCTACCCTTGGTGATCATTCCAGACTGGTTACTGTTCCAATAATTTTATTTGTTTAAAACACAGAATAAATTGCAGGATCAGTGCCACCTCATCCATGCTGGCAGACAAATATTTAATAACCATCTGTAAAGTTCACATAGGGATTCATGTTCAAGAGTGACATCTGCCATCAGATCAAGAGTGTAAAAGGTGATGGCAGGATGAAGAATATCATGGTTTAATGAGTTTTCCATAAGTGCTTAAACAAAAACCTATTTTACCACCAGACTTTTAATCATCTCATGTATTCCAAAATGATACGCGAACATTTTTCACCCTCTCTTAAAGCACCTGAAATTTGACAGGAATATATAGATGCATAAATTCAGAAAACACTGTGCAACACAGCTTTCTGATTTCAGGGAAGCTTACTGAGCCCTGGATAAAGGTATACTCATTAGAATTTAATGTATCCTCAAAAATGTATCTACTCAGCATCTGAAATCCACCCTGAGCTAAACAGAAATCCACTCTGAGCTAGAAGAACTTAAGTTCCAACAGCAACATAACTGTCTGCCCATAAGGGCACATTTCAATAATCTGTTCTTCAGTGGTTAGACAGAATTCTCATTTCTTAAATGACATGTTTTTGACACCTTTCTAATAAACAAAAAGGGGTGCTAGAAGTCAAATCATCTTCTCTAACAAACCAGTCATGCCAGTAGGTTGTCTTACACTACCATATAGGTTGTCTTTTAAATGCTACTGAAGAAAGTAATTTCTAGTTCTATTGTCAGGTAACCTTCTTTGGAGAACAGTGAATTTAATGTCGAACACCCACATGAGACAGGCATAGTTGGATTAACAAGACTAGCGTCATGCTGTCAGCTGCTGTTTATTTAAATAAAATGTCACAATCTAGAAATAAATTAGAAAGTTTAAAAGCAGTAAATTGTTGTAACATACAGTGTTTCTCAAGCTGGTTAAAAAGTTAAATCTCATTTGCACTGCATTACTTTATAAAAGCCTGTACATTTTCTTGAATCTTTCTTATCATTTATGTGGCATATGAGATATTTTTCCATATTTCTGGCAATTTGTGCTTCAAAAGGGATGCCTTTTAAGAAATCTGTTTAATCTTCTTTGATAAAGGCTATACAGGTTAAATCTTCCTTCTGATATCTTGCTATGTTTATTTCACCTTGTGGAGTGTTGCGTAAATTACTTTGGCAATCCTTTTATTTCATAAAATCAAGAAGCAAAGAACCTGTTATTTTTTTTTTCTTTTTTTTTGGTGAAATATGGTGAAAACTTGAACTCCCCTTCTCCAGCACCCCATGCCTCTTTAGATATTTTACATACAGTTACAATCTGTTTGACTGTTGGTCAAGTTCTGGTTTGTTTTCTTGTTTTCTTGCACTTGTCATAGGACACTAAAAACTAAATAGACAGAGATTATAACGGAGATAAGGGTAAGGGGAAATGTTTTTTTTGTTTTATGTGTTTCTTCTAAATTACACCTAGGACCAGCTGCAATATAATTCAATAACTGAATCGGAATTTAAGTTGGATTATACTTTTACCTATTAGCACACATTAACTGATGTAGTGATGATCTTCATCAAACAGCAGAAATAGCAGGAACTTAAAGACACTCGGCATTTTTTCTGAATATTGTGCCAAGATACCTACCGTTAGTTTAGAACCTAGAGTTCAAAAAGACAGGTATGGCCATATTAAGAGAGAAGTACCACAGAATATTATTATAGGTTTATCTTGTTAGCATGATATATATGATAATATGCACATATTTGGGGAATAAAGTTAAGATGACAGGGAGAAACTACTACTCCCAGTTCTCAGACCCCAGAGTACACAACGTATAAACAAGGAGACACTTACTTGGCCAGGCTTCCCATTCTCACATAAAAAGGCTTCGTGCTCTGATGCAAACTCAGGAGCGTTATCATTTACATCAAGAACTTTGATGGCAACAGGCACTCGGGATACTTGACTGTGGTTCCCTAGGAAAAGGAATTCAAAGCATAAAAGCATATTTAATGTGGGACTGATACATAAATGCTCACAGAGTAACCATCCTCTTCCTGCCTTCTGTCCTTGCTTAATTGGGTTGTCTTATCCATAATGGATCGTAGAGTTGGAACACAAGATAAAGAAGGATGGCCAGGATTTTATGGTTGAAAAGAACAAATAGATCTCTATTGCAAACAGCATTTGTTGGAGATTAGCTCAATGAAGACCTTTCTTGGACTAAATTGGTGAGATTTTTCTTTGATGAAGTTTGTATTGTTTTATTGATAAAGTCCATTATACATGGAAAAGGGAAGGCTGTAAACAACATAGATTTATTTCTTTGTTTATCTTTGGCAGAGCACAGAGCATTTTACTCTATTAGTTGTTCTGACTGCACATCTATTATTTCTTCATTACAAATAAGATTAATGCGGAGACCCACACTATGAGAAAGATAGGATGGTAGACTGACATAGGTACAACTAGATAGTACTTCAGACTATTAAAGCACTTTGATTCATCTGCCACTGAGCAAAAACATGACCTGTGAACTTCTTTCTTCACCAAAACAAACCCTCATTATTTATAATATAAAGCTATTTTGCATAGAAGTGTTTATCACGGTACAGAATAGTATTACCTGGTTAAGCTGTAAAGAAAGAAAAGCTAAAGCAACAGTTTGCATTCTACATGGAGTAGATTTCACAGTTTCTAGAGTCTCTCCTTCAATTCAGTATAGCTAATTTTAAGAAATTATTCATAAATATTTTAGATTACTTTTTCCCAAAGAGCAAAAACATGATTTAAATGTAAATTAAAGTGACCAGCTGACCTGAAGAGTTTAACCTGCATACCTCTACAAGTACCTCAACACTAGGTTCAAAAGCCATTTCTTTCTTAGTGATTATTATTATTTTACAACCATAATATTTAATCTTGTTTATATCATCAACAATTTGAAGAACTGCACGCTGTGCCAGATAAACACTGGGTGTGAGTAACTGAATTATGTGCTTTTGCCTAAAATACTGGTGCAGGCAGGAAAGCTGCTACCATAAGTCAGGGTAGCAACTCACTCACACTTGTTGTGAGAGCTTCACAGCTGCCCAAAGCACTCATCAGTCCACAAGGGTGCTGTTTCCAAGTTAGTTGTTTTGTGACCTAATCAAACTCTTAATTCTTGCATCCTTTATTTTTTTTTTATTTTTAAAATTTTATGTGTAAACTTCAATTGCTCTATTAACATCAATTTGACACAGCAGAAAACCAACCATTTCAAAAGACACAAAACAAGGTTTATCACCAAATGTACTAGTGCTATAAACAAAGACGTTGTGTTTCCTGGAGCCCCTAAAATATTAAAATTCCACCTGGATAGAATATGGAAGGTTACAAGACATCAGACTTTAAATGCTTCCCATTTGAAAGAGTCCAAAGTTTTAGTTCAGAAAGAAACGTGCTACAGAAGAAAAAGAAATCTCCACCAAAATATTGTAAGAGTAATATTTATGTCCATTTTGCATCATATGATCTTCCATATTAACAGATGAGTTGAACACTTATGACACAAAATAATAACATATTTGAAATCAAATAAAAGTTAATATGCAAATCATGAATCCCAAATATTTTAAACACATTTTTTTATCTTAACTTGATAAAAATACAGACAATGAATCTTGAGCTTATCAGAATTCTCAGCACTAGTGTCATATTTAAACACTAAAGATTTACTTTATCTACATTAATGAAATGATGGCAGTTCAAATTTTAAAGACATTACAGAGAAATGTAATTAATTAGATAAGCTTCTAAAGAAATTATTCATGTCCCTTGTGACTGTCCCCAAAATGTTTGTCTTTCATCAGAAATACAAACATTACATTTAAAGATATTATAATTAGAAACTTGATGAGAATTCATTAAAAAAATTAATTTACTAAACACAAGAGAGACCCAACTGGTTTGGAAATCTCCAAACAAGGGGATATCCACCACCTATTAGGGTTCTTGTGACTATGATGAAATTTATTGTTGAGAAAGAGTGAGAGAGATGGAGAGGGAATTGTATCTACTGCTTGTACTGCCCACCACACTGAATACTTTGCATTATTTTGTCATTGTAAACTTTTCAGTGTCACTTTCTGGTGTTTTTCCTGTAAATAAAAATCACCCTAAGCACACCTATTCAAACAAATGAATGAATTTTCCATAAGCAAATTCAGATTTCACCTGTGGATGAATAGTCTGTCAGGACAGAATAGTTTCTTCTATACATTTTCTCCAAACCTGACATTTTGGAGGCTACAGATGCTGTTGTGATCAACACATTCCCTTCTTCCTTCCTAAAACCCCTTCATATCTGAGACATGTCTGCATTGTTGGATACATGTAAAGCAAAGCACCAAGCATTGTTAAGTTGCTACTAGGTGCAGCCAGTAATACTAGGAGTAACAAGAGCTTATTAATCAAATTTTTGTTCTTGTGCCATAACTAACAGAACATAATCCAGCTAGTCAACTCCTAGAAACACTCAATCATGGTCATAAACATGCTTAGAACACTTCTCCACTCCTTACTTGACAGATAGACCTACAAATGGTCTTAGAAGAGCAGCAGTCTTTAGGAAAGAAGATAATTTTCTGTACAAAATTAAGTTCATTATTTAACTCAAAATATACAGTTCCTTTATTAAATTAAAGTATCCAAAATCCCTTCAAGGTTTGAAAGTACTCAATATCTGAATAGAAAGTAGACTCCTAGACAATAACACATCTTTTATTATAACCATCATGGCCACATGGCTTGGAAATGGCTGTTTCATGCTTCTCGGATTCAGTTAAATTCCTACTACAGTAATATTTGAATTAGAAGTAGAGGAAGTCCTAGTTCTAACAGAGAAATCAAAACAAAATCTGAATCACTGACTTAATAAAAACAACAGCACTTGTTTTACATCCTTTATATTTCAAACTTATTAAGCTGTATTTTAACAGATCCAGTCCCTGTGACTATCAAGGTTTTATCTGATGACTTTACAATGATAATCTACATGCAGGACAAGTTTATTTCTTCTGTTAGAGTTTATGTCATCATTTTCTATGTGCAATCCTTTACCTATTCAACAACACAGCTTATAACAATCCCTTCTGTGGCACAGAAAACCGACAAGTCAAACTTCAAGAATCCTGAGAAACAGAGGAGCTATTGTGAAACTGAAATGTTATTTATGTTGAAGTATCGAGATCCCATACTGCAGCAAATACTGTGCTCATTTGTCTGACCTGTTATGGCATGGGAACGTGACAGAACATAACCTATCTGTGAATCAGGATAAAATTCAAGCAAACAAACAAAAAACCCAAACAGGATCAGTCATCATGAAGATTGAGATCCCCCTTGAAATTCTTGTATTTGTAAAGAATAAGAAAATACAAAGAGATGTGGAATATCTCTAAAATAATATAAACGTATCAGTGCACAGCAGAAAGGCTGCTGTACAAGTTGCTGGGACAAGAAACAAAGTGTATCATAACTAATGTTCCATTTATATTTATTTCAACACACTGGAACATATTAGAGGAGTACAGATTGTGGCAAGTCTCTGCGTGTACATGTGTGTGGGAGGAAGGCAGAAAGAAAAAGATGCGGAACATATTTCTCGGGTTTGTTCCTGAAGTCCTTCTTTGGGAGAAAAACAGTAATGGAGTTGAAAAGTTTTGTCTCCTTTCAGTAGATCACACGTTTTTGGATTATGATCTCAAGAAGAAAGGTGAACAAGTCAAAAGCAAAGCTACATTACATTCTATTTTTATTTCCTCACTGTTACAAGTTTAACCAAGGACTTGCTCAACATCTTCTACCCCCTTCATTTTTGTCCACTTTTCTACCTCTTATTGCCATGAAAAAGATGTCAGACTCTTCCAAAATGCATGCTGCCAAAGGCATGGACAAATGCAGAAGAACCATACGTACCCGCTAACCAGGAAGAGCGCGAGGAGGGTATTTCCACTGTGTATCCTGGAAAGAAGGACAAGGAGGAGGGGAAGCTGAGGACACACTACATTTTCAAGTCCTTGATTTCAAAGCAGAATTTGCAGTTAAGAGGTTTCCAAAGTTCAGCAATTCCATCTGTAACAAGGTGACTAAGACAGGCCACATATAATCCTGCCTATAATCCATATGTAAAATGTATAGTTTGAGGGTAAAGGACAGGTTCTACTTTTAGGTTGCCAATAAAACCAAGTGAAAAAACAAAGAGTAAAATTTCTGTGACAGATGCACAATCTCTGCCAGAAACTGTTAATAAAATAAAGCTCTATTCTTCAGGCCCTGTTCAGACAAAGTTTTCACTCACTTTCATTTTCAGTGGAGTTTTCTTTATTTTCACAGTAGTGCATGTAAGACATTAAAATTGCTTAATTTAGCCCAGAACCCGTAAGAATTTTGAATCAATCACCTGACATTTGCAGAAAAATGAAACATATCAGCAAAACGATTACATGCATAGTTTTTTTTATTCACTGACCTTCCACCTAACCCTGCCCTGAGTTCTTTGCCTGCCTTTGTAGGAGCAAAGGAATGTGAACAGACCACATTGGGCTGCACTTGGCCTTTTCTCTTCAAGGCCTGATTCAGCTTCTCCTGAAGTTAGTCAGATCTCTTCTACTCTGGAAGTTTAATTTAGTCCTTCTCCTTAAGAATTTAAAACGTAAATATAATTTACATTAAAGCGGGGACTTCAACTGAGTACTTTGTTAACTTCACAGCATCAACACTGATTGATAACACTTGATAATCAAATTCTATATTTAAAAAAGTCAGTATATTCCTTTCATACAGATACAATACTTACTAATGGAATCAGTTGGGCCTCGTTTTGCTTATCCGAGGGCAGGCTATAATTTGACATTCAAATGCAACCTCTTTGTTGTTTTCCATACCATTAAGCCCTGCAGTTATTCAGCAGTCTTAACAAATAGTTACTCTGTAATTGCTTCTGATACTCTGTGAATTGAAAGATCCGTTTGCAGAACTGGGAAATGTTTGCAATTTTTTGCAGAAGTATCATATTTTGTTTGGTGTATTTGCATGACATTGTCTTGTCTGAATGCACAGACAGATCAAAAGGGCTTGGAAAGGCAAAACGAGATTGGAAAAGCAAAGCATCTCTTCAAATGTCGTTTACAGCTGCGGAGAGGGTCTCTTCTACCACAACTCTGCTTATAAGGGAAAATCAAAAGACACTGTTCTGTTTAAATTTAGCCATGCGTGATAAGGGAGGAAAAGTTATCTGCTGCCGCAATGTGATTGAGAACAGCAAGCGAGCTGTAATTTTGTCCTTGAGGGAGCAGGGGATGCTGAAACTAATTCTTCACCTCAGAGCTGGAATGGCATGGGAAGAAGAGGCCACCCTCAGCCCTCACGCCACCCTCCCAAAACCCAACCACCCAGAAATGGAAGGGTTTCTGGTAATTATAAATCACTTTGAATGACAGCCTCCCTTTAATTGCAAGGTTTATGTTTTGAAAAATCCACCTTAGTGTCATAACTTCATTTTCATGGGCTCAAAAAAGAGAATGCTAGAAGATACCACAGATACTGGATGTAGTATGTGACACAGATGCTCATCACACGTAACCTACATATTGCATAAGGGAGTGATCAGCCTGCATGGGAGGTAACAGAAGGAGGGGTACTGAGGTAGGGAGAACAAAGGAATGGGATGAGGCTTGGGAAGAATTAGAAGGGACATCCTAATCAGAAACTGTAGCGCTTTTCAATAATTAATTAGTGATTATGGGTACTTGTCTCTTGTCAGAAGCTCTTGACACAAACAGCATGTCCTTGGAGACTGTTCTGTGTATCTAATTTTGGCCACAGTGAGCCTAGGATTCATAGTGACACATAATCAAGACATATGTGACACATGAATATGAGTAAACAAATACATAATTCAAAATAAATTATTAGTATAGAGTATAGGTGCTGGAGCAGGTTGTATTGGAAGCTGCTGTAGTCATGTTAGATTTATGACAAAGACGACAATTCTGTTTTACTCACAGATCCTAAGTAAATCCTTAAGGGAAAAAAAAACAACAACAAAACAACAACAAAAGTGCATTGGCAACATCTTTCCACCCACACATCTATCCAGAGACCAAAATGAAACAAATGCTGATGGAAAACAACCTGTATTTCTGAAACAGTACTGTGTTACTGAGCCTTATTTGTCCCTAACGAGGACGCAAGTCAGGCTGCAGTTTGCAGTTATGTCACCTTCAGTAAATGAACTGTTACATATGTCAGTGGTGAATTGTTATGCGTGCAAAAAACTTAAAATACACTTTCATTTCTAGCAACTAATAGCAGTGGACTTATTTAGTATAAAGAATGGCAAACTGGAGAAGTTTGAATTTAGAGAGTTACATTTTTTGCAAATAATATAAAGTAAAAAAAATTAAAAGAAAAAAAAAAAGACAAAATATACCTAAGTTCAAGACTAAGCAATAGCAAAACATTTGTAATCTCATGAGGCATCTGCAACTAGGAAGTACTATTATACAAACCCATCGTTTTAGCAAAAGTCAGAGTCTACTAAAAGCTTATGAAAAAAGTTTCTTCCACATCCTGTGGCAGCTACCGATAAGCAGGGAAAAATAATTAAGAAAACAGGGAACCACAGAAAACCATAGGGAACCACATCTTTCTGTTATTTATAAATACAACAATAATGGTGTGATGAAATGCAACTAGATCTTCACTTCTTGTGCATCACTGTACCACAAACCTAAGTGAGACTCCAGATCTTCTGAGGCAGTGTAATGCCTTCATGGTTGTGAGGAAGTTACAGTTTTTCACCTCTAAATGTAACAATGAGAAAAAATTTCCAGAAAATAATATGGTGCCATTAAGTGACAGAAAAGGATTTGCCTTAAAAAAATTAACCTGTGAAGAGGGGCAGGAAGAAAACTGATTGAAGACAAGTTCTTGGACACAAATGTACCAGGGCAGGATTTGCTGCTCTGTTGCTCAATTCCAGGTTAATCAAGGGAGTTGCACTAGCATAAAACAAGTCAAGAATCTGGCCCACGCTTTAAAGCAATTATATTGTTAATATGCTAATACATCATGCATATTAAAATGTTATAAAATATTGACTTAGATATGCAAGGTCTTATTGTCAATTATAATTAGCTATGAAATTTTATAATGACTAGCAGCAGTGATAATAACAATAAGCAAACCGATTGAGGACAAGATGCCTGGATTTTTTGTATTATTTTTTTATTTTAAATTATTTTGTGATTGAAACAAAATACTTAATAGCTCAAATGAAATCCCACTTTTTCTTACTGATAGACAAAACATCAAAATGCTTTATTAAAGATTTTTTATTAAATGAGAACTTATTATATAAGTATTCAAATGTAATTAATTGTAGAGCTCATATTCCTTCCTGGGACTGGCTTTCTTGATACTGCAATTTAAATACTCTTATGTTTCCTTCTCAGATAAAATATGCTGGATTTGATTCAGGTTGTAGGAGTTTAGCATCAAACCATTCTTACTTGCATACTTTCAGCAATAAGCAAAAAGATCTCCTTACATATCAGTATGTACCTTTAAAAAAATCCTGTTTTTCAGCCAGAAAATATACTGTCATTGGTTGCTATCCAGCAACTTTACTAGAAGCTCAAAGCTCCGAGTCTTTACTCTAGAAAGGAATGTGCTTAAAGAAGATTGACTAAATTGATATTCATGTACGAACCTCTGCTCTGACCTACCCTCACGCTTCAGCTTCAAGGAACAAACAGCTGAGATTTTAGAAAACACATTCCACTTAGAAGTACGTGAAATCTGCTTATCAAACTAGATGAATACTACACAGAATTTTTAAGATTAATCATATTTTCTTCAGAAATTCTAATTAGAATGTTCTAAGTGCAGATGGCCAGTTTTTAGTTGTTCAGTTTAACAATGCACTCATTTTGCTAATATAACATGTATATACGCCTCCAGTTTTCCCAAAGCAATTAACACTCATGCTTCACATAAATTAGTCAAGTACATTTTCACTAATGACCCCTGTACTCGTTACACAAATCCTTATCTGTTTTGTGCCCCAGAAAGCCTTACTCCCTTCTAAACCACCACCTAGTATCCCAGTCTTTTGTGGTTTAATCTTTGAACAGTGTTCTCAATTTAACTGTGTTTTTTGTGAAATCTGGAACCAAGATGTCCAGCCTGTCTTTATAAAGCCCTGAAACGGGAAATAAAAGAAGTTAGACTGTTCATACAAATCTCTCTCCTTTTATTTGCCATAATTATATTTATTGCCTCCTCTGACTCTCTTTTTTTGGGGGGTGTGTGAATTCCTCAGATGCTATAGTCACAGCTGCTGTACATGCTTTCCTCCAAAATCAGAGGTTGCTAACTTCCATTTGGCATCCCATACCTGAGTTTTAATACTTACTGAGAGAATTTTATATAGGGATTGTTTCATAAGAACATTCCAGTGAGCTGTGAAAAACACTAATGACAAAGTTTGTGATATGTCTGAGCATGCTTTCCCAGCTGAGAGCTTTACGGGATACACCAGCTCTACACCGACCAATGGCAAATGCTCCGTCACCCGTTAGAATCTGTGGAATTCAGCATAACCCTGTATTTATGAACAAATGAACGAGAGCTACCTTACTAATTTCTGCATTTCTGTGCAAAAATGATGGATTATCTAGTCTGAGTTCCAGTAAGCCTGAGAAAAAAGGGTCAAGTGGAAAAGGTTAATATTCCCGAGCATCTCCTGTTTAAACCTCCATAAAGACTGATTTCCCTCTCTTTCTAAAACTTACTGAAATTTACTCAGCCCTAAATTATACATAATTATACAATGCACCAAAGTATCTTCCTAAAATGTTAAAATTATTGCTAATAATGCCTATAGTCATTTTTCCAATAAAAGGCTAAATAAAATTAAATAAATGAAAGCATGAGCACAGGCATTCATGGCATTAAAAAGCACAGTGTTGCTGAAGGCTTATTCTGAAGAGTAATTATGGCTCTCTTCCTTTTTAATTAGTGTCCCTGTATTTTTTAAAGGAATATACAATATAGGTAACTTTAGTAGAGCATGTGCCGAGTGATGATTCAATTATTGTATTTATACTCTTGGTAAACCATAAAGAGTCTTTCTGGCTTTATGCCCTTTCCCATTAGGTGATAAAATTGCCTCATACTTCTTCATTTCTAAAGAATGCTGTTGGTACGGGTAATTACCTTTGTCAGACAGAGCCCACAGCTTTGTCCTTGAGATTCCTGCACTCTATGCCTGAAAAATATTTCTTGTGGTCAAATCACCATTTCCATTTCAAGATCTTGTCTATATTTTCATCTGTTGCTTTGACTAATAATTCCCAAGAATTTCTACCTGTTGTGGCAGCTCTGGCACTTTGCCAACTACCCGGGCAGGGGGTTAGTTAGTCACTTGTATGCTTATTCTTTGGCAAGTGAAGCTGAATACCAAGACTCATTTGATAAAGCAGTCAATCAAAATGAAAATACTAACTCCAGGACTGCAGTGCCTGGAGAATAAGGAAAACAGAAATTCCTTTAAAGCCCTTCATTCAGGGATTTGAAGCCTGGCTAAAACCATTGCTGTAGGCTAAGAGAAATGCCCTCTCCCAGGCAGCCTTGCTCTGGCTCTGGAATTTCCCCCTGGACAGATTTGTGCCGGGTCTGTGGGTGTGATGCCCAAAGTGCAAGAAGAGGGTGAGGTTTGGGAAGATCCTTCTGTTACCTGACACGACAGAGCAAATGCATGTGCACTTCATCTCCACACTTCCCATGTGTCTGTACGAATTACAAAAAAGAGCCTGTCTATGCTTGAATATGCCTCACAACCTGAAAGCAAGATTCCATCTGAACAGAGTCTGAAGAATCCAGTGCTGCGCATGGTCATAGGGAACAAAATATAAATCTTGAGTAGCCCATTCTGTGTTACGTCAGGTGAAAGAAAGCTTGGGGACCTTAAGGGGATCATCATTTATTGTCTTCAAAGTTTATGAGCCATGGTTTCGGTTATTTGTTGGTGTGTTTTCCACAAATCTCAGAGGCTGTCAACTGGAATATGGTTAGCAGTTTTTTCATGTTGAAATCTGTAGTATCGTTCAGTGAATTTCTACTTTGTAATACACATATTCCTGAGAAAAGGATTACCTCACTTTTTAATAAGACAATTCCAGATAAGCGTTGCTAATAGTGAATACATTATAGTCTACTTTCTGTTTTAAAAGAATTCACTAGAATCCTCAATCTGAAGCAGATCTCAGCTACGTTTAGGAGGGATGAGTATGCAAATATCAGGATACTTATATTTAAATTGGAGGAATGTTGTGCCGTTAAATTACGTTGCTACTACACTTCTTTCTTGCCTAAGTTAGAACAGCTTTTCTGAGATAAGTCTCTGCTTTGGTTTCAAACTACATTAGTTCTCCATTTATTACTGCTTTTGCTATATCAATTATCCAGCAAAGACTGAAGTACAGGGCATTTCCTTAGTATTAATGAGGCACAAAGCAAGGATGCTGGAGAAGTATCTTCAATGTGGCTGTTAAAGCCATTAGAAGATGGAAATGGAAATCCATGGTGCTGGAGGCAGGAAGAAGAGAGAGTTTAATTATTATATGCCTTACACATGTATGGCAAACTGAGAGCTTGAATGATCAGGGATTCTCAACCACAGTATGAATCTGCGCACACTGTAGCAAATACCTTCTAATAAATAAATGATGGCTGTTTGATTTTCTTTCAGTATCTGAGTACTGTTGACAACATGTAATTGGGTAAGTACTGCAAAACCTGCACCGGGAGCGGAGAACCCCAAGGTTGGCCCAGCCTGAACTCTGCTCAGCTTCATTGCCCGGCAAAACCGCCAACCAGTTACTGCAAGCAACACAGGCACGTCAACATGAACAGCAGTTAGAGCCAGAATTGTACCTTATACAAAATAAAAAAATGGATTTGTGCGTTCAGATGAATGGGATCACATATGACTGTAAGGATACTGACTAGGTTTTACTGAATGGCAGAAAATTCCATTTCAAGGAAGAACCAAAGAACCAAAGATGTGATGAGCCTTTGTACACACAAAAGAGATGCACCAAAAGAAATGTCTGGAAGTTAATCATTCATTCTTGCTGCGCTGCAATTCCGGCTCACAGAGAATACTTGCGTGTGCTCCAGATTCCCTTCCTGTTCAGGGCACGGCTCCAGAGAGCCCAAACAAACCAGCAGCATAATCAGCCTGACTTAACACTGCAAGCCTATATCTGACCCTGTTCTCTCAAGCCCCTGGCTAAAATCAGCCTCCCAACTTTGGAGTACAATGTTAAGCTCATGTCTCAACTACATAACAAAACAATGAGAAATCTCTGTAGTCCAGTATTTCAAGTCTAGCATCAGTAACAGAAAACAAAGTTCATCTTTTATACCCAGTACTGACCAAAAGGTACCGTGACCACTAGCTCATGCTTTTGTGTTTCTCCTCCTAGTTTTGCTAGACATGAAATGGTCAAGTTTGCATTTTGGGGTATGCAGATTGAAAAGAAACAGCCTGTTTAAAATTATCAACACATATTCTAAATCTGGTTGCTTTCAAAAAGGTCCAGTCTGATCTTAATATATTCATCTTCAACCCAAATGAAAATGCAGAAGTAGTTATGCTCAATTCAACCAGGCCAATCTCATCCTGGAAGATTCTCACCTGAGAGAGTGACTGAGGGATGATACAAGAGAATAACTTTTGTCATGGTGACAGCTGAAAAATGCCAAAAATTACCTGAGCTCAAAGCACAAAATTAGCTGCAGGTAATTCACCGGCACAAACTTCTGAATTAGTGATGTATATTTTGGTGTTTATCTATGAAAGTGTTGATAAAGCAGGGTATATTTAGCATCTACCATACTGGGACTCAAGTATTAAAAAGCCAGTATAATGGCGGCAAACCCTGCGCTGAACCTGGAGAGCAGCCGGCCTGGGGAGAGAAAACATTCCTGCACAAATGACGCCGACATACTTATTTTTACAGGAGAGATCAGCAGTCCATTAATATTACTGTCAGTGAAAGATTCATAATGACGTATTTTGTATTTTCATTTGCTGCTTGTCTCTGCCTCCAACAGATTTCTGTTATTTTTATAGCAGATCTTGCTTATTATTGTGTTGGGAAAAAAAAATAATCTAAAAATGCCCATTTTACCCTGCTTGACAGTTCTATGAACACATTCAGTTTCTGGATGAGGAGTTTAAAAATAATTTCTCTTAAATAAGCAAAGATAGTAGTCTATGAAGATAAGCTCTTGTTTTATGTAAATTAGGAATGCGGAAAAAACAAAGCCATCAGTGAGAACACAAAGGCTTAGAGCAAGATCTGTATTATTCCTTTCAGAGCCAAGTCCGATCTTCACAACAGTGATCAATGCTGAGGCTCCTGTGAAGTCTAATGTCAAGGATAACTTACTGAATAACAAAATTCCTGGGTATAACTGGTATTTTAAAAATCTGAAGAAGCAACAGGCAGACACGATTCCGATACGGCTCAGTAAAGTGCACTTCTATTAACTTGGCTCTGGCACACACGTAGAAGTGAGATTAAAAGATGGACTGGAGGGTTTTTTGAAAAATGGTTCTTTCTACTGTGTTCTTTCTCAACAAAATGTAGAATTACTTCCCTTTTAAATCTGAGTGTTCCAATGGCTGAAAAGTTTGGATCACAAACTAGTAATTCTCCTTTCCATGGCATTGGTGAATCCTGTATCTGACATTCCTTATGCTTTGAGAAAATTGGTATGGAAATTTTTTATCTTTCTCCTTTAAACACATCTAAATTGTTAACTGGTTTGATATTCGCCTGGGCAAAATATGCCCTGTGAAACCAGAGTTTGCTTTCTTTCCTTACATTGCTTGTCTCCCTGTGTTGGCTTGGCTCTCCTGCAAGCAGAAAGTATTCTTGCTGATTTATCAAAGGAGCGTTCGTCAGCTGGATTTACCAATAACTAACAGGGCACTACTGGATTAGTGACAACGAAATACACAAATTATTAAGGTAGGTCATTGGAATACAGCTTCTAAGAATTCTATGTTGAGAACTTGTTCATACTCAGACCAACTCTTCTCCTGCCATTTCAGTTACCTGTCACATAACAAGAAAATAAAAAACACAGAAGAATATTGGACAACAAAAATGGGCCAAATAAGCATCTTTTCTCATCCCAGTCATTATGTTCATACCAACAGGATTATGAAACCGACCATTTAAAGTTCTGTATCGTAACAGTATATCCTTTAAAGAAGTTACCCTGGGGAAAAAGCAAGCATTAACATCACCCTGCTTTCTACACACAAGAATTAGCAGCACTGATCAACCGATCATCATCAGGCTCCAAAGACAAATATTCTTATGACAACGCTCCAAGTGTGTTTGCAGGGATGGGAATGGTGCATAGTCATTGACAGCAGAACGGACACGTCAGCAGAAACATTTCCATTCTCTGTGTTTCAGTTAAGATGACAACAGGGGATGACCAGCCTTATGTGCTGAATCTGTTCTTTTGCTATAATATGACAACTGTATAGTCTAAAATACAGTATAATTTATTATTAATATTAGCACTGTCATACGTGATCCTGTCAGCAGCGCTTACACTTCCAAATTAATCAAGAATTCTTCTTGAGGAAAATCTAGGACGTGTATTCTGGGTGGCAGTCCTGGCTCACAATGACTTAGGTGTAGGGATCAGTCACAATAGGTTTGTGGCTCTTGGATCTGAACAATCTGTGTTCTTGTCTATAGCTGTGTGTGAGTAAATGCATCCATACCTATCAAAGATGGGCTGCTTTCATGCAACATTACCCACGTGCTTAATCATTTATGGTATCTGGAACATAATATCACTCAGCTTTAAGAATTTCCAGGTTGAATCTATACTCTACTTCTATAATAGCAAAGCTTTATTTTTTTCCTGCCAATATAGCTAACTAAATAGAAGGGTTTGGTTTTGGGGTTTTCTAAAACATTTTTTAAGATGTACTCTCTATGCCCAGTACAAATGTAGTCATCTATCTCTTCAAAA